>CM062288.1:109153031-109734800 GCA_031216915.1 Pictodentalium vernedei
TTGTTCTTTAAAACCGCTGGGCCAAATTCATTCATTTATGCCACAGATCATCTTTGGAATATACTCTTTCTACTTTGTTCAAATGAAGTGGCCGCCATCTTCAGGCTGGTGGAATTTACTCTTCTGATTTTCTTCCATAAAAGTTACTATGCCCCATAGGGTGGGGGTTAATGCTCCATATGCCTAAAATGCTTTAAAAATTCTCTTCTCATAAACCACTTGCAACAATACTTGGATTTCTTGTATGGAACTTTAGTGATGCAGATTCACTTTTTTCTCCAAAGAAACTAGGTCAAAATTTGCTCCCAAATTTAGGCTCCACTCAAAATTTCTGTTTCAAGACCCAATGGGCAGATGTGAACCAAATTTGTCATGTAGTATATAACTGGGTCATAAGTTCTTCATTTATGCCAGAATTCTTAGCTCAACTTTGACTTAAGTCAAATTTGAGGTTATGCCATGGTCCGTCGTCCGTCTGGCTGTCTATCTGTCCGTCCATCTGTCCATCAACAATTCAATATAGTTTGGGCTAGATGCCGTATTTATGAACTGATCTTTACAAAACTTCTTGAGTACCTTTCTTATCACCGTGGGACGAGAACGAGTGTTTTTGGTTGTGGTCCGAAATTCAAGATTGCCACCAGCAGCCACTTTGTACTTTAGTTAGTGCAATCAGTTTTTTGTACAGAACTTCTGTATGAAGGTTCTGATTTGAATAAATTTTTGTATGAATGTTTAGTAACATGGAATACATCACATATAATACAGGGTTTTTTCTCGTGCAGAAATTATGCAAATTAGATGAACTTTGATTTATTCAGTGCTACTTATACACACAGTAAGTGCACATGTCAATGCGGCTTGAGCTAGAGGCTGTATTTATGAACCGATCTTCATGAAACTTCTTGGGTACCTTTGTTATCACCTTGTGACAGGAACGAGTGTTTTTGGGTGCCTTTGTTATCACTGCTGTGAGAACAAATATTTTGGGGTTCAACAGACCTGGTCACCCACTCTGGGACTCAAAGATTTCTTTTCTAGTTTAGCATCTAACTGTCGCCCACCTTTACAATACTTTACCTATACATTTGTTACAGGTTACGGTCAGCATTTATGTACAGACTGTTACAATACTTTTTATGTACCTTTGTGATCAGGTCATTACCTAGATGTGTGTCATTGCTGTGTGACACACTATACATGTCTTACACAAGTTCAGCTACAGTGTCATTGACACCAGGGACCAGCCGTGAGGGCGACTAGGGCGATTATGTCGCCCTTCTAAGCCCAAAGTCGCCTAGAAAAATAGTCGGGGCGATTACAAGTCGCCGTAAAAAAATTGGCCAAAATGAGGAAAGGCTGAGCTGAGTGATGCGAGGTTTGCATGAAAACTATTATTTTCATAAATCGAATGTGCTCGAGTGTGATAAATGTGCATTTTAATTCGTCAAATAAACATCCATTTATTTGAAATCACACGACAATCAATTGTCCATTGTCGCTTTTGGCGGATTTTTTTATTTCTATTTTGTTGTGTTTCAGTCGGAGCTTCAAGTGTCGAAACGAAAATAGGTGACTTACGCGACCCAACAAAATAACCCAGTTTGAAAGTAGGTTACGTCGCTTAGGATGCCGAAAATGTATACACAACGGACGTATTTTATAACACAGTATTTTCATTTTGTTTTTCTGACGACTGTTAACTGTTGGGCTGTCTGTTCCCAGAAAAACACGAATGGAATTGAAACACATGAAAAAAAGCTTTAGTGATGACAAGAAAAGCTTTGTACAGGACACAAGTGTGCATGTGGACAATCTTGAAAAAGGGTCCTCCTAAACACCGGAATGACACAAAATGACGCGGAATGACACCGGAATGCCATAAAAATGATGCGGAATGACATTTCTTTTACAAAATACTCAACCCCAGAACTTATTTTGTTTATTAACTAATGAAAGTACCTCCCAAGCAACCTTCTTACATCTGGTCCTGTTCACACTTTCAGACTTTGGAAATTATTAGCTTAGTAGAGGGTGCTGGGGGATTGGCACGAAGAAGAGGGGAGGGGTCATGAAGGAGAGGGTAGCAGTGGGGGATTTTCAGTCAATAATTACTTTGTGACTTTTTAACCTGGCACAGACGCATCATAGACAACTGGACCTGGATTATTTGGACATTAATGGAGGACCACAATTTGAAAATATGAAGGGGCGGCGGGGGTGGTGCATGAATATTCTTAATTTTCCCCACTTTCCTATGAAGTCTCCCTACATGACACTGCAGTCTCCCTATTTGTTCTGGAGGGAGACTTGAAGTCTCCCTAAAATTCCCCCTAGGCTGGTCCCTGATTGACACTTTCATTTTTTTGGGGAGTGGGGGGTGGGAGGCAGGGTAGAGAGATCCACAGGAGTAAAAAACAAACAAAAAATTTCGTTCAGACACTTTTTTGATACATCACACAACAGAGCTTTGTTTTTGCAGATATAAATGGCCCAAAAACGTTGTCTTTTGTTGTGTCATAACAAAAATAAAAGAATTTGCTCTTGCTGCTGATCACCGACACACTCATCCCTTTTAACAACTTGAGCCAGGTGAGCATTTTATGCTCACTTGAGCATGTTTTTTTAAAAATCCTACTGCTAGTCTGCTACCTATTTTGCCTTGGTTTTGCAAAATTTTGTTCATAAATAATCAGTTTGTTGCAATTTATTGGAGAGTACCTACTGGCACTCTCTAATAAATTGTAACCGAACAATTTTCTATAAACATTTTATGTTCACCACTGAGCAAATATCAAGCTAATGCACACAGTGTAAAGCCATTAGAGTGGCCTCCAGCACTTTTCAATCATGCCATGATAGCGGCTTCTAACACTCAACCAGTTAAGAACCCAGAGAGTGGACATGAGTTGAGTTGTGGATTGTAGAAATTTTCAAGACGGCAAAAATGAATGAATGTGTCATAACTACCAATCAGCACTAGCATGTCCATTTGAAGACAGCTGTTCTTATTACGGAATGTTAATTAATAGGGGTTGCCCAAACCACAGAATTGTGGCATTGCAGGTACAAATTTGGTGTTGTAAAATGGACTAACGATGGCAATTTTGTGACTGTGCAAAATTTTAACCTGATTTTGTGGACTGTTACAGCACCCTGACATTAATTTTTAGATGAACTTTACAATGGCAAGTATGAACTATTGGGATGGGTTGTGTTTTGTCATCTGTCCATACATCCATATGTCTGTCCATCCACAATTCATTTAGCACATTCTACATAACTTTTTTTCTAAGTTTGTTGAAAAACATGGCTGCTAGAGGCCATCTTGGATTTGGATATAAATTGTCCAACAATTCCTTTAGGTTCCACTCTACAGTTCCGTACTATTGCACAAGGGTGAAATTCTAAACATAGGGCATATGTTGAAACTAAGGCCATGTAAATTAAAATTAGAGATATATTTTTAGTATCAGATATATGATTACATTAGACTTTTTGCTGGACAAGAGATTTTGAAGTTTTGGTCCCAAAGTTGGAGTCGGATGGACAGGGGTAAATTACCAGATGAATTATGGGAAGCCATGGGCTTCGAAAAATTGGCTATTTTTTAAAATGTATTTTTTACGCAGATTTGTTACCAGACATGTAACTAAAAAATGAAATGGAAACCTATAAAAATTTTTTTTTCCATTTTAGAAACGATGGATGCTATGCTCCAGGAGTAGGTACATGTAGGTAGGGGTGGTTGGAAAATTCTGCTGTTGAGGCAGCTGGGTGACTGAAAATGACTTGTTTAGGCATTTTTTCATGCAGTTTTGCAGGTTGAAGTCTTGTCTTTGACAATAAATTATTCCACCCGCATTCAGATTGTTTATTTCTACTTCGACAGATAGTGTTATATGTTTTTTGTGGATTTGGGAAATGTAATACATGTTATGTGTTTGATAACTAAGTTACAGAATATTTGCATTTGAAGAGAGTGTATGGCATGTTATTTTTGGAAATGCCTGGAAAACTGAGGAACAGAACCTTAAAGAGCATTTTGCTGTCTGTCAATTTTTGAACCAGGAAGTTACTTATTTGTGTTTGAGTTATCGATACACCATTTTTAAAAAAAACTTTTCATTCTTTCTGGTTTGTGTGCAATTGTTAGTGATAGTTAACTTAACATTCATCAAGTGATATCTCAGCACAACTGGAAGGAAATAAGTGGAAATTTGAAGAAATCTATTGAGGAAGCCTAATTTCGCCCCTGTTTTGAATTTACATCAAGATTTCAACAACACATTAAGGTAGAGCACTGCCTTTCCTAAACATTGAGCTTTGTATTTGTGACAAATATATGCCATTATGAACAGTCTGGTTGTTACTATTCACCACAGATTTGCAGTCATGGTGTCTACTTGTTCATTTTGGTCATTGGTGTCATGTCTGTGCATCATCCGTCCATTAAGCTGTTTGCACTTTCATATCTAGAGAGTAACACCCCACCCCCAAAGCAATGGTTAATACTGCTTGTTGTTTTACATTTTGATTGTATTTAACAGTGCTATTGACAGGATCTGGGTAGTCAATGTGGCTGGTGGTAATAACAAGGGTGGGGGGGGGGGAATTCTAAACATAGGGCATATGTTGAAACTGAGGCCATGTAAAATAGAGATATATTTTTAGTATCAGATGTATGATCACATTAGTTACATTAAGCTTTTTGTTGGACAAGAGATTTTGAAGTTTTGGTCCCAAAGTTGGAGTCTGATACATAGGAGTAAATTACCAGATGAATTATGGGAAACAGTGGCTTCGAAAAATTGGCTGTTTTTTTTAAATGTAATTGTTACACGTGTTGGGTACCAGACATGTAATTAAATAATGAAGTGGAAACATATAAAAAAATTTGCATTTTATAAACAGGGGATGCTATTCTCTAGGGGTAGGTAGGTGGGGTGGTGGGAAAATTCTGCTTTTGAGGCTACCGGGTGGCTGAAAATGACTTGTTTAGGCATTTTTTCATGCAATTTTGCAGGTTGAAGTCTTGCTTTGACAATAAATTATTTCATCCACATTCAGATTGTTTATTTCTACTTAGTCAGAGAGTGTTATATGTTTTTGTGGATTTGGGAAATGTAATACATGTTATGTGTTAGATACCTGAGTTGCAGAATATTGGCATTTGAAGAGAGTGCATGCAGGGCTGGGAGGAGTTACAATTTTCCATAGCATGTTAACATGTTAAATAATTCTGTGTTAATGATGTTAAAAGTTAAAATGAACCAAATTGTAGTATAACAGACCAACTCCAGCCATTTTTAGCTCACCAACTTCTGAAAGAAGTGGTGAGTTATTGTCATGACCTCGGGTGTCGGCGTCCGGCGTGTCCAATATTGAAAGATTTAATGTTAAGGTTAATTTCTCAAAGATCAGTGGGCTCAGGCCTTTGATATTGCATATGTAGGTTATAGGGGACTATCAGAACAGTATTTAACTCTGATACTATGACTTTTTTTCCAAATTTCACCTAAAATTTTCTGCCAAAACTTGTAAGAATTTTTTTTGAATTTGTTGATTTTCATATTTCAATAACTACTGTAGGTATTAACCCTACTGTATACAGAAATTTAACTGCAATTTCTTCTAAAATAAATTTATGAAAGCCTTTCCTAATTCTTATTTATGATTTAATATCTGGCCTCACAATTCATATTCTTAATCATAAACATTTCTAAAAGAAAAAAATGATTTTATATCCAATGATTCTATGTTGAATTGATATATAATAAATGCAGACACTTCATCAAATATTTTATATAACTTTGTCAAATTGCCGTCATGCTCCGAAGTTTACTTCCTTCTAAGCGGCTTTCATTTTTGACTAATTCTTATTCCGTTACGTTAAGTGCTGTACCAATGTGTATCGAGTCATGGGAACGTAAAATTTAGCGTCACACTGATCCTAATTGTTGAATGGGAATTATAAAATTGATCGAGATACGCGAACGTCTTACAGATCGATTTATTATTTGGCAAGTGGCCGCCTAGCTCCTAATCACGAACCCGTCTATAAAATCGCCGATACATATCTTCCTTGGGTGGCAACAAGTAAAAATATGTTCCGCACTACACGTTGTTCACTGTTTTTAATTGTAAATTATGGACAAACAATACCGTATCAGATCTTCCTTAGGTGGTAACAAGTGGAGATATATTCTGCGTTATTACGTACAAATTTTGTTCTCAGTCTTAGAATTAGGAGCATTCAATCATTTATCTCAACCTCGCCCTGGTAACAGAGGCAGAAGCGAGTTTGCATGCAGTATTCACACATTCAACCATTTCTTGACCCGAATTGTTCAAACGCGTTGTTCTCCATATTCAAGTGTATTGCTTGTAAAATCCCCGTATCATATCTCCCTTGGGTGGTAAAGATATGTTCCCCATTTCATGTTGGTCCCTGTATCCGAGTCTATTACGCTCAAAATAACTGTGTCATATCTTCCTTGGTTGGCAACAAGTAAAAATATGTTCTGCACTTCACTTTGCTTTTTGTATTCAAGTGTAAATTATGCAAAAAATACCGTATGATATCTTCCTTGGGTGGCAACAAGTAAAGATATGTTCTGCATTATTACGCAAAAAGCAAATATGAATTAGACACTATTTCTAAAACCTCGCCCAGGTAACAGAGGCAGAGGCAAGTAAGTTCGTATACTGTATTCACACATCCAACCACACCTTGGCCCGAATCATTCAATCATTTAAAAGCACGCCTGCATATCTCCGCCCCAGTACCCAACCTGCGTCAATCAGACATCAATACCACTGATAAAAAATAGAATCTTTCTATACCTTCCTTGCGTAGTAATAACACCACTCCCGCCTCCCCCCCCCCCCCCGATCCTTCCAGGGTATGTAAATGTTTTGTCCCCACCCACTATTGCAGCATATATATGCCCCCCCCTCCCCCCCCCCCCCCCACCACTGATCTAAGTGCAGCCCCTCCTATAATGTCTACACTGACAATTGTAGGCTAGGATTCCATACACCCCCCCTTCCATATACACATGATGTACGCATTGACATATACCCAATGATCATAATCTCACAACATATACACGCTATGTTCAACACCAATGCGTTTTTAGGTGTAATTGCTCTATACACTAATTTAATAATCTGGTAACAGAGGCAGAGGCAAGTAAGTTCGTATACTGTATTCACACATCCAACCACACCTTGGCCCGAATCATTCAATCATTTAAAAGCGTGCCTACATATCTCCGCCCCAGCACCCAACCTGCGTCAATCAGACATCAATACCGCTGATAAAAAATAGAATCTTTTTATACCTTCCTTGCTTAGTAATAACCCCGCTCCCCCCCACCGGATCCTTCCAGGGTATGTAAATGTTTTGTCCCAACCCACTATTGCAGCATATATATACCACCCCCCACCCCCCCCCCCCCCCCCCCACCACTGATCTAAGTGTAGACCCTCCTATAATGTCTACACTGACAATCGTAGGCTAGGATTTCATACCCCACCCCCCATATACACATGATGTATGCATTGACATATACCCAATGATCATAATCTCACAACATTTTCATGCTATGTTCAACACCAATGCGTTTATAAGTGTAATTCCTCTATACACTAATTTATATCCCCCCCCCCCCCCTCCTCCCCGGTTCAGCAAGTTTATAAATGAGAATATTTGGAATCTATAAAATCGCCGATACATATCTTCCTTGGGTGGCAACAAGTAAAGATATGTTCCGCATTACACGTTGTTCACTGTTTTTAATTGCAAATTATGGACAAACAGTACCGTATCAGATCTTCCTTAGGTGGTAACAAGTGGAGATGTATTCCGCGTTATTACGTGCAAATTTTGTTCTCAGTCTTAGAATTAGGAGCATTCAATCATTTATCTCAACCTCGCCCTGGTAACAGAGGCAGAAGCGAGTTCGCATGCAGTATTCACTCATTCAACCATTCCTTGACCCGAATTGTTCAAATGCGTTGTTCTCCATATTCAAGTGTATTGCTTGTAAAATCCCCGTATCATATCTCCCTTGGGTGGCAAAGATATGTTACTCATTTTATGTTGGTCCCTGTATCCGAGTCTATTACGCGCAAAATAACCGTATCATATCTTCCTTGGTTGGCAACAAGTAAAGATATGTTGCGCACTTCACTTTGCTTTTTGTATTCAAGTGTAAAGTGTATGGCCAGTGACGCATGGGAAAGGCACGCAGTCGCTCTCGCGCAACATCGCTCACGCAAAAATTGTCCAAGTTGCATGAATAATCAATTGCCTCTATTCTTGGGTGTGTTTTCATCCTTTTAAGTTGCGTCAACAGAAACATTCAATTAAGTTTTGATGTTGGGAAATTTTTAAGAATCACTCGCAATTTGAAGCGTTTAAAGTAAAATTCCAAACAATTCCTTTTTGTCGTTATGAACATGTAGTTCGCTAAACATCTACACACTAACAGTAAGAGGGTTGCACATTGACAACTGGCCAGAGCTTACTCCCACCACTAAACGAACACGCATCTTCAGATAAAAAATAGGGTGGCCATTCTGAGATATGAGAAACGTTTGAATACTTCCCTATTTTTTTTTTTATCAAAGACATGTGGAATGTTGCCCCATTCCTTGTTTCTTTTATACACGTGACACCTGTTGCTCCAATTCACCAGTGACATGAATTAATGTGCCCGATTTGGAATTTATGCATCCATTTTCCACGATTTTAATAATCTGCCATTTAAAATCCAGAACTAATTTTAGTGGGTTACATGTATTTTCACCGTCAAAATTTCCATCCATGTTCAGTAGTATTCTTTCATTCGTTTTGAAGGACGCTTGTCAGTTGAAGTTAAACATTGAAATCATCACTCAATCGAATTCACTCTACTCACAGTTTTCACTCTAGCAAACTTTATTTCAGGTGAGCGATTTTCCACTCGCCTCCATTTTGCTTTTTGCTCCCATTCGTCACTGTATGGCCCTTTTTCCCTTCTTTTGACTTAAGGCTACTTTAAACAAGCCTGCGGGTCGGGGCAGTGGTACAAGCTTTGCATTACCCTTGTTATATTTATGCACCTTTTTCAAAAAATAAATACTGTCCACACATTTGAGTTGATTTTAGTCAACTGAATGTTCTCAAAACAATTATGACAAACACATACTGTATTTTAACTGGTAGAGTGCTAAATTACTTTTTGTCATCAAAATGTTTTCACTTGTGTCTGCCTTATTACAGTTTATGGGAGAGTGCTTTTAGGCACTCTCACATAAATTGTAACATGGCATTTCCTACCAGACAAAATCATTTTATTTTGAATATAAGGTGAAGCATATCCACCAAATATGAAGCCTTTAAGTTGTGGTACAGTAGAATCCTCTTAATTGAATATCCATTTTGCCAGTGAAAATTATTCAATTAACAGGAGTATACAATTAACAGGGATTTGGTCAGTTTCCTGTATTCTGAAGGTAAACTGAGCATTTATTCTATTATATCTTGTTTGACAGAGCTCATAGAGCTCTGTCAAACAAGATGTAATAGAACAAATGCCTGTTCTGGATGCAGTGAGGCCAAAAAGGTTGATAAATAAGGGGAATTTGGTGCGTGTCACTAATTTTTTCGACATATTACAAAAATTTATATACAATTAACAGGAGTTTACTCTACAACCCATATGCAATTAACAGATCAAATTTGTACTGAAGGTATGGTAAATGGTTTTGTGTTTGAAAATTATATTCAATTAACAGGGATATACAATTAAGAGATATCCAATTAAGTGGGCTCCACTGTATGTGTATTTCATAATAAAGCCCAAATATGGGCTTCCTGCACTCTACCAGTTATTCGTGCTTAGTTATAGACTATACACATCAGCCAAAAAATGTAAAATTTTCCTCTAAAGTCTAACCATCCCATGATTTCATACTAATTTGGAACACTGCAAGTCTATAAAAACATTCAATGAAGGAGTTAATTTTAATGTGGGATTTCCTGAGAACCAAAACCAAGCCTAGAAATAGAGACCATCATCTTCAGAGGTCCCCAGAGGGTGAATTTACATACAGTGATGCTTCCCTTCACAGCTGTGTTGCATTACCAAATTTACCCTCTTTAAACCTCAATCTTAATCAAGGTTGCAGGCCGAAACAGAAAGTGGTTCCAAGAGGATAAATTGGGACTCCAGCCCACTGTATTGGATAGCATCTACTAATACACCCTCTGGGGGAACTCATTCTACAAATGATGGATTGCTTTCTTCCAGGCTTGCCCTAAACCTTTTTTTGGCCTTATCTATGTATTTGAAGAGCTTTGTTCTACAAATCTGTTGTACAAGCTGAACTTAATCCAGTTCCGGATGAAATCTAGTTTACATTGTACTCTCCTTTGCCTAATATATTCTAATAAGGCTCTTTCTTTTTATTACAGATGCTCAATAATACCAAAGAGTGGGAGGAAGGATGGGCAGTCGAAGGAGAACCCTATGAGAGAAGATGAAAAACATTACCATTTTATCCCTCCAGTGTCAGCCACAGATGTGCAAAAGTCTAATGATGATGGAGAGGAGAGAGAGACCCTTGAAGCTGAGGAGAAAGAGATGAAGTTGAGTGATAAGAAGATCTCTTCTGCAAATGTGTTTTTTTCTAACTTCAATTGCAGAAGGAGGTTAGTTTCACAAAACATTGTGACATGTTTCTATGAAAGTATATTTTTTGGAAGGAGCAGTGTTCACGCTTGCCTGAATCTGTCTGATGCCACATTTTTGGCATTCTATTTCAGAAAAGACAAATTTTGGGGTACAAAATTCTAATGGAAGGAGAGAGGGGTGTACTTCTCTCTCTGATCCGAGTAAATTGATCGAGTTTTGAAACATGAACTGGCAATTATTTTAAGAGTGAACGGACAATTGGTCATGGAAAAATCCAACAGAACTAAAAAATTCTGAGATAATCATTAGTAGGAGGAAAGACGGTCACCTGAGGTATATCTATATGCCACTCATATCAATTACTTGTCAAGCTAATTGCTGTCGGTATCTATACCGGTGTTGCACTTAGATAATAACAGATTAACTACTTACTGTTAATCAACTGGGCTCACAGCGGTATGAAATATTTATCTGATTAAATGTAGCCTTTTGTAAAGTAGATAACTTACAATGTTTTACTGAAGAAATATCACAGAATTTACATTGAAAGTTTGATCAAACAGAATTTATTGGCAAAAGAAGTAATAATTTTTTTTTTTGGCTTCGTCATTGATCACACTCTTCACTGCCTCAGTGTCTCTTTCACAAGTGAAAAAACTTTAAGGCCAAACAAAATTAAATAATTGATTCTCATGTAACTTTTTTTCTTATTTTTTTTTCCTGATGGAATAGTGTCAATGCCCAAAATCCAGTTGTGAGAGACTAAAATAAAATACTAGTGCTTCCATGTTGATTTAAGTGATAGTTTTTTAGCTCACCTACTTTAGTTGTGTGAGCTTATGGCATGGGTCGGTGTTGGCGTCAGCATCAGTGTCGGTGTTGGTGTCGGCGTAGGCATCAGCGTATGTGTCCAGTAATGTTAAAGCTTCTGTTTAAGTCACTTACTCGGCCTATTTCCATATCATGACCTTTATAATGCTGCTATATGATGATTATTATCATTCTACCATGATTTAACCCCTCACACCCTGCATTTTAAACATTTTTCTTGACATTTTTAGTTGCATTTAGTTTTCTGTTTAGCTCAGAATTTCATGTTTAACTTAGTGTTTAGGTCAGCTGCTGTGCTTCTTCTCTTCCTATGGCACTTATATTCATCATACATGTTCCTCAGTATCATTGTTCCATGATTAAGCCCTCATACTCTGCATTTTAAACATTTTTCTTGACTTTTTTAGTTGTTAGTTGCATTTAGTTTTCTGTTTAGGTTCGAATTTCATGATTAACTTAGTGTTTAGCTCACCTGCTGTGTTCCTTCTCTTCCCATGGTGCTTATATTCAACATACGTCTTCTTCGTTATCATTCTACCATGGTTTAACCCTTGTCCAATGAATTTCTTAAAATTTGTCTTCCAATTTTGAACGTTTAGTTTTCTGTTTAGCTTACACTTTGGCATTTCTTATCAACCTACCCACAATTGTTTACTACAGGCTTGCACTACAGTGGAAGTCCCTAACTCGGATAATATACTCTCTATTTTTGTCTTTCCCAAGCAACTTGGGAAAGAAAAGTGGTGCAAAAGCACCAAGAAAAAATAAGCCAAAACTGGGTCGAGTGCAACCGGCGCAGACCCAGTTCAGGATGCTCTCTTCCAAGTACAACTCCACGACTTCCGTTGCCAATTCACATATGCGTCGCTAATGACTCATTCATTTTTTTTTTATCCGAGACACGTGAAGGATGTGTCTCCGCTATATGCATTATGAAACATTGATAATTCAACTCGTCGATAATGGTTTTCCTGTGACTGGAATTTTGGACCTGAAGATCGTATAATAACAGGACTGTGTTTTTTATATTCTCGTTAATATTTTCAACCACATTCTCATTGTATATTATTTACTATTCCATTTTCGCGAATGTTTTTTCGACATAGTGTCAATACAGTTCGACAATGAAATTTTTCGGTTGATAAATTTAATTGTTATTGGAGTTAGGTGTCAATCAGGGACTGTCTGGACAGGATTTCTTCACTCTTTTGAGGGCTGAATTTCTGTGTTTTTTTTGGTCCCTGTCGGTGGTCTGGGTTCTGTCGTGTACCCACCGTTTTTTTTCTGCCACCTTCTCTCGTAGTTGAGGGTGTTCTACTTTCTGTATCTGTTGAGTTCACGTTTTTCTTCTACTGCTCTCACCTCTGTTTTTTCCGGTTTGGTTCCTTTAGGGCAATTCCTTTTGCCCTCGCCTTGGTGAGTTCTCGTGTCCGTTTCGTCCGCACCCACGGGTGGTGTGGAACGCTGTCATTTCGGGCCCTCCCGACTCGATCACGTCTGGTGTGAGTTATACCCCCTCCGTGGGGGATGTGCAGCTCCTCCCGCACCCATGGGGGGTGGTGAAAGCTGTCGTTTCGGGGCCTCCCGGCTCGACCACGTCTGGTGAGAATTACTCCCCCTCCATGGGGGATGTGCAGCTCCTCCCGCACCAGCGGGGGATGGGGAATGCTGTCGTTTCGGGGCCTCCCGACTTGACCACGTCTGGTGAGAGTTATTCCCCTTCTGTGGGGGATGTGCAGTTTTTTTTACTGTGGTGGATACTGCGGGAGCTGTTGGATTTCTGGTGAAGAGATGCCTGGTTCCGGGACTATGCACCCTCTCCAGTCGACATTTGAGGCTGTCACTAGGGTGGCTCTCTCCCCTTTTCCGCCAGTTCCAACAGCTCCCGTCGTATCTGCTGCTACTGCTGTTCCGTCTACAACGTCATCGGGCACCGTTTTTAGCAGACCTCGGCTCATCCCTGCAAGGGTCTCCAGGGATGTCTGTAGTGTGGTTGTGGTGTATCGGCCTCAGCCTTCCCCGACTTCAACTCGGCAAAGTCTGAAGTGGCTGCCGACTGAACCCACTACTGTGTCCACTCAGCCATTGAGCACAGTAGTTTTATACCTGCAGTGGTCTGCAGCGGTGTCTGGGAGTGTAGACGTGGGGGTATCAGCCTCAGCCTTCCCTGACTTCAACTCAGCAAAGTTGGAAGTGGCTGCCGGCCGAACCCTCTACTGTGGTCTCTGCACCGTAGAGTACCACAGTTTTGTCATTGGCGTTTTCCGTCCACTCATTCTGGTCACATGGCAAGTTTTGCGGGACCAACACCTTCTGTGCCGCCTGGACCTTCTGCCCTGCAGAGGTCTGCGGCAACTCTACCGAGTTCCCGCTATGTTGATCCTCGGGGTGTGTCATACCCCTATAAACGTCTCCCCTGTTTCGGCTGCCGCCCGTCGCCCTGCTTCTGGTGTATTGGAGGATCGTGACCCTTTGCTGGTTAAGAGGGTCAGGTGTGAAGCCACTTTGCTGGTTCGTTCCCATGTCGAACAGGCTGGTACGGGCAGTGAGCTTAGGGAGGCCCTCTCCTTACTCACTCGGGTTCTGTCCAAGAGCCTTTCCGTTGCTTGCAGCGAGGCAGCAAGTGGTTTCCAGGCGGCGCCATAGAGATTGGAAACAGGCCGCTTTCTGATCCCCCTGGTGCATACACCATGGGAGGCGTCGGCTGGATTGCCCACAATGGGCTGTGTGTCTTCCGACTCCAGGGAGGAGTCAGACATCTTTGATGTCGAGAGCCAGCAGTCTTCTGACTTGGGGGCAGCTCTTGACTTTGTGTTTGGGTTCCTTACGGATCTCAAACCATCAAACCAGCTGACAGTGTCAGCCAGGCCGCGATCATCGGTCGCACGCCTACAGCCTGTGGAGCAACCTGCTTCTGGGCATCTTCGACCGTGCCAGTCAGTACAGGTGGTTGAAGCATTTTCAGCATTGGACTCAGCTGAGTTCCAAGGCTATGAAGGCTCCATTCTTCACCAGGGTTGACACCTTTCTGCCTCTGGTGCGTTATCG
This sequence comes from Pictodentalium vernedei, assembly GCA_031216915.1. Taxonomy (NCBI): domain Eukaryota; kingdom Metazoa; phylum Mollusca; class Scaphopoda; order Dentaliida; family Dentaliidae; genus Pictodentalium; species Pictodentalium vernedei. Next base: position 109,167,596 of record CM062288.1, read on the forward strand.
TTACTACGATTTCGCCAATCCGTCAGTCTGCCAGACTTTGACGGTTTTGGATCAGGACTCCAATTCCAATTTTTTTTAAAAATGGTGTATCGATAACTCAAACACAAATAAGTAACTTCCTGGTTCAAAAATTGACAGACAGCAAAATGCTTTTTAAGGTTCTGTTCCTCAGTTTTCCAGGCATTTCCAAAAATAACATGCCATACACTCTCTTCAAATGCAAATATTCTGTAACTTAGTTATCAAACACATAACATGTATTACATTTCCCAAATCCACAAAAAACATATAACACTATCTGTCTAAGTAGAGATAAACAATCTGAATGTGGGTGGAATAATTTATTGTCAAAGACAAGACTTCAACCTGCAAAACTGCATGAAAAAATGCCTAAACAAGTCATTTTCAGTCACCCAGCAGCCTCAACACCAGAATTTTCCAACCACCCCTACCTACATGTACCTACTCCTGGAGCATAGCATCCCCCGTTTCTAAAATGGAAAAAAAATTTTTTATAGGTTTCCATTTCATTTTTTAGTTACATGTCTGGTAACAAATCTGTGTTAAAAATACATTTTAAAAAATAGCCAATTTTTCGAAGCCCATGGCTTCCCATAATTCATCTGGTAATTTACCCCTGTGCATCCGACTCCAACTTTGGGACCAAAACTTCAAAATCTCTTGTCCAGCAAAAAGTCTAATGTAATCATATCTGATACTAAAAATATATCTCTAATTTTAATTTACATGGCCTTAGTTTCAACATATGCCCTATGTTTAGAATTTCACCCTTGTGCAATAGTACGGAACTGTAGAGTGGAACCTAAAGGAATTGTTGGACAATTTATATCCAAATCCAAGATGGCCTCTAGCAGCCAAGTTTTTCAACAAACTTAGAAAAAAAGTTATGTAGAATGTGCTAAATGAATTGTGGATGGACAGACATATGGATGTATGGACAGATGACAAAACACAACCCATCCCAATAGCTCATACTTGACATTGTAAAGTTCATCTAAAAATTAATGTCAGGGTGCTGTAACAGTCCACAAAATCAGGTTAAAATTTTGCACGCTCACAAAATTGCCATCGTTAGTCCATTTTACAACAGCAAATTTGTACCTGCAATGCCACAATTCTGTGGTTTGGGCAACCCCTATTAATTAACATTCCGTAATAAGAACAGCTGTCTTCAAATGGACATGCTAGTGCTGATTGGCAGTTATGAAAACACACAGTAAAAAATCTGAATGATTAATTGCCTCATCAGTTCTAGGGCTGTCGCGACTATCATTTTTTGTAATCGACTAATCGTGACCAGTAATCGACGGTTAGTCGATTAATAGTCGCTTCCCATGATTTTTTAGCAAATCATTCTCCTGTTCGTAAAACTCTGAAAATGACAATGGCACCAGTGTGTTCAGACGTGAAGCTACATGTAGTCCAATCTTGGACCCACAGTCCGTAATATAATTTTGGGGGTACCAACCCCAAAAATAATATTACTGACTGCGGGTCCAAGTTTGATCTAGATTGAAGCCGATGAATTAAAATGAATTTACCAAAGAACGTTCCTGCATATGTTTCCTTTCTGCAATAAGTTTCTCGAAATTTTGAACATTGAGATCTACACATTCCCTCGTCAGTTGTTAAAATTGGATCTTAGTCTGAAGTTCCGAACTTTGAGAAGTGATCTGACGTTCTGACTTTCGTCATAATTTTGTCACTTCCGCGCTTTGGGTTTTCCAATGGGTGCATTCGTGTGTACAAGACTGGAGAAATTCAGAAGAATCTATTCTTCTCGAGTAACTGTGAGTGTTCTTTCTTACACAGTCAGTGACAGTCGTACAGTCTTCCGGATATGAATGTTAACTATGGTTAGATATATAAAGTTATTCACCTTCATTGATCATTCACCTCACAAAACAATGCAATTTAGCCCCGACGTGTAGTAGACGTGTACCAACTTGAAAATGAACGACGATCGACTAAAAATAAAAAAACGTTGACTACTTCAATAGTCGACGGTTAGTCGACTAATCGAATAATCGCGACAGCCCTAATCAGTTCTACAATGAAATCACAAATGGGTGTTTCACATTCACTCATTTTTGCCGTCTTGAAAATTTCTACAATCTACAACTCAACTCATGTCCACTCTCTGGGTTCTTAACTGGTTGAGTGTTAGAAGCCGCTATCATGGCATAATTGAAAAGTGCTGGAGGCCACTCTAGTGGCTTTACACTGTGTGCATTAGCTTGATATTTGCTCAGTGGTGAACATAAAATGTTTATAGAAAATTGTTCGGTTACAATTTATTAGAGAGCGCCAGTAGGTACTCTCCAATAAATTGCAACAAATTGATTATTTATGAACAAAATTTTGCAAAACCAAGGCAAAATAGGTAGCAGACTAGCAGTAGGATTTTTAAAAAAACATGCTCAAGTGAGCATAAAATGCTCACCTGGCTCAAGTTGTTAAAAGGGATGAGTGTGTCGGTGATCAGCAGCAAGAGCAAATTCTTTTATTTTTGTTATGACACAACAAAAGACAACGTTTTTGGGCCATTTATATCTGCAAAAACAAAGCTCTGTTGTGTGATGTATCAAAAAAGTGTCTGAACGAAATTTTTTGTTTGTTTTTTACTCCTGTGGATCTCTCTACCCTGCCTCCCACCCCCCACTCCCCAAAAAAATGAAAGTGTCAATCAGGGACCAGCCTAGGGGGGAATTTTAGGGAGACTTCAAGTCTCCCTCCAGAACAAATAGGGAGACTGCAGTGTCATGTAGGGAGACTTCATAGGAAAGTGGGGAAAATTAAGAATATTCATGCACCACCCCTGGCGCCCCTTCATATTTTCAAATTGTGGTCCTCCATTAATGTCCAAATAATCCAGGTCCAGTTGTCTATGATGCGTCTGTGCCAGGTTAAAAAGTCACAAAGTAATTATTGACTGAAAATCCCCCACTGCTACCCTCTCCTTCATGACCCCTCCCCTCTTCTTCGTGCCAATCCCCCAGCACCCTCTACTAAGCTAATAATTTCCAAAGTCTGAAAGTGTGAACAGGACCAGATGTAAGAAGGTTGCTTGGGAGGTACTTTCGTTAGTTAATAAACAAAATAAGTTCTGGGGTTGAGTATTTTGTAAAAGAAATGTCATTCCGCATCATTTTTATGGCATTCCGGTGTCATTCCGCGTCATTTTGTGTCATTCCAGTGTTTAGGAGGACCCTTTTTCAAGATCGTCCACATGCACACTTGTGTCCTGTACAAAGCTTTTCTTGTCATCACTAAAGCTTTTTTTCATGTGTTTCAATTCCATTTGTGTTTTTCTGGGAATAGACAGCCCAACAGTTAACAGTCGTCAGAAAAACAAAATGAAAATACTGTGTTATAAAATACGTCCGTTGTGTATACATTTTCGGCATCCTAAGGCTAAGCGACGTAACCTACTTTCAAACTGGGTTATTTTGTTGAGTCGCGTAAGTCACCTATTTTCGTTTCGACACTTGAAGCTCCAACTGAAACACAACAAAATAGAAATAAAAAAATCCGCCAAAAGCGACAATGGACAATTGATTGTCATGTGATTTCAAATAAATGGATGTTTATTTGACGAATTAAAATGCACATTTATCACACTCGAGCACATTCAATTTATGAAAATAATAGTTTTCATGTAAACCTCGCATCACTCAGCTCAGACTTTCCTCATTTTGGCCAATTTTTTTAGGGCGACTTGTAATCGCCCCGACTATTTTTCTAGGCGACTTTGGGCTTAGAAGGGCGACATAATCGCCCTAGTCGCCCTCACGGCTAGTCCCTGGTGTCAATGACACTGTAGCTGAACTTGTGTAAGACATGTATAGTGTGTCACACAGCAATGACACACATCTAGGTAATGACCTGATCACAAAGGTACATAAAAAGTATTGTAACAGTCTGTACATAAATGCTGACCGTAACCTGTAACAAATGTATAGGTAAAGTATTGTAAAGGTGGGCGACAGTTAGATGCTAAACTAGAAAAGAAATCTTTGAGTCCCAGAGTGGGTGACCAGGTCTGTTGAACCCCAAAATATTTGTTCTCACAGCAGTGATAACAAAGGCACCCAAAAACACTCGTTCCTGTCACAAGGTGATAACAAAGGTACCCAAGAAGTTTCATGAAGATCGGTTCATAAATACAGCCTCTAGCTCAAGCCGCATTGACATGTGCACTTACTGTGTGTATAAGTAGCACTGAATAAATCAAAGTTCATCTAATTTGCATAATTTCTGCACGAGAAAAAACCCTGTATTATATGTGATGTATTCCATGTTACTAAACATTCATACAAAAATTTATTCAAATCAGAACCTTCATACAGAAGTTCTGTACAAAAAACTGATTGCACTAACTAAAGTACAAAGTGACTGCTGGTGGCAATCTTGGATTTCGGACCACAACCAAAAACACTCATTCTCGTCCCACGGTGATAAGAAAGGTACTTAAGAAGTTTTGTAAAGATCATTTCATAAATACGGCATCTAGCCCAAACTATATTGAATTGTTGATGGACAGATGGATGGACAGATAGACAGCCAGACGGACGACGGACCATGGCATAACCTCAAATTTGACTTAAGTCAAAGTTGAGCTAAGAATTCTGGCATAAATGAAGAACTTATGACCCAGTTATATACTACATGACAAATTTGGTTCACATCTGCCCACTGGGTCTTGAAACAGAAATTTTGAGTGGAGCCTAAATTTGGGAGCAAATTTTGACCTAGTTTCTTTGGAAAAAAAAGTGAATCTGCATCACTAAAGTTCCATACAAGAAATCCAAGTATTGTTGCAAGTGGTTTATGAGAAGAGAATTTTTAAAGCATTTTAGGCATATGGAGCATTAACCCCCACCCTATGGGGCATAGTAACTTTTGTGGAAGAAAATCAGAAGAGTAAATTCCACCAGCCTGAAGATGGCGGCCACTTCATTTGAACAAAGTAGAAAGAGTATATTCCAAAGATGATCTGTGGCATAAATGAATGAATTTGGCCCAGCGGTTTTAAAGAACAAGACAAGCTTCAAATTAGTTGGAGTACAAGAAAGATGATGATTCAGCATTTTTCCATTGCCAACAATGTTAAAATGAGCATCTCCAAATGGAACCCTGTGACAAAACTGATAGCATTTTTTTCGGTCCATCAAATTCCACTAGACCTAAAGACTCTGTATCCCAAAAAACAATATTCTCATCTGTGCAGTTTTTTAAATAATAATAATGCACAAAGTCACACTTTAGGCTCCAATAGAGAGCCCCCATATTAAGCCAAGGACTCAATTTGAACAAACTTAAATCTGACACCCCAAGAGATGGCACAGACACATGCCAAATATAAAAGAATTCTGACTGGTGGATCTAATGAAGATTTTTAAAGAAATTTTCTCATATCGCATGAACTTAAACTTTGGGCTCAAATAAAGAGCCCAAATATTGACCCAGGGACCCAATTTGAACAAACTTGAATCTGACTTTTTCTGGGCATCAATCAAGTATTTAGGATTCACTTATACAATATGCCAAATTTGGTTCAAATTGGCTCATCGGTTCTTGAAATGCAAATTTTTGGTGGAGCCCAAAATGGGTATGCCCCCAAAGAAAGCTCAAATATTGACCTCCCAACCTCCCTCGAATACCAAAGAATGTTCCACACCAAATATCAAGGCATTCTCTCTGGTGGTTCATGAGAAGATTTTAACATTTTTTTTGTAGGCTTTTGGGGCATTAACCAAAGCCCAAAGATAGCAGCAGCTTCATTTGAACAAAATAGAAAGGGTATACTCCAAAGATGGTCTGTGCAGTATACATTTGAATTTGGCCAGGTGGTTATGAAGAAAAGTTTTCCAAAGGTTAATGTATGAGTCATGACAGATGCCAAGTGATAGCAATAACTTGCAATGATTTGCAGTGTGATGAGCTAAAAAAAAAAAAAATATATGTGTTTGACCAAACAAAATTAAATGATTTTCCGGCAATTTTTTTTAAAATGAATGAGGGACGGCAGTTTTTATTTTTTATTTCTGATGGAATGGTTGCCAGTGTCTGAAAACCAGTTGTGAGAGCCTAAAATTTAAAACTCTATAGCTTCCATGTAGGTTTCACTGATAGCTTTTATTGTAATAGTATTGAACACAAAATCAAAAAAGAATATAGAAAAACTAAAATGAAGACAAAAAATAAGAAGAGTTTTTTGAATAAATAATATTTTTTATCTCCAATTTATAGGGCGCTAGGTTAAAAAAAATAAAAGACTGCTCAACCAAACCAAAAATGTGCAATTCGTGGTATTTGAAAATAATTGATATGTTTGAAGTCAAAAATAGGGACATAACTCTGGCAAAATGGTCGGACCAAACAGCAATTTGAATTTAACATGTATTTTTGTTGATAGACCTACATACCAAATTTTATTTGATTTGGTCAACAAGTAAAGTTATTGGAGAAACCAAAAAAAATTAATTTTTGAAGTAAAAAAAGGGGCATAACTCTGGCAGAAATTGTCACACTGCATCCCGATTTGAACTTGACCTGTATTTTATGTTGATACACCAACATGTCATTTGATTTGGACAACTATGACTAAAGTTATGAGGAAACCAAAGTGGGATGGACAGACACTGGCTATTTAATAGTCCCCCCAAAATTTTTTCACGGCACAAAAATTTGTGTGTTTCCAGTAACGTCAGAAAAAAAATGTCGTGCAGGTTGGTAGTCAGATTTTTTTATTATTCAGGCAGGAGGAAGGCTTAACCCTTTTCCTAACGAATCGCCCGCATCCGCCCGCGTAATATGCATATTCAGCAGTTGAAAAAATATTATTCTTCAAAAACTTTCATCAAAACCATATCATGTGACCACTCATTGGAACGAGGTCGTTCCAACGAGGGGTCACATATGGTTTTGTTGATATTTTTTTAAATATTTAAAATAATAAAATTTGATATCGTCTGTGTTGGGTAAAGGGTTAAGTGCTTAACATACATGACCATCCACGATTGTTGCATTCAATATAATCAATATAATTAAGTAGTCAATAAGAGTGATGTTCAAGTATGAAATAAAAATACAAAGTGCATTCGCCCATGCGACATCTGCAAACAAAATTCTTGAATAACTAAATATTTTCATTTTTTGTCTCAAAAACATAGCTTATGACCCCTCATTGGAATGATCTCATTGAGCTCGTTCCAATGAGGGGTCATAAGATATGTTTCATTTTGATTTATAATTTGTGAACACTTAATTTGAATTTAAAGAATATCAGAGGTGGGAATTTCAAAATAAACAAAATTCCATTTCTTATATAGCACCTTAACTGGAATGGGTTCATCAAACATGCAGACTGCAAATCTATAGCAAGTCATCCCCTGAGTTCCAATGCGTTCTACGTGCCTACTGGCACGTAGAACACATTGGAACTCAGGGGACAAAGTGTTTGGCTTCTTACTCAAAACAGTCATGTACTGTTTCGGGCAACAGAGGAAATACCTTTTGCATGGAAATTCCTCCACCCCAACTTCCTGGGGTGTTGCCAGAATTTACCCAACAAGGGGGCTTGTGCACCCTTATTGGGAGGAGGCAGCTAGGTTATTCCCTACAAGCCTTTACAATAAACGATGTTGTATCCCTGATGGGAGGCCACACCATCGAGGGTAGACCTCCCGACGGGGGAGGGGATGGGGAGGGGCGGCCTCCCTTCCGACACCCTCGCCCTGGTGCTGCTTGGTACTCTCTTTATTATTATATTAATATTCACAAGTATTTATACACACATTTCTGAAAGTTTTGTAATCATTTTGCTTCGCCTGTGTCGAATCGGCGCTTGGGAAGTGGGTGTCAACATCAGGAAAAGACAAAAGTATTTTCCCTTTTTGTCGGCCTGCCTGAAATTCAATAAATAAATACGTTGTTGTTTTTCAGCTAAACCTATTATATACTGGTGGAAATGATTCTCAACAGCAAATTTACCAAGACAATTCTCTTTCCGTAAATTTCATCTTGCCAAAAACAGCTCTTTCAATTTGTTAAAAGTGAACGACATTATGGCCTCCTCTCTCTCTCGAACGAATTCATCTCACACTGCACCAAAAAGGCGGGCAGCCCAGTAGACCAATCACAGCTGATCGACGTGAGTCTTGCTCAGTTGTGGAGTAAATCGGATGTGCTCTTCATCTGAAGATGATAAAAGAACACTTCACAGCGAGGGCTTTGGGGGGGGGGGGGGGTGCTGGAGAGGGGGCATTTTTTGGTAGCGGGCAAATCCCGGAAATCAAAAATTCTTGAGTTGGGAAAAACTGTGGAAGTGACGTCGCCCTTGCGTTGGTGTGTCTAGGGGGAGTCTTTTTCAAACTTTAAAATTCCCTGGGAGAGGCTCAGGTTTGGGTCACCCCTGAAGAACTCTTTTTTTTAAAAAACAAGCCCCAAATTGCACTATTAAGGGGCATTTTGAGACTAAAAGAGCGCCAATGTTCATCGAGCGCATTTGACCAATGTTATCTATAGTTTCATTAGTGAATAGAGCCGAGACGTTCCGTGCGGACTGCAGAATTCGGCTACTCCGTGCACCATTTCATTTTGTTTATGGGAGGACAAGTGGGTAGGGGTCTCTATCCAGTGGCGTAGATAAAGGGGGGGGGGGGGGTGGCGAGGCCCTCACACCAGAAGTTTTGTCGGAAATTTTTTGGGACCATTTTTAGGCGAATTTATGCCTAATAACATTAAAATGCTGGCTTTGGGGATAAAAACATGCCATTTTGGGTAAATTTTGGGTAAAAAAGACCAATTTTCAGTACATTTGCAGAAAACAACACATTCTTTCTGTTTGTTGTTGTTGTTGTTGTTGTTGTTGTTGTTGTTGCACTGTCGGAAAATTTTCGGTCTGTCGGAAAATTTTGGGCTTGCCCCTCCTCCAGCGAAAAGCTATCTACGCCACTGTCTCTATCAATGGAGTGGGCTTTATTTTAAAGGTTAATAGGCATACAGCAATCGTATAGAGTGAGGGAGCCATACCGTCTATTATCAGCTTGTGACGGTGAAGTTGGCGCATACTGAACTATTTCTATTGCCTGAGTCAGACATTAAATTTCGAGTTGTCGCCCCTATTTTTTCACACTTGACTGGTAATAACTAAAAAGCTTCGCACCTCGCTGTGTCCCATCAATGAAGTAATTAATTTACAGACGTCTCGAACGCGCAGGCACATTGGAATACTAGACTTTATGATTCTGGAGAATCATGGCTTTTCCCGATGAGATTCCATGATTTTTCATGACCCCACAGTGTCTGATGAATTGTTTTTAACTGTCTCACTGAATTCCCTTCATTGATGTTATGAGAAAGGTGAAGATAGTAATCTCAAATGACAGAGTTTGATACAAAATTGTTTAGGTAAAAACCATCATTAACGGTGGAGTGGGTTAATGTCAATATCGTCGTCCAACAAGTCAATGACCGACAAAAGGAGTTATGTTTCTTTGACACATACCCACTGAGTGCTGTGTCAATTTAAAAATGGTTCATTTTATCTCAAATGTTTCCCAAATATTGATGTCTGGCAGCTTGTAGAGGGTTGTTAACAAGTGCTAACAGGAATATTTATTCATGCAACTTGTAATGTCACTCCAAGAACTGTGAATGGCCATTTTTTTCTTTAAAATCTACAAGATGTTTTCAGAGAAATCCAGGGAGAACATGAATTTTAAGTTTTTGATGGGTATCATTGTTTATCCAGCCCAAAACGGGTTAAGTGTTGTTTTTTGAATACTCTTATTACTTCCAAAAATAATTCTCAGTGAATTCTACTTCCACTTATTTTGATCTCTCCTCCCAACTTTGGGTGCTGTGGGTACGCAAACACAGCCCATTTTATCAACATTTTGATGTTTGAGAACCTACATAGGGTTAACAAATGCTTACAGGAATATTTTGTACACGCAACTTGTAATGTAACACTAAGATCTGAGAATGGCCATTTTTTCTTGAAAATCTACTGGATGTTTTTAAAAGAAATCCTCAGATAACACAAATTTTTAACCTTTTGAGGGGTATCTCTCTGTAACCAGCTCTAAAGGGTTAATGCTTGGTTTTGTTAATACCTTCATTACTTACAAAAATGATCGACTGTGAATTCCATTTCCAATGAACGAGGTTATGTTTATCTCGTAGGTACACATTTGGTGTTATGGTTGCCCAAGCACAGCCCATTTTCTCAAAATGTCTATGCCTGGCAGCCTCTGGGGGGTTAACAAATGTTTACCGAAACATTTTGTTCATGCTTGTAATGTCACTCGAAGACCTGCGAATGGTCAATTGTTCTTGAAATTTTTTTTGAGAAATCCACAGAAAACTGGAATTTTAAGCTTTTAAGGGGTATATCTCCTTAACCAGTCAAAAATGGGTTAAAACCTCGATTTGTGAATACATTTACTACTTACAAAAATGTTTCCCCGTCAGTTTTGCGTTCGGTAAAAGAAGTTACGTTTCTCTGTTGCATTCCCTTTTGATGTTGTTGTTGTTCAAAAACAGACTATTTTTTTTCAAAATTTTGACATTTAGCAGCCCATGGAGGGTTAACAAATGCTTACCGGAATAATTTATCCAATCAGCTGGTAATGTGACACTATGACCTATCAATGGCCATTTTCTCTTGAAAACGCTACCAGATGTTTGTAAAGAAATCCAGGGAAAACATAAATTTTGAAGCCTTTGATGGGTATCACTATTAACAACCACAAAAGGGGTTAACGATTGGTTTTTTGAATACCCTTATTACTTACAAAAATGGTCCTCGGTGAATTCCACTTCCAACAAAGGAGATTATGTGTATTTCTCAGGTACACGTTGGTTGCTGTGCGTGTCTGAAAACAGCCCATTTCAACAAAATTACGATGCTTGGCAGTCTGTAGAGGGTTAATACACGCTCACCGGAATATTTTGTCCATGCAACTTACAATGTCACACAAAGACCTGCGAGTAGTCAATTTTTCTTGACAACCTACAGGATGTATTTAGAGAAATCCACAGAAAATGGGAATTTTAAGATTTTAAGGGGTCTCTCTCTTTAGCCTCCCCAAAATGGGTTAAGACTTCGACTTTTGAATACCCTTACTACTTACAAAAATGTTTCCATATAGATTGTGCGCTCGATAAAAGAGGGCACTTTTCTTTGTGGCGTACCCATTGGGTGCTGTTGGCGTCCAAAAACAGCCCATTTTATCACACTTTTGACTTTTAGCAGCCCGTGGAGGGTTAACAAATGCTCACCGCAGTATTTTGTCCACGCAACATCTATTGTCACACCAAGGCCTGGGAGTGACAAATTTTTCTTGAAAATCTACAAGACTCATTTAGAGAAATCCACGAAAAACACAATTTTTTTAGCTTTATGGGGGTACTGCTGTTTAACCAGCCCAAAACGGGTTAACGCTTGGTTTTCTGAGCACCCTTATTACTGACAAAAATGATCCTCGGTGAATTCCACTCCCAATAAAGGAAGTTATGTTTATGTCTCGTGTATTGTTTAGGTGCAGCGGGGGCCTGAAACTGGCCTATTTCATCAAAATTTCGATGTTTGGCAGCCTGTGGAGGGTTACCATATGCATCGCCTGATATGTCGTGTGTATCAAAGGGCGTGTCACAGACAGGTCTAGCAATGACGAATGTATAAAAAAAATCTACAAGACGTGTTTCGAGTAAGTGCCGATAAACCCCAATTTCGGCAGTTTTTTGCCAATTCTGACGAAATAAGGATTAAATCGAAAATTCCGCTTCGGTACATTTTTAGATTTTGTGCTCCTCTATGCGTGTGCAAAATTTCGTGAAAATCGGTTCGAAAATGGCTTCTGAATCGTAAGGACAAAATGTGTGGAAAAAAACAAAAAAACAAAAAAACAAAAAAAAATAGACTTTATGATTCTGGAGAACCATGGCTTTTCCCGATGAGATTCCATGATTTGTCATGACCCCACAGTGTATGATGAATTGTTTTTGACTGTCTCATTGAAGTTCCTTCATTGATGTCATGAAAAAGGTGAGTATAGAAGTCTCAAATGACTCAGTTTGATAAAAAAAATTGTTTAGGTAAAAACCATCATTAACGGTGGAGAGGGGTAATATCAATATCGTCGTCCAACAAGTTAATGACCGACACAAGGAGTTATGTTTGTTTGACACATACCCACTGGGTGTTGTATCTATTTGAAAATGGTCCGTTTTATCTCAAATGTATCCAAAATATTGATGTCTGGTAGTTTGTTAAGGGTTAACAAGTGCTAACAGGAATATTTATTCATGCAACTTGTAATTTCACACCAAAAACTGTGAATGGCCATTTTTACTTAAAAATCTACAAGATGTTTTCAGAGAAATCCAGGGAGAACATGAATTTTAAGCTGTTGACGGGTATAATTGTTTATCCAACCCAAAAGGGGTTAAGGGTTGTTTTTTTAATACGCTTGTTACTTATAAAAATAATTCTCAGTGAATTCTACTTCCACTTATGTTGATTTCTCCTCTTAACTTTGGGTGCTGCGGGTATGCAAACTTTCAACATTTTGATGTTTGAGAACCAGCATAGGGTTAACAAATGCTTACTGGAATATTTTGTACATGCAACTTGTAATTCACACTAAGATCTGAGAATGGCCAATTTTTTTTGAAAATCTACGTGATGTTTTTAGAGAAATCCTTGGATAACATGAATTTTTAACCTTTTGAGTGTTATCACCCTGTAACCAGCTCTAAACGGGTTAATGCTTGGTTTTATGAATACCTTCATTACTAACAAAAATGATCCTCAGTGAATCCCACTTCCAATGAAGGTGGTTATGTTCATCTCGCAGGTACACATTGGGTGTAATGGGTGGCCAGGTACAGCCCATTTTCTCAAAATTTGCTACTCTGGAGGGTTAACAAACGCTTACCGGAATCTTTTGTTCATGCAACTTGTAATGTCACTCCAAGACCTGCAAATGGTCAATTTCTCTTGAATACTTACCAGATTTTTTTGAGAAATCTACCGAAAATGGGAATTTTAAGCTTTTAAGGGGTACATCTCCTTAACCGGGCGAAAATGGGTTAAGACCTCAATTTTGGAATACCCTAACTACTTACTAAAAATTTTTCCTATCAGTTTTGCGTCCGGTAACAGAAGTTATGTTTCTCTGCAGCATTCCCATTTGATGTTGTTGGTGTCCAAAAACAGACTATTGTTTTCGAAATTTTGACATTTAGCAGCCCATGGAGGGTTAACAAATGCTTATCTGAATATTTTATCCATGCAACTGGTAATGTGACTCTAAGACCTATCAACGACCATTTTCTCTTGAAACCCTGCGAGACGTTTCTAAAGAAATTCAGGGAAAACATGATTTTTTAAGCTTTTGATGGGTATTGCTATTAACCATCCCAAAAGGGGTTAATGCTTGGTTTTTTGAATACCCTTATTACTAACAAATTTGGTCCTCGGTGAATTCCACTTCCAACAAAGTAGATTATGTTTATCTCTCTGGTATGCCTTGGGTGTTGTGCGCGTCTGAAAACAGCCTATTTCAACAAAATTACGATGCTTAGCAGCCTGTAGAGGGTTAATAAATGCTCACCGGAATATTTTGTCCATGCATCTTGTAATGTCACACAAGGACCTGCGAATAGTCAATTTTTCCTGAAAACCTACAAGTTGCTTTTAGAGAAATCTACAGAAAATGGGAATTTTAAGCTTTTAAGGGGTATCTCTCTTTAACCAGCCCAAAATGGGTTAAGGCTTCGACTTTTGAATACCCTTACCACTATCAAAAATGTTTCCCCATCAATTTTGCGTCCGATAAAAGAAGGAACCTTTCTCGGTGGTACACCAAGTGGGTGCTGTTGGCGTTCAAAAACAGCCCATTTTATCACAATTTTGACTTTTAGCAGCCCGTGGAGGGTTAACAAATGCTCACCGCAGCATTTTGTCCATGCAAATTCTATTGTCACACCAAGGCCTGGGAGCGACAAATTTTTCTTGAAAATCTGCAAGACTCGTTTATAGAAATCCACGGAAAATACGATTTTTTTTAGCTTTATGGGGGTATTGCTGTTTAACCAGCCAAAACGGGTTAACGCTTGGTTTTTTGAACACCCTTATTACTGACAAAAATGATCCTCTGTGAATTCCACTCCCAATAAAGGAAACAAACAAACAAACACGGAGCTTCCAGCGGCACTGCATCGTAAGACCGCTTCTCCACAGGCCTCAGTGACGGACGTGCTATCCAAAATAGCACAGTTTATCGCAGCATCCCAGCAAATGACAAATTCTCGGTCGGATCAGGAATAATCCGACGGCGCTGGGTCTGTGCGTTCCGCCGTTTGCATCAGGTTCGGACGACCGAACACTTTATAGGGTCCGACAGGATGGCGAAAGGGATTCGGACGATTTCGAGCTTTGCCTTTCGGAACAACAGAAGCTGCCATACTTTTCTTCCGGCATTATCTTTCAGAGGTTGTTCCGTCGGACTACATTGCTGTGATGCTGGATAAGAGACTAATAGCGTCATTGGACACGGAGTTTTGGATCGGTTCAGGGACATTGTCCCTGACTTACCGACACAGTCCAATAATGTCTTTAGAACATTCGAATTATTTAACGACTCTATATATAAGCTTGCTACCAGCATGATAGTCTAGTTTCTTGTCCGCAATGCTCTATTCTGCCTTTTTTCAATTCTAGGAAATAATTTATATTGGCAGAACAGGGCATACCGAGAGTTCATATGCGTCCAGACGGCAGTGCTGAAGACTGGGAATTATCTTTTTCGCCGTCTATGTCAAATCCAACCACGATGTTGGAAACGACGGTGATGTCTAATAGACTTAACTTAGACGCTTTATCATACGTAGACCACCTTACTGAGGCATTATCATTACGTCTTCAAGAGAAAGAATTCCAGGATATGATCCTCAATGTGATTTCTTTCAAGGGCAGTAGTTTTTCCACGTATAACTCTGCCCTTCAGTGGCAACCTGGAGTTGGTTAGACGTGACGCAGCCCTAGCTACATCCACGCGCGTGGATAGTAAGGTGAAGAACTCTCTGAGTCGCTTCGGTCTCGGAGAAGCTTCTCTTCGTCGGCAACTTTTCAGCAATCTATGAATTGCTCGATATACACGTTCTCTTGTCTATCAAGTGTAGCAAGAGATTCAGACTGGGGCAAACATTCGGTGGTTGACTCAGAGAGTGCCACTGCAGTTGCCGGATCCGAGTTTTATGATTATGACGGATGCCAGTCAAACAGGTTGGGGTACAATATTGATCCGAACGGATTCGAAGTGTCAGGGTCTTTGGGTTCCGCAGTTTCTAGGCAAGCACTTAACTTCCAGGAAATGATGTTATTTAGGCTTGCACTATGTCATTGGATGAACATTATTCAGAAACGCATGTCCAAATCCTATCCGTTAATACGACAGTAGTTGCGTATCTCCGGAACCAGGGAGGCACTCATTCGATTCCATTATTCAATTTAACGGAAAGAATCCTTCTGTTTGTTATAAGTACACCAAGTTCTGCTTCGGTCCGTCATATTCCGGGTCGTCTGATTGTATTAGCAGACTCCCTTTCACGTAAGGGTCACTTGTTGCCCTCAGAATGGACTCTCAACAAACAAGTATTCAATCAGATTTGCTATCAATGGGAGCGCCCAATGATAATTTATTTGCGACACAACTCACTATTCAATTGCAGACGTATGTGTTTCCATGTCCGGATCCCTGAGTTTATGTTGTTAACGCTCTATTGATCTAATAGGATGGAATGATAGGATATGCGTATCCTCCAGCGCTGTTGATTCAGCAAGTATTACTAAGATAAACATCCACAATACAATTCTGTTGATAGCATCTCTGTCTTCACAGAGACCGTGGGTAAATTTACTCAGGTGTCTACTGTGGGACTTACCGCGAAAACTTCCTCCATGAGAGGATCTTCTTTCGCTGGGGAAATCGTGTCAACTTCATCACAACCCGCAAGGTCTCACCCTTCACGTATTCCGTTGTGTGGTCCTTCTTGCACGGCAAGCATTGTACAGGACGAGTTATGGATGCGATTTCTTACTGTAGGAGAACCTCTTCTTCGCTATACTATGCGGCTAAAGTGGAGGCTCTTCCGTCGTTGGTGTAGGGATCATTATGTTGATATTTTTGATTCCTCCATACTAGACATTGCAAACTTTCTAGTATACTTGTTTGACGAAATCAAACTGCAGCCTGTTACTATTAAGGGTTATAGGTCTATGTTATCTGATACCTATGCACATCACGATAGTTTACAAATTGGATCTAATGTCTCTTTATCTAAGTCAGTTAGAAACTTTTCGATAAATAGACCTAGAATCCTTAGATTAAATTCCTATACGGAATTTAACTTCGGTTCTTATTTAGCTAAGTAATCATTTGAGCCTCTGGAAACAGTAGTTTTCAAATTCTGACCTTTTAAGACAGTAATTCTCTTAGTCTTCTCTTCTACTGAAGAGTCAGTGAGCTTCATGCACTATCGGTGGACGATTCTCACTTTCGTAGTATCGGAAACACTATTTCCTTTACTACTAATGTTGGATTTTTGGTTAAGAATCAGGCTCCTAATAAATATCCGGAACCTATTGTTTTTAAGGTCCTTCCGTCTTCGTACGGGCATAGGCCTTTATGCTGTCCGGTTAGAGTTTACGTATTTATAAACAGATATCAGTTTATTAGTAAGGACGTAAGCTTCTTCTGTCTTTGATGCCTAATAGAAGGACATTACGCTCCATTCTATTGCTAATGGATTCTATTAACTATCGGTACTGCTTATGGTATATCATTAACTCAGCAGTTTGTGCTTGAGATTTCGGCTCATGAAGTTAGAGCTCTTTCTACATCTTGGGCTTACATTAATAGTGTCGCTATTATAGATTTTATGAAGGCTGCACATTGGGCTCAGCCATCCACATTCATGAATTTTTATCTCAGAAATATTGAGTCCATTTCTGGAGGCCTCCATTGTTAGGTCTATTATCTACTGCTCAGAATGTCATTCACTTAACAGTTGCTACTATAGCTAGGTAGGCTTTCTGTTCCGGCAGTGACTCCATCCTGCTGCCCTCTTCGCTCTTGGCTATTTGACCCAGGGCAAGGAGAAGGGGGGGGGGGGGTGTTCCCTTGGGTCACATGTTTTATTATGAAAACAAGGGGATACCTCTTCCGGAGTTAGTAATTCTGAGCTGTTACTGGGATGGTTTTTAAGTGATAAGTTTATGTTTTAAAAATTCATTCAGGTCATAGTTTTTAAAGTATAGCTTTTGAATATATCACGTGTCAAACGGGCGTTATTATACAATCCTCAGACACTTTTAAGGAGTATAAGAGTCTCTATTCTCTAGACTAACTTTATTTATTGGCTTACTTTAAAAATTATTAGTATAAGGATTATACTGGATATTATAGAGTACATGGATGTTATGATGCTCAATTATGGAAGGTGTTGTGGCTTTCTAATTTATCATAAATAAGAAAGATATATGTAAGGCCTAATACTCCTTTTCCCCCTCGAGGGGATGACTCTATTTTATATAATTGAGCTTATTGGAATTTCCTCTATGTCCTAGGCCCTCCAGCCTTTTTACTATTCAGCTATGTCTGGGTCATTGGTACAGTATAAAAATGTTAAAAAATTTATAGTAATTTATATATTTTTTATACTTACCAATGACCCAGACGGGGATGGCCCTCCCAGGAGTTGGGAACTCATACCTCCCCGCAGAGTACATAGCGCTTACCAGGCACTGGTTATAAGAATGATTAATGGCGCCAATTTCGGGACGTCCTTGACACTGCACATGTGCAGTAGAGGTGAAGTATGGAGGGCCATTCAGGACATGTTTTCTTAGGTTTTAGGTGCAAATTTTGGGGATTGGGGGGCAAAATTTGTGTTTGGCCCTATATTTTTAAGAGTTAGCACCAGCTATATCTGGGTCATTGGTAAGTATAAAAAATATATAAATTACTATAAATTTTTTAACTTTCCGGAGTTTTTTGGGAAACACTTCAACGGAATGATTTCATTTTTGGTAAACTACTATAGAACGATGACTTACAGATTAAGTTTCAGTTTCATGCTGATTGCATTATTCTTGTGTGAGTTATGGCCCTTGGAAATATGGAAAAGCACCAAAATATCAGTATTTTTATACTGTATCAATGACCCAGACTTAGCTGGTGCTAACTCTAAAAAATCTAGGGCCAAACACAAATTTTGCCCCCAATCCCCAAAATTTGCATCTAAAACCAAAAGAAATCATGTCCTAAAGGACCTCCATACTTTGCCCCCACTGCGCATGCGCAGTGTCAAAGACATTCCGAAATTGGCGCCAATCACCATTCTTTGTTTGGCCCTTCATAAGTTAACATCTCACTGATCTTTGTGCTTGTAAATCTCAGTTTAAATGATGCCAGACACATAAATATTGGAGAAATGGTGATTCTAAGGAGGATAGAGAAGGAGGAGAGGAAAAAGGAGTGACAGAAAATAATCAGGGCTGTAACTTAAAATTTTGTTATAAAATTATGTTAAGTTGCCTATTTTCGAGGCATGGGCCTGTTGTTGTCATTCTTACTTTGAAGTTGCACTGCTTATTCAGTGTTTCCTCTCTCCTTATCCTGTAAGTCCCCCCTTGCTATTCTCCCATGCTTTTGGCATATTTTTGAGTAAGATTACTCCTAAAATTTCTTGGGAGAATTAGCTTGGTTACAGAATGAATTCTGTTATTTTCCCCATGTTTACGTTTTCACCCATGGGTGTTTAGACGTTGTGTTCTGCATCTACCATCTGATGTTCTGCAGATTCTTCTCTGGAAGTCTCTGTTTTGCATCAGATAGTGTGTAATTTTGATAACTGATTTCGGGCCAGTATTGTCAGTGCCTGGAGTCATGTTTTCTGGTGTTTTTATACACTTCTTGTTTACATTGGCAACAGTCTCTTTTGAGGGGGGCTTTTTGCCTTTGGAGTAGTTTATCTCACTACAAGATACATTATTATTATCCGTAAGTGTTGCAATAATTATTTAAAATAATTTAAAAATTTTTGACCACACTTACCCTTGGGATCCATTGGGGCTCAACGTTACTTTTCAGAAACTTGGGCTTCGCTGAAAAAATATTTTTCAAAAATTATTTTGAATTTCATTTGCTTTTTTCAATATTAATGGATCATGTTATTATGTATCTTTGTGTTTAGGGGTTTGTGCGAGTACTAGGACTTGTTGTTGTCTTTTCACAATGAAAAGACATTGTTCAAATTGTAATAGGAAGAAATCTTCCTCTGACTTTCATGATCATTGTATTAATTGTAGTCAGTGTACTCGCACTAACTCCTGTTCAATATGTCAATATTGGGATGACAAACATTGGAAACGTGTGTCACGGTATGTTGTTAGTGGAGAAAGGGCTATGCCGGTCCTTTCTTTGCAGGGTCACTCTAGTCTATCAGTTTCTATTTCAGAGGAACAAGAACAGGGTGATGTTTCTATGTTATCTTCCAAGAGTGCGCTTCCATCGTCACAATTGAATGAAGAGTTAGCGGCAAAAGTGCTCATGGAGATATGACAGTTGCCTAAGAGGTCCCTAGTAGGATCGACGGCGCTGTCGTCCGCTAGCTCGCCCGGTGTAGTGTCCATTCACCTAATGGTTCGGCAGCCGGGTTCGTCCGTTGTGGTCCAGGAGAAAATGTTGGGTGATGCGAGCACTATAAATATACTAGGTGCACACCCAGTGACGGCGGATGTTAGGAGAGATCGAAGGAAGCCTTCTAGTCCGGTTCCTAGCTCGTCCAGGTCCAGCCGGGCCGCGAGCGAGAGAGGCCCCTCTCTCGTACAACAACATCAGGGACCTGATGTTGTGGTACAAAATGTGTCGCAAGCGGAGCACACGTCCGTCGCTAGGGACGCTCTGTTGTTTAGGCAGTCCGCGGAGACTGCGCAGGCTTCCTCATCCTCTCACCAGCGCACACGACCGCACCTTGGCTATGTGACCACGGAGATTCTACCAGCTTCGCCGATAAGGGATTCTTCGGCGACCAGGTCACGCCATCCAGTAGCTAGGGACACGAGGCCGGTAGACTCCGGACGTTCGCATAGGAAGAGTATGCGGGAGTCAGTTGATGCTGAGCTTCCCGCGGCGAAGCAGTGAAAGACCGCCACTCCGCAGGCCTCGATGACGGACGTGCTTGCTCAGATAGCACAAATTATCGCAGCATCCCAGCAGCCGACAGAATCGGTGTCAGATCGGGAATTATCCGACGGCGCTGGGTTGGTACGCTCCGCTGAAGCATCGGGTGCGGACGACCGGGAACATCGTGAGGTCCGATCGGATGGTGAAAGGGATACGGATGACTTGGAGCTATCCCTTTCCGAACAACATAAAGCTGCCATGGATTTTATCCGGCACTTCCTTCCTCACATTGTTCCGTCGGGCCAGACTGCTGCGGTTCCGGACAAGAGAATAATAGCGTCATTGGACACTGAATTCTTTGAGCGGTTCAGAGACATTGTCCCTGAGTTTCCGTCTCAGTCCAATAATGTCACAAGAACATTTGAATTATTGAACGACGCTATATTCAAGCTTGCTTCCAAAACAGGAAAAGCTGGTTTCTTGTCCTCCAATGCTCTTAACCTGCCTTTCATTAATGCAAGGAATAAATTTGATATGGCAGGACAGGGTATTCCAAGAGTTCCTCTGCGTCTTGACAACGAGGCGGAAGACTTAGAATTGTCGTTACCGTCGTCTATGTCCATTCCAACCGCGGTGTTGGATACGACAATCACGTCTATCAGGGCCAGTTTAGACGCTTTATCTTACGCAGACCACCTTACAAAGGCGTTATCACTGCGTCTTCAAGGGAAAGAATTCCAGGATATACAATCCTCATTAAGACTTCTTTCAAGGGCAGTGGCTTATTCCACGTATAACTCCGCCCTTTCAGTGGCAAACCTGGAGTTGGTTAGACGTGACGCAGCCTTAGCTACATCCACATGCGTGGATAGTAAGGTGAAGAACTCTCTCAGAGTCGCTTCGGTCTCCGGAGAACTTCTATTCGACGGCAAGCTTTCTGCAATCTACGATAAAATTATGAAGAAAGCTTCAGATTCTCTGTTGTTTAAATCCGCTTCCAAAAAGTCGGATACGACAGAGAAGAATAAGACAGGCACTTCTGGATCTAATGCGCCCAAGAAAGGTC
The DNA here is from genome assembly GCA_031216915.1 of Pictodentalium vernedei. Classification (NCBI taxonomy): domain Eukaryota; kingdom Metazoa; phylum Mollusca; class Scaphopoda; order Dentaliida; family Dentaliidae; genus Pictodentalium; species Pictodentalium vernedei. Next base: position 109,188,884 of record CM062288.1, read on the forward strand.
CCTATAGAGGTTCCGGTGTGTCCTCTTGGTCTTATTCAAGAGACCATCAAGGCAGCGACTCTCATGCGGGATGTCCTTCGGGCCGGGACAATCGGTCGGACGCCCCGAGGTCGACGGGACGAGGTGCGGGTCGTGGAGGACGTGGTTTCTCCTCCCGCAGGCCTCGCAGGTCCAGGAGGTGATGGCTTCAACCTCTATCGCGTTCCGGTTGGCAGAAGGTTGTCGAGTTTTTCAGAAGAGTGGGCGTCGATTACGGACGACCCTTGGGTGAGAGGGGTGATTTCGGAAGGTCTAAGAATATCCTTCAAACGAAAGCCTCCGTTAACTCAAAGTCCAAAATGGACTCAACTTCCGTCAAATCCGCAGAAAAGAGAAGCTCTCTTATCGGAGGTGCAGTCTCTTTTAATGAAGAACGCGGTAGAGGTCGTAGAAGACCAGGAAACACCGGGATTCTACAGCCATCTGTTTCTGGTTCCCAAACCAGACGGCTCGTTCCGTCCAGTCATAGATTTGAGCTGGATAAACAAGCTGATCGTCGCTCTGAAATTTTATATGGAAACGATTCGGTCAGTCAGAGCGAGTATTCGGGTGAACGATTATGCTACAAGCATAGATCTCAAGGATGCGTATTTTCATGTCATGGTACATCCGACATTCAGAAAGTATCTACGCTTCGCAGTCCTAGGAGATGTGTATCAATTCCGGGCGATGTGCTTCGTATTGAACCTAGCACCCTGGGCTTTCACTCGGGTAATGAACTCGGTAATGATATATTTCCGAGCTCATTCGTCTGCGGTAACGTCGGCCTACCTGGACGACATTCTTCAGAGGTACGGCAACGAGTTAACGCTTCAGAACGATGTGCAGAATCTGCTTCTATTGCTCCGACATCTCGGTTTTGTTATAAATGAGGAGAAGTCGGATCTGGTGCCGTCCAAGTCATTCACTCATCTGGGAATGAGCTTCGAGATGCACAACAATCTCGTACGTCTGCCGTTAACCAGAGCGAAATTAGTCAGTTGTTACGCTCGCTATTGTCTTCATGCAGACAAAGTCACAGCGAGGGAGTTTATGAGACTGATAGGTTTGTGCGGAGCCGCCGTGGATCTCATTCCGTTGGGGCGGTTGCGCACTCGTCCTCTCCAAATTTTCTTAACTCAGAATTGGAGTGTGAAGATTCATTCGCTCGACATAGATGTTCTCTTGTCAGATCAAGTGAAACAAGAGATTCAGACTTGGGCAAACATTCAGTGGTTAACTCAGGGAGTTCCGCTGCAGTTGCCGGATCCGAGTTTTACCATTATGACGGATGCCAGTCAAACAGGTTGGGGTGCAACATTGATCCCAACGGATTCGAGATGCCAGGGTCTTTGGGATCCACAGTTCCTAACCAAGCACATAAACATCAAGGAAATGATGTCAATTTGGCTTGCGTTACGTCATTGGATGGACATTATTCACAAAGCTCATGTCCAAATTCTGTCCGACAATACGACAGTAGTGGCGTATATACGGAACCAGGGAGGCACTCATTCCGTTCCGTTATTCAATCTAACGGAGAGAATCCTTCTGTTTGCTCTAGAACATCAGGTTCTACTTTCAGTCCGTCATATACCGGGTCGTCTGAATGTACTAGCAGACTCCCTTTCACGGAAGGGTCGCTTGTTGCCGTCGGAGTGGACTCTCAACAAACAAGTATTCAATCAGATTTGCTACCAGTGGGAACGGCCAATGATAGACTTATTTGCGACACATCTCAACAATCAGTTGCAGACGTATGTGTCACTGTGCCTGGATCCAAGAGCATTTGCAGTAGACGCTCTATCAATCTCATGGGACGGAATGATAGGATATGCATATCCTTCAGCGCCGTTGTTTCAGCAAATATTGCTGAAGATAAAACAATCTCAGTGCAAGATTCTGTTGGTAGCATCTCTGTCTCCACAGAGACCGTGGATAAATCTACTCAGGTGTCTGTTGTGGGACCTACCGCGAAAGCTTCCTCCACAGGAGGATCTTCTTTCACAGGGGAAACCGCGTCGACTTCATCACAACCCGCAAGGTATCAACCTTCACGTTTTTCCGTTGTGCGGTCCTTCTTGCATGGCAAGCACTTTACAGGACGAGCAGTGGACGCGATTTCTAACTGTAGGAGGACCTCCTCTTCGCTAAATTATGCGGCTAAGTGGAAGGTTTTTCGTCGTTGGTGTAGGGATCATTCTGTTGATATTTTTGATCCCTCCATACCAGACATTGCAAACTTTCTAGTATACTTGTTTGACGAAATCAAACTGCAGCCTGTTACTATTAAGGGTTATAGGTCTATGTTATCTGATACCTATGCACATCACGATAGTTTACAAATTGGATCTAATGTCTCTTTATCTAAGTTAGTTAGAAACTTCTCGATAAATAGACCCAGAACTCTTAGGTTAATTCCTAAGTGGAATTTAGCTTGGGTTCTTCTTAAACTTAAGGAAAAGCCATTTGAGCCTCTTGGGACAGTAGATTTCAAATTCTTGTCTTATAAGACAGCTTTTCTCTTAGCTTTCTCTTCTGCTAGAAGAGTCAGTGAGCTTCATGCACTATCGGTGGACGATTCTCACTATCGTAGTGTCGGGAACACTATCACCTTCACTACTAATGTTGGATTTTTAGCTAAGAATCAGGCTCCTAATAAATATCCGGAACCTATTGTTATTAAGGCTCTTCCGTCTTCAGATGGGCGTAGGCCTTTACTCTGTCCTGTTAGAGCTTTACGCATTTATAAACAGAGATCTCAGTTTATCAGAAAGGGACGAAAACGTTTCTTTCTGTCTCTGATGCCTAATAGAAAGGACATTTCGGTCCATTCTATTGCTAGATGGATTCAATTAACTATCCGTACTGCTTATGAAAGTTTATCTTCTTCCCAGCAGTCTGTGCTTAAGATTTCGGCTCATGAAGTAAGAGCTCTTTCTACATCTTGGGCTTATGCTAATAGTGTGGCTATTACAGATTTAATGAAGGCTGCTTATTGTTCTCAGCCATCCACATTCACAAATTTTTAGCTCAGAAATATTGAGTCCATTTCTGGAGATTGTTTAGGTCCATTATCTGTTGCTCAGAATGTCGTCCACTAAACAGTTGCAACTATAGTTATGCAGGCTTTCTGTTCCGGCAGTGACTCTGTCCTTCTGCCCTCTTCGCTCTGGGCTATTTGACCCAGGGCAAGGGGAAGGGGGGGGGGGGGGGGGGGTGTTCCCTTAGGTCACCTGCTTTATAGTGAAAAGCAAGGGAATTCCTCCTCCAGAATCAGTAATTCTGAGTCATTTCCGGGATGGTTTTAAAGTGTAATATTAATGTTAAAAATTCATTCATGTCATATTTTTAAAGTGTAGCTCGGTGTGAAGCATTTGTATATGTCAAGTGTCAAACGGGCGTTAATATACAATCCTCGGACACTTTTAATGAATATAAAGAGTCTCAATTCTCTGGACTAACTTTATTTATTGGCTTACTTTAAAAATAATTAGTATAATGGGTTATACTGGATGTTAATAGAGAACATGAATGTTATTGTGCTCAATTATGAAGGGTATTGTATCTTTCTAATTTATAATAAAATAAGAAAGATACATGTAAAGCCTAATACTCCTTTTCTCCTTGAGGGGTTCACTCTATATTATATAGTTGAGCTTATTGGATTTTCCTCTATGTCCTAGGCCCTCCAGCCTTTTTACTATTCAGCTAAGTCTGGGTCATTGGTACAGTATAAAAATGTTAAAAAATTTATAGTAATTTATATATTTTTTATACTTACCAATGACCCAGACGGGGATGGCCCTCCCAGGAGTTGGGAACTCTTACCTCCCCGCTGAGTACATAGCGCTGACCAGGCACTGCCAGTAAGAATGGTGATTGGCGCCAATTTCGGAACGTCCTTGACACTGCGCATGCGCAGTGGGGGCAAAGTATGGAGGTCCTTTAGGACATGATTTCTTTTGGTTTCAGATGCAAATTTTGGGGATTGGGGGGCAAAATTTGTGTTTGACCCTAGATTTTTTAGAGTTAGCACCAGCTAAGTCTGGGTCATTGGTAAGTATAAAAAATATATAAATTACTATAAATTTTTTAACTTTTCGGAGTTTTTTTGGAAACGCTTCAATGGAATGATTTCATTTTTGGTAAAGTATTATAGAACGATGACTTACAGATAAAGTTTGAGTTTCATGCTGATTGCATTATTATGTGAGTTATGGCCCTTGGAAATATGGAAAAGCACCAAAATATCAGTTTTCCAGACTTTTTTTTGGAAACGCTTCAACGGAATGATTTCATTTTTGGTAACCTACTATAGAACGATGACTTACATATCAAGTTTCATTTACACTCTGTCCATCCATCCATCAGTCTGTCAGTCAGTCTGTCGGTCATACTTTAGTTTTCCAGACTTTTTTTTGGAAACGCTTCAACGGAATGATTTCATTTTTGGTAACCTACTATAGAACGATGACTTACATATCAAGTTTCATTTGCACTCTGTCCATCCGTCAGTCAGTCTGTCAGTCATACTTTAGTTTTCCGGACTTTTTTTGGAAATGCTTCAACCGAATGATTTCATTCTTGGTAACCTACTATAGGACGATGACTTACAGATGAAGTTTGAGTTTCATGCTGATTGCATTATTCTTGTGTGAGTTATGGCCCTTGGAAATATGGAATAGCGCCAAAATATCAGTTTTCTGGACTTTTTTTGGAAATGCTTCAACAGAATTCATGCTGATCACATCTAGGTTATAACATTTGTATAATTATTAATGCTCATTAGTCCGGTAGGGGACATTGTATTGCTTCAGCGATATGTGCGTTCTTGTTAATTTTTCATATTCCTTCTGGTGGTGGTTCGGTAGATATCAAGATATAACAAATTTGCTACCACGATTTGTTGGGGTGGGAGGGGGGGTGGGTGGGTTGTTATCAGTCCTCTCAAAGTAAGCACAAATGGCACAGCGTTTACCTTTGCCTGACATTATAGCCTTTGGCGTGCAGAAAGCAAGTGGTTGAGAGGTCATAAACTTACCAATTCTGGGAAATTTGTTGAAACCGAAAGACTCGGTTTTTGTTAAGGTGGCGGTTTGGTTTCAGTTTTGAAAAAAAACCGAACCAAACCAATAAACCGCCCAGCCCTAGTGATCATCCAACACAAAATCAATACAGAACAAATGAAATGGAGTTGAACTGGTTGAGTTGCTAGAAGCCACAATCGGGCCTTTAAAAAAAATGATACCAAAGCAAAACCAACCTTTCCTTTGCCCATTTTTTGTATTCAGTCAAACATAAATAAGTTTGTTTAAACAGATTTGTTCTATTACAAATTAATGGAGAGTGCCTGTTGGCACTCACCAATAGTTTGTAACAAAACAATTTTTGACAATTGTTGAACTAATTCAGACCACCAAAAATAATCTAGCCCTCAAGCAGTTAAATGAATATTTATTTTGTACATAGATATAAAAATTATATCATTTCAAGAAGAGAATAACAATACTGTATTAATGTTTATTATGCCTCAAAGTAAGTTTGTCCAATCAAAACGCTGGAATACCATCTAAGGGTCACGCCATATCGGGTTACGCACCCGATATTATTTCATATCGGGTGAGTAGCCACCATTGCAACTTTGATGTATTTTCACTCGCTTCAAATTTTTAGAATTTGAATTAAAACAAATAAGAAAATTTAAGTTACATAAACTATTTTCAAGACACCGCATTTATTGATTTAAATATCATTTGCATTTCACATTTACTTTCAGATTTTATCATTGACACATTGTATGCCTACTGTTTACCCCACGATCAGCAGCCAGCAGTCCAATTTCAAACTTGGCCCAAAAGTCTGCAATGTAATTTTTTTGGTTTGGTACGTCCTTAAGGACGTACCAAACCAAAAAATTATATTGCAGACTTTTGGGGCAAGTTTGGACTAACTCAACAGATTAAAAGTGATTTTTTGAACGTTTAAAAGTTATTTTTGTGAACAAATAATCGCTCCTCGTACAGCGAAGATTGTTTATTGTTTACCATAGATACGTACCGGTGCCAGTAACTTGATGATTCTTAGCGATGCCGTCAATAGCGGTTCCGAACGAATAAATGTCCGGTTGACCTTCGTTTCTCGTGAGAATGTATTCGTCCCTTGATTTGCAAGGACTTTCGACATAATAAATATGTTACATGGCGTGTAGCTGGCTGACACATTTCCATACAAGGCTCCGAGTGTTCATATCAGGTTCGGCTTCGCCTCACCTGATATGAACATTCATCGCCTTGTATGGAAATGTATCAGCCAGCTACACGCCATGTAACTTATAATATGACATATTACATCGCAAAGTTTGATGCAATACCACTGAAATCACACCCTATAATTTTATACATTTTGAATTCTGCCTCCGAAATAAATGACAAAACGGGTGCCGAAAAAACGAATGTGCTGCTGCCTGAGAATCAAAAGATTAATTTTGTTTAGCCTAATGACGAAATGTTAGACAACTAAGATTTTTTTAGTGCCACATCAAAATGTTTTCGTGCAGTTTGCTAAATTGGTACCCGGCTGCAGGAACACTTTGATAGAGTAAGGTTATACAAGGGAATGTGTTATAACTTGTTTTGTTATGACTCATCAATCAATATAAACTTCAGCTTTCATTATTAAAAAATTCCCTTATGTTTCATGTTTGAAACTGCTCGAAAGCAGAATATGACAATTAAGTAGTCATGTTCCTGAACAAATTTTGGGTATTACTGGTATTATAAAGAATTACTTTCAGTAATCAAAATTCTTTAAAACAGTAATAAAAATTTTAGAACTGTTTTTTTTTTATTATTATTGCCAGATTAGCAGGCGTTCTCAACTATATTAATGGAGATTGAGCAAGGCAGAAAAACTCTTTAATTCATAGTGTCGTGCAATCTGAAGTGGGTGGCGACTGGTGCGCCATTAATAAAAACAAAATTGTCCTGGTAATAATAGAAATAACATGATTTTGTCGATGTCCTGGTTTATTAACAGCCCTTGAGGAATGAATGACAGCCTTCTGGCTTATCAACTTCCTCGACTTCAGCTTGGCTGTTGTTCATTCCTCGAGGACCATTAATAAACCGTAACAATCTCCAAACTCATTTTATTGTTATATTTAGTGATGAACTGATAATCGGAATCGAAAACGGCCGGTTATGGGGCATTGGCTGATTATGACAACCAGCAGTTAAAAACCGGCAGTTTCCAGTTATTCTATATTTAACACTGACTATGAAAAATCCCTTTGATATCTGGCCATTTCAATAAAGTTTCCCCACTAAAAACGTGTGTAGTGCATAGCAAAAAATTTAGGGATTTGCAGAGCTGGAAGTTACCAACTGCAATCGGTATGAGATTGCCACCATTTCCCAAAGATTGTAGAGTCCATGTAAACATTAGAGAAACACATCAGGTGAGGTAACGGTGAAAAAAGAGCATTGAATAAAACATACTGACATACGTCTAAACCATGCGTCATATGACTTCACAACACACATTAACATCAAAATTATTATCTATTTAAGATACAAAGTATGTGTGCGTAGTATATTCCTGGTTAATACAGCCAAGTGTATTGTATCCTTACACAAAACTGTATTAACACTATTTACTGGAATAAAACACAATCTTCACGAGAACAATATCGTTTGATTGTATCATTAATAACAATCTTCTCCACACCCCAACCTAAATGCAAATATTAATTTGGCTAACTAATATTGCCTAGCACTAAATATGCATACTCTGAGAACTTACGTGGTATTAAGCTTTTGTAATTGATGATTTATCAATGAAATTCTGTAGTATAACAGGCACCAGCAGATTTCCTTCTGTTTCCTATTTCAACCATCAGAATCGGTATAATCGGCAGAGAAATAACCAGTAATCGGTTGATGGCAAGTTTTGATAATCGGTTCATCACTAGTTATATTAACTCTTAACCTGCTGAGTAATTTTAAACTATTTTTCATAAAATCTTATCATGGCTGCTTTGAAGCAGCCATGACTAGATTTGATGAAAAATTCATGAACATTTGATACAAGAAATCATTGGTTAAAAAGTCTACAAAACATACAGGGGAAAATTTGTTTAGATATCCTCAAATTTGACTTATTTTAATAGCTAGGGATTTCCTGTCCTGGGTGGGAATATCTGTCAGCAGCATGAAAGGAGTTAATTCAAAGAAGTATTTTGAGTTAGGTTTAGGGAGCATGGTGGCTTAGTGGTTATGGAATTGGACTTCAAACTGAAAGGTCCTCTGTTTGATCCCTGCCAGGGGTAACTACGTTGTGCTTTTCGGTAAGGCACTTAATCTTGATTTCCCATATTTTCTGTTTTTTCCCCATGTTACGTCCTCACCATTTTGGTCTGCATCTACCATCTGATGTTCTACAGTTTCTTCTCGGGAAGCCTCTTTTTTGCATCAGATAGTGTTTATATTGGTAACTGATTTCAGGCCATGTTTGTTTCAGTGCCTGGAGTCTTGTTTCCAGTTTGTTGACACTTTTGCTTATGTTGACAACTGTCACTTCTGTCAGTGTTTACTTGTCTTCTGCTTAATTTAGTTCATAGCAAGATACATTAATATTGTCCGTAAGTGTTACATTAATTTTTCAAAATGATTTAAAATTTTTGTCCACACTTGGGCTTTTTGGGGATCCTTTGGGCTCAAGGTTCCCATTGGGGACATGCGCTCTTCTGAAAATTTTTTTTTTTTTTTTTTTTTTGAAAATTATTTTCTTTTGAAATGTTACAATGAAATATAAAATATTATGTATATTTATTTCAAGGGTTAATGTGAGTAATATGACTGTGTATATTTTTTCAGTTTGAAAAAATATTCTTCAATTGTAATGCGAGGATATCTTCCTCTAATTCACAAGTTCATTGTGTTTTTTATAGTCATTGTAATCGCATTAATTCTTACTTTGTGTGTGTTGATTGTTATGACAACGTTGGAGACGTGTGTCATGGTATTTTGTTAGAGGTGAGGGGTCCATTGGGAGGTTAACCGAGAATACAACTCTGTGTCGGTTATTAAAAAAACACTGACCGACGTGATCACAAAAGAACGTCATCCCGGTTACATGTGCGGTTAATTTATTATACCCCTCGCAACAAAGTTGCAGGGGTATAATGTTTTTGACTGGTCCGTCCGTCAGTCCGTCAGTCTGTCAGTCCAGTCCGTCAGTCCGTCCTACTTGTTTTCCGGACTTTTTTTCTACACACTTCCAGATATTGAGCTGATTTTTGGTATGTGAGTCTAACATGGTGGCCTACAGATCAAGTTTGCATTTTGTTCTGCTCCACTGATTTTTAACAAAATTACGGCCCTTGGACTCTGAAAAATTCATCAAAATTACAGTTTTCTGGACTTTTTTTCTACACGCTTCCAGATATTGAGCTGACTTTTTGGTATGTTAGTCTGACATGGTGGCCTACAGATCAAGTTTGCATTTTGTTCCGCTCCACTGATATTTACCGAAATTACGGCCCTTGAACTTTGAAAAGTTCATCAAAATTACAGTTTCCGGACTTTTTTTCTACACGCTTTCAGATATTATCGAAATTATGGCCATTTCGTATGTGAGTCTACCACAATGACTTACAGATCAAGTTTGCGTTTCGTTCTGCTCGGCTGATTTTTGCGGAAATAACGGGCCCTGGACTCTAAAAAATACAAGTAACAGATTTCCGGGTCATTTTCCTAAAAATTACAGTTTTCCGAGCTTGAAATATCGGGGCGCGTGGGGTATGTGAGTGTGCTCACTAAGGTTCTATATTTTATGGCATGCGATAACGCAATCTCGCAGCCTCGTGGTACGTTTTGGCGTAAAAATGGCTGAAACAACCAATCAACCTAGCCCAGTGTGGCAGTACTTCTGAGGACAGGTAAGCAGGGCTTGCCTTGAATTGGGCCCGATCGGCCCCGGCTCCGAGAGGCCCCTTCTCGGGGCCTTTTTTTTGGCCCCAACTTTTTTTTTCAGTCTTGGCTCCCGAAATCTCAGTGTTGGTAGGTTTGGGCAACAAAATTTTGCGAGATTAATTTTTCCATTCACGTCTCATTCATGCAAGTGTGATTATAATTGAAGAACCAGCAAATAACAGATAAAATAATAATACAAACTGTTTTTGTCTGATTTGAATTAAAATCCACCTAAATCCGCATGAAAACAGAAAATCACAAGCTTAAACAAAAAAAAACCAAACACATTTACGAGACTTCGAAAGCACGCTTGTCAACTAATGGGAAATTCCCTTCAATCCCACAATACTATGCGCGGGTACATCCAATCCTAACATCTGAATAAATGCAACACCAGACACAGAAACTGCTGTCAAAATAAATGTATGAAATAAAATAAAATGTGTACCTGTGTCTACGTGGAGAGGTGGGGTGCATTCCATTTCTGAAATATCCAAAGCTGTGGGGAATTTTCATGGATTGAAATTATTTAAACCGTAAACTGAAATGTTTTTCAATTTTTTTCTTTGAGACAACCCTTGCATCGAAAATACATGCCACAAATGTACGAAACGTCCTAAAATTTTATCAACAAAAAATCCAAAATGTCTATGTACGAAATGTCCAGCACCCACATGATGGGTCCAAGTCGTTTCGTCCCCGGGATTTTTTTTTTCTCAACAAACATTCCACAATGCAGGGAATTGCACAATCCACCATGCAAAACACCAAAACAAACCAGAGGCTCAAGTGAGCCTAAAACGCTCACCTGGCTCAGGTTGTCAAAAGAGATGAGTGTATCTGGGAATGGACTTTTGAGGTGGAGAAAACTAAAAGATTTGGGCTTGTATTTTTGATATTTATTTGAACAAGACTAGTAATGGGGATAACTTATATGATCCATGGCACTGACGGCAAATTAGTGCTACAAACTGATAGATACCTCAGTAAATTATGTTTTTCAGAACAAATAACCAAAACCGAAACCAGAGTCAACTCTTTTTGTAAAAAAAACGAGTAGATACCGACACCGAGCAAAAATTTACTAACCTCCCAACACTAGGGTCCATTACGGTCCTCTCTCTGTAGGGTCACTATATATTATCAGTTTCTTTTTTCAGAATTCAGAGTGATGTTTCCGTGATGTCTTCAATAAGTGTGTCTCCGTCGTTGCAGTTTTGGGGCTAGCGGGAAGTGCTCAAGGTATTACGACAATTGCTGGGAGTTCGATCGAAGGCATTGGCGCCTGCTAGTCTGCCCGGTGTCAAATGGATCAGCATCTGGGTTAGTCCTTTGCGGTCCAGGGAAGCAGTTTGGGTGATGCGAGCACTATAAACATCAAATGTGCACACCCAGCAACGACAGATCCAAGGATAGTACGGAGGAAACCTGTCAGTCCGGTAGCTAGTCCAGTCCACCCGGATCGCGAGCGAGAGAGGCCCCCCTCTCTCTTGCATCAACATCTGCGCCGCAATGTTGTTGTTTGTTTATTCGCTTAGTCGGAGCTTACGTCCACTCCTCCTGCTCGGGGCGCTCCGTCGCACGACAGTCCGACGCGGCTGTTATATTGGCTTCCTCATCCTTGTCAACACACACAACCGCACCTTGGCTATGTGACCACAGTTTTCCAGGGGACGTTCGCATATTATATAAATGCAGGATTGAACGTCCCTGGTGCTCCTGCTTCGCCGACCAAGGAATACACGTCGACCAGGTCACTCCATCTGCTAGCCAAGGATATGAGACCTTTCCAGTTGGGACGTTCGCATATTATATAAATGCAGGAATGAACGTCCCGGGAGCTTCCAGCGGATAATTCATGTAGGACCACGGCTCAACAGGTCTCATAGGGTAACATGATCAAGGTTTTTGTTACCGTGATGTCTTCGTAAAGTGTGCTTCTGTCGTCACAGTCAAATGAAGAGCTAGCAGTAAAAGTGCTCATGCAGATACGTCAGTTGCCTAAGAGGTCCCAAGTAGGATCGACGGTGTTTGCGTATGCTAGCTCGCCCGGTGTAGTGACCATTCATCAAATGGCTCAGCAGCCGGGTTCGTCCATTGCGGTCCAGGAAGGAGATTTGGGTGATGCAAGCACTATAAAATACAATGTGCACACCCAGTGACGATGGATACGAGGATGGTACGGAGGAAGCCTATTAGTCCGGTTCCAAGCTCGTCCTGGTCCATCCGGGCTGCGAGCGAGAGGGGTCCCTCTCTCGTACTACAACATCTGGGCCCAGATGTTGTGGTACAAAACGTTCCTCAGTCAGAGCACACGTCCACTGCCCGGGATGCTCCGTTATATAGACAGTCTGGAGAGACTTCTCTTTCGGCTTCCTCATCCTCACGGCAGCACACATGACCGCACCTTGGCTATGTGACCAGTGATATTCAACCAACATCGACAACCAGGGATTCTACGGCGACCAGGTCACGCCATCCGGAAGCCAAGGATACGAGGTCTTCATACTCCGGACGTTCGCATAAAAGAAGTATGCAGGAGTTAACTTCCAAGGAGGTTGCAGCGGCTAAATCCTGTAAGACCGCAGCTCCACAGGTCTCTGTTACGGACATGCTATCGCAGATAGCACAAATTATCGCAGCATCCCAGCAACCGACAGTAACTCTGTCGGATCAGGAATTATCCGAGGAAGCTGGGTTGGTACGTTGCACTGCAGGTTCAGACACGGACGACAAAGAATTACAAGTGGTCCGACAGGGTGGCGAAAGGGATACATATGAGTTATATTTTCCCTTTTCGGAACAACGTAATTGCCATAGAGTGCATCCGGCATTATCATCTAACGTTGTTCCCCCAGACCAAAAATGCTGCGTTGCCAGATAAGAGACTGATAGCACCACTGGACACAGAATTCTTAATCGGTTTAGGGACATCATCCCTCAGTTTCCGACATAGTCCAGATATGTCTCACAGACATTTGATCTGTTGAATGACGCTATATTTATATAACTTGCTACCTAAATGGGCAGGTCAGGTTTCTTATCGGCAAATGCTCTACATCTGCCTTTCATCAATTCAAGGAATATTTTGAAACGGCAGGACAGAGCATTCTGAGAGTTCTCTACGTCTAGACGACCAGGTCAGAACCTAGTATTGTTTATACCGTCGTCAATGTCAATTCCAACCACGATGTTGAAAATGACAATATCGTCTAGCAGGGTCAGCTTAGACGCATCATCGTACACAGATCACCTTACCAGAACGCTATCATTGCGCCTCAAAGGAAAAAGAATTCTAGGATGTACAACCTCCTTAAGAGTTCTTTCAAGGGCCTCACGTAAAACTCCATCCTTTTAGTGGCAATATGGAGTTGGTTAGACGTGACGCGGCCCTGGCTACATCCACGTGTGTGGATAGTAAGGTGAAAAACTCTCTCATAGTCGCTCTGGTCTCCGGAGAGTTTTCTTCGACGGCAAGCTTTCCGCAGTCTATGATCAGATAACTAAGAAAGCTTTAGACTCTCTGTTATTCAAATTCGCTTCCATATAGTCAGATTCAGCAGAGAAGAGTAGGACAGGCACTTCTGGGATGAATACGTCCAAGGGAAGTTCCTATAGAGGTTCCCATGCGTCCTCCAGGTCTTACTCTAGAGACCGTCAGGGTAGCGACTCAGGTAGGGGCCGTAATTCTGGCCCGAGGCATCCGGTCAGATGCCCCTAGGTCGATGGGGCGAGGTTCGAGCCATGAAGGACATGGCTTCTCTTTCCACAAGCCTCGCAGGACCAGGAGGTAATGGTATTAACCTCTATCGTGTACTAGTGAGCGGAAGACTGTCGAGTTTCTCAATTAATTGGGAATAGATTACGTACGTCCCTTGGATTCAAGGGGTGATTTCGGAAGGACTAAATTGTCCTTCAAACGAAATCCTCTGTTAACTCGGAGTCCAAGATGGACTCAGCTTCCGTCAAGTCAGTAGCAAAGAGGCTCGCTTCCATCAGAAGTCCAGTCTCTTCTGGAATGGTCACGATAGAGATCGTAGAAATCCAGGAATTTCCAGGTTTCTACAACCATCCATTTCTGGTTCCAAAAACCAGATGGCTCGTTCCGTTCACTCATTATTCTGAACTGGATAAACAAGCTGATCGTGGCTCCAAGTTTATATATGGAGTCCATCCGATCAGTCAGAGCAAGTTTTCGGGTGTACGACTATGCTACATGCATAGATCTCAAGATGCGTACTTTCACATCATGGTACATCAGGCGTTCAGAAAGTATCTTCGCTTCCAAATCATAGGAATCGTGTATCAGTTCCGAGCAATGTGCTTCGGTCTGAATCTAGCCCCCTGGGCTTTCACTTGCATAACAGACTCGGTAATGACTCATTTCCGAGCTTATTCGTCTGCGGTAACGTCGGCCTACCTGGATGACATTCTTTAGAGGTACGGCAATGAGTTAACGCTTCAGAACGATGTGCAGAATCTGCTTCTATTGCTCCGACGTCTCGGTTTCATAAGTAATTGAGGAGAAGTCGGATCTGGTATCATCCAAGTCATTCACCCACTGGGGGATGAGCTTCGAAACGCACAACTTTTTTGTTCGTCTGCCGTTACCCAGAGCGAAATTATTCATTTGTTATGCTCACTATTGTCTTTGCTCAGACAACGTCTCAGCGAGAGATCTCATGATACTGATACGTTTGTGTGGAGCTACTGCAATTTTATTCCAATGGGGCGGTTATGCACTTGTCCTCTCCAATTTCTTCTGATCCAGAATTGGAGGGTGAAGATTTTTTTTTTCGCTCGATACGGACATCTTCTTGTCAATCAAGTGAATAAGATTTTCAGACTTGGGCAGGTTTTCAGTGCTCAACTCAGAGAGTTCCACTGCATTTGCCGGATCCAAGTTTTACAATCTTCACGGATGCCAGTCAAACAGGTTGGGTCATATCATTGAGCCCAACGGATTTGAAGGACCAGCGTCTTTGGGATCCGAACTTCCTAATTAAGCACATTAACATCAAGAATGATGTCATTTTGGCTTGCGCTATGTTATTGAATAACGTTATTCAGTATGCTCATGTGCTAATTCTGTCCGACAATTCGACAGTATTAGCGTATTTTCGGAACTAGGGAAACAATCATTCCATTCTGTTATTCATGTTAACAGAAGGAATCTTTCTGTTTGTACTAGAACATCAAGTTCTCCTATCGGCCCGTCATATTCCGGGTCGTCTGAAAGTATTAGCGGACTCCCTTCACAGAGGGGCCGCTTGTTGACGCCAGAATGGACTTCCAACAATCGAGTATTCAATCAGATTTGCTACCAAGGAGAGCGGCTTATGATCAACCTTTTTGTGACGCATCTCAACAATGAGTTGCAGACGTATGTGTAACAATGTTTGGATCTTCGAGCGTTTGCAGTAGATGCTCTATCGATCTTGTGAGACGGAATTATAGGATATGCGTATCTTCCAGCGCCGTTGATTCAGCAGATATTGCTCAAGTTATATCTCAATGCAAAATTATGTTGGTAGCATTTCTAGCTCCACAAGACCGTGATTAATCTACTCAGGCATCTGTTGTGGGACATGCCGTGGAAGTTTCCTCCACATTTCGGTCCATTCTATAGTCAGATGGATTCAATTTACTATCAGTACTGCTTATGATAATATCGTCAATCAACAGTCTGCTTTAGTTTTAAGCTCATGAAGTAAGAGTTCTTTCTACATCATGGGCTTACACTAATAATGTTGCTATTACAGCTCCAATGAGGGCTGCATATTGTTCTTAGCCCTCCACTTTCTCGAATCTGTATCTGAGAAATATTGAGTCCATTTCTGCAGATCTGCATTGTTTAGGTCCGTTATTTTTCACTCAGAATGTCGGCCACTAAACTGTGGCAACTATATATGTGTAGGCTTTTTGGTTCCGGAGTGACTCTGTCCTGCTGCCCTCTTTGCTCTGGAGTATTTAATCCAGGGCAAGGGGAATGGGGGGGGTGGGTGTTCCCTTATGTCACCTGCTTTATAGTGTAAAACAAGGGAATACCTCCCTTGGAGTCAGTAATTCCGAGTCGGTACTGGGATGGTTTTAAAGTAAAGCTAATGTTTTCTCATCTATGTAATATTTTTTAAGGGTTGCTCGGTGTGAAACATTTGTATATATCATGTATTAATCGGGTGTTAATATACAATCCTCGATCACTTTTATATGAGTATATAGAGTCTCATTTTGCTGGACTTCCTTATTTATTGGCTTTACTTTAAAAAATATTAGTATAAAGGATTATACTGGATGTTACTAGAGATCATTGATGTTATTGCGCTCAATTACAATGGTGTTGTGTCTTTCTTCTTGATACAAATAAGAAAGATACATGTAAAGCCTATCTCTCATTTTCTCCTTCAGGGGATAGTTCTGTTATATGTAATTGAGTCTATTGGATTTACCTTTATGTCCTAGGCTCTCCAACCTTTTTTTCTATTCAGCTAAGTCTGGGTCATTGGTACAGTATAAAAATGTTAAAAAATTTATAGTAATTTTTATATTTTTTTTATACTTACCAATGACCCAGACGGGGATGGCCCTTCCATGATTTGGGAACTCATACCTCCCCGCTGAGTACATAATGCTTACCAGGCACTGGTTGTAAGAATGATAATTGTGCCAATTTCGAGAGTGGAGTAAAAGTAAGGAGGATCATATAGGACATGTAATTTTTGGTTTTAGATGCAAATTTTGGGAATTGGGGGTAAAATTTGCATTTGGCCCTAGATATTTTAGAGTTAGCACCAGCTAAGTCTGGGTCATTGGTAAGTATAAAAAATATATAAATTACTATAAATTTTTCAACTTTTCAAAATATTTCAACAAAACTATAACATGTGACCCCTCTTTGGAACGAGCTTGTTCCAATGAGGGGTCACATGATATGGTTTTGTTGAAATGTTTTGAAAAATTTTTTAAAATGATATTTAAAATAATAAATTTTGATATCGTCTGCATTTGATAAATGGTTAAAAGGAAAATTTGAATAATATAACTCTATTGCACTTGAAAACAATCCATCTTTTGCCCCATTATTTTGGGTCATAACTGTATCCGAACATTTCTTGTGCAGTTACCTGTGACATGCCTGTATTGTTTTTCTATTGCAACCTGTTCACGATGTTGACTACTGTCTTCAACTCTGATTGTTGTGTCGGTCTATTGTTGTCGGATTCAGAAGTGTGATTACATGTAGTGTAAACTACATTATACAAAAAGTAATATCAAAACAGTCGAGAAAAGGTATCTCTCGTCTAGCGAAAGCGTTAAATCCACAGACCTTGCTCCCAAAAAGTGCAAAGAGTCTTCATTGTCGGACTCTGTATTAGGATTGGAGTTGGATTCTCCATCTCTTGTAGATGTTAATACAAGTGGCGAAGGCGATGCTGAAATCTATTCTTCAATGTTAAAAAGTATACCTACTGATGTATCAATGGGTATCCAGGAGAAACCTGATCAATCTCCAGAAGCAGGTGCCACTGCTTATACTGTAACTCTGGGTGCTCTGGGGAATTTTGAAAATACCAGTTATCCCAGTTCTCACGCATCTGAGATGGTAACAATGTTCGTTGTCACTCTGAAGGATCCCTCCATTCAAAACATGCTCATAGGTATAATTGATTGACAATTCTGTATGACCTCCCATTCCTGGCTGGATTTCTGACCTAGAATCTTGAGTCACTGACCTTGAAAAAACTATCGAGGTGAGCAGTACTACAATCTTAAAACTTGAAACTGAACTCGGCATCTCACACCAGTATGGTGTGCGTAACTCTGAGAATTTCATGAATTTCCGAAACACAGATAAAATTGCACTTGACATTGCTAATGCCATGGGTGTTCCTCTTAAAATTGGTGAAATTGAAAGCAGTCATCATTCTGAGCCCCCCAAACAGCCAATCTCCGAGATCTATTCTAGTTAAATTTGGAAGTTAAAGATCGCAAGACAGATTTTACAGAGGTTTGCTTAAGCTCAATGTGTCACTAATGAAAAACATCTACATCAAGGAACATTAACCAAGGATCGGTCTGGTCTTGCGAGAAGGGGTCGTCTCCTCACTCGTGATAAGAAAGTAGCCACCTCTTGGATGCATGGTGGAGTTGTATTTGTAAAATTCTTTGATGAAACCATCCTCTGTATTAAAACAATGCACAAATGTCGGCCATTGAAGAGAAATTCAAACTAGTAGTAACAATCCGCACCCAACCATAGTACCTCCATTGCCCATATGAATTTCCTACGAAGTGCACAGTCTTATATGCACCCTTCAATGATACTCGAATCATTAAGTAATCAGTTCTCACTAAATAGACTCGGTTCGACCACTAACTACACATCTGCGCAGGATGGTTTTTAACCCTTTACCTAATGAATCACCTGCATCTGTCCGCGTAATCTGCAAATTGGGCAGTTGAAAAAATTAAATTTTTCAAAATATTTCAACAAAACAATATCATGTGACCCCCTCATTGGAACAAGCTCATTGAGCTTGTTCCAAGGAGGGGGTCACATGATATGGTTTTGTTAAATTTTTTTGAAAATTTTTTAAAGATGATATTTAAAATAATAAATTATGATATCGTCTGGGTTGGGTAAAGGGTTAAAACCGAATTTTACTCCTGCATTTGTTTTTCTAGCACAGGCCTGTGCTGTTAAATGACAAACCATTGGATGGGCCCATTGAACCCCTTACTGTGGTGTGCCATGTGACAGCGTCCTGACTCATGATAATAAAATAGTTGGCTCTTGGATGCAAGATGGCATTGTACCCATAAAACTCTTTGATAAAATTGCCCACTGTACTACCAGTGATGTGCTAATGTCGGCCATTGAAGAGAAATTCAAACTAGAAGTTATAATCTGCACCCCTACCACAGTACCTCCATTGCCTATATGAATTTCCCATGAATTTCCCATATATGAGCTCTTCAAAGATACTCCACTTATTGTGCTGGACTGTCTAATCAGTTCAAATAGACCACCAGCTGCGCATGTCCATTTTACTCCTGCACTTGTTTACAAACTGTATATAAGGACAGAGGACATTGAGCCCAACGCCTCTGATGAAGATCACCAATCGATCGAAACCGGTCAGGCAATAATAGAGGGATTACTTATCCTATAGGCCCTCTCAGACTTTTTAGTCAGTTTACAAATTATATTAAATACTTCAGACCTATAGGACAGTTATGGCAAGCACGTCCACGGCATCGAACTCCCTAGATAACCTAACCCTCACCTCAGACTCAAACACCACAGTCATTATGGAGCATGAAGAGGAAGAACAAAGAGGCAAGAGACGTAGGCTGGACTCGGATGGCCGTGCCGAAACACCTACCAGGATCAACCAAGACAATCGAGCCGCCTACAGGATAGTGAGAAATCTAGCTCTAAAACAATTAAGGCTAGACTTACAGGCCCAATTTCTAAATACATGTATCGAACGAAACCTGTGTCCGACGGGCCTCAGACCAACTATACCAACATCACGAAGGGCCCACCCTGACACCCTGAAGATCCAGCTACAGGACATTTTGGTTAGGGCCAGTGGGGAGATACTATTAGCCACCAAGG
This sequence comes from Pictodentalium vernedei, assembly GCA_031216915.1. Classification (NCBI taxonomy): domain Eukaryota; kingdom Metazoa; phylum Mollusca; class Scaphopoda; order Dentaliida; family Dentaliidae; genus Pictodentalium; species Pictodentalium vernedei. The sequence goes on from CM062288.1 coordinate 109,208,498, forward strand.
CACAAGTCCAACTTGAATTGGACAATATCTCCCCCTAGTTACCGACGAAAGGCATAAGTTTATCCGGCAAACCACACCGGATCAAGGACTGGCCCTGGACCAATCAATCAACACCATAAGTACGAGATATCGGAGAGCACTAACCCACACAAATGACAAACGTATTGGCTTTCTAGTAAACGAAAAAGCCAACAACAGATTTTATACATCTAAACGCTACAAGGGCCCAGCAAAACCAATTGTCGGACTCGAAACTGTGTCTACCTTATAACATGCACCCTTTGCAAAAAACAATATGTGGGCGAAACGAAACGACAGTTCCAACTACGCATAAAGGAACACCAGGCCGATATCAGACATAACCGCGACACTCCTGTAGCAATTCATTTCAATGCACATCCTCACGCCTTGTCTCCATCCCGATAGCAGTCAGAGTCTACTGTTTCCGTTGCGAGAAACTATAATGAGTCGGAACACATGTCAGGATGTTCCTTCCACACTGCAGCCGGGGTTGACTGCAGTTATGGCTTCTTCTTCTTACATGGAAGAGCATGCAAAGTGGATTAGCCTACTAGTTTCTCAACGAGATACACAGCGAGATCTGGGGTCACATTGCAAGTTGGAGAGCATTCTTCATCCCGTTAGCAGTCAGGGTTGAATGTTTTCTGTCGTGAGAAACTTCATTGAGTCGGAGCATCCATCCGAAATGTGCGAGTCATAATATTCCTTCCACACTTCATCTAGGGTCGGCTGTTGTTACTGCTTCCTCTTCTTCCATGGAAAAGCATGCTAAGGGGTAGAAGCCTACAAGTTTCTAAATAGAACGCTCGGCAAGGGCTGGCGCCAGACCGTGACCTGGAGAACACTCTCTGTTCTGTCAGCAGTCGTTGTCGACTGTTTCCGCTTCGAGAAACTTTAGTGAGTTGGGATGCCTGTTCATGCTTGTGGTTCGGGACGCTTCTTCCACACTGCAGCCGGGGCCAGTTGCATCTATGCCTTCCTCGGCTTCATCGATGAAGCACGTTAGACTGCAGACTAGCTGTCCGACTTAGCATGTTCATGCTGTTCCACGGAGATGTTCCCAGTCTTCACCACCGAAGTTGGATTAACCTGTAGCTAGTAGTTTGAGGCATTTTATATTGGGCATGTGTCGAAAGATCTGGGGTCAGATCTCTGACCTGCTGGCAGTATATGGTGAAGAAGTGGATAATCGCTGCTCTGCAAGCCTCATTCACAGACCTGTTGCCACAGACTGCGCAGCGCATCCCAGTAGTCGCAGGTTCTGCCGTTGACAGTCTCCGGTAATGAGCTGTCGGATGGTGCTGCGTTGGTCCAGTCATGTGTACATTCGGATGTTTTGTCCATGTTTTTCAGATGGAACATTCAGATGGTGAGAGGGCTATGTAGGTTGATTCTCCATCCCTCATGGAACGGCGCATTAAGACTATGAATTTTTATTCATAAGTTCTTTGAATCTTGTTCCATCTGAACAAAAGTCTAGGCAAAAAACAGCTTAAGGTACCGGGCGAAGGAAAGACAAAGATCTTTCCTTCCCGGATCTTTCTGTTGAAGGCTTTTGGTCCAATTAATGATGCCTCCCATGGCTTAGCAATAGTATAAGAAAGGTAATGATCTATTCCTTACCAATAGAAGATCGATAGATCATAGTTAGGCTGAGACAGCTGTCATGTTTGGAATAGAGCCGTTAGAAGGAATATGTATGTCTTTTCCTTCTCGGTGTTGTATTCCTAAGTGTTAGAGGCATTTAGTGCTATTGTTGATGGCTTGATGCCATAGTAGCCTTATGTACAGTTGGAGCAGTATTTTCTTATACATTAGTGGCTAATGTTGTAAGTCTCCATTTAGTGAGCTGTCTAAGGCTACAGGGTAACACACAGATATGTCTTCACCAATATATGACTTCTAGGCTGTATTAGCTACGCAGAGACCGCTATATTTTTTGGAATAAGGCCATTAGAAGGAAAGATTACATTTTCCTTCTTGGTGTGATATTCCTAGGTGTCACAGGCATATAGTCCTATTGTTGTCGCCTTAGTTTGGCTTATGTGAATTAAGAGCGGTCTGTTTTTATATATCGTTAGCGACTAACGTCGTAGTGGCCTTATATATTTTAAAGCGATTTTTGCTTATACATTGTGGCTAACATTGTAAGTCTCCGTTTAGTGAGCTTTCCAAGGCTACAGGTGACAGATATTTGTCTTCCTGGGGATGAAGACTAATAAGCTGTGTTAGCTAAGCTGAGACTACTATCTCTTTGGAATTATGGCCGTTAGAGGAGCAGTCCTTTATTCTTTACCTTGAGCGACTAATGTTGTAAGTCTCCGTTTAGTGAGCGTTCAAAGTCGCAAGTTTCACCGAGATATCTGTCTTAAGGGGATGAATACTTATTAGCTGCGCTAGCTAATCTGAGACTACTATCTCTTTGGAATTAGGGACGTTAAGAAGAAAGAGTAAGTTGTTTCCTTCTCGGTGTTGTATTCTTAGGCATCTGAGGCTTTTAGTCCTTTTGTTGACACCTTATTTGAATCAAGTACGGCCCTTTTTCCCTAACTTGAACAACTGACGTTGTAAGTCTCCATCTAGTGAGCTTTCTAATGTTGTAAAAATTACACCAAGATATCTATCTTCACCGAGATGAATCTTCTAAACTTCGTTAGCTAGACTGAGACTGCTGTCTTTCGGGAATATAACTGCTGAGGAAAGAGTTCATTTTTTTCCTTCTCGGTATTGTTTTCTTTAGGGTCATAGACTTTAGTCTTATTGTTGACACTATAGTAGCCTAGTTTGAAATGTGAGTGGTGGTTTTTCCTTATCATTAATGGCTAGCATTGTAAGTCTCCTTCAGTGAGCTTTTATGGCAGCCATTTAACTGTCTTCATGAATAGAAAGACTTTTAGCTGCTTTAGCCAGGCTGAGATCACTGTCCTATCGGACAAGGTACTGTTACAAGAGAAGAGTTTGTTCTCTCCTCAGCGGTATTGTTTTTAGCTCACCTGAGCGAAGCTCAAGGGGAGCTTTACTGATCACTTTCTGTCCGTCGTCGTCCGTCCGGCGTTAACTTTACATTATCGACTTCTTCTCACGAACTACTGGACCAAATTCAACAAAATTTGCTGTACATGTTCCCTATCATATGTCAATTCAAATTTGTTCAAACAAAGTTGCCACGCCCACAGGGGGCACCACAGGGGGCATAACTCGGATAGCACCCTAAATTTGTTTCCAAAATTAAAAAAAATCTTCTTCTTCAGATCCACTGGGCCGAATTCTTTCATATTTGGTATACAACATTTCTAGGGGGGGGGGGGGGGGGGGGTCAGATTCAGATTTGTTCAAATCAAGTCCTTATGTTAATATTTGGGCTCCCTATGGGAATTTTAACTTAGTGCAATATGAGGATTATTCTTTAAAAATCTTCTTTGGATCCACTGGTCAGAATCTTTTCATATTTGGTATACAACATGTCTAGGGTGGTCAGATTCAAGTTTGTTCAAATCGAGTCCCTGGGTTCATATTTGGGCTCCCTATGGGAGCCCAAATTTTAACTTGGTGCAATATGAGGATTATTCTTTAAAAATCTTCTTCTAAAGATCCACCAGCTAGAATTCTTTCATATTTGGTATACAACATCTCTAGGGGGCTCAGATTCAAGATTGTTCAAATCAAGTCCCTGGGTTCATATTTGGGCTCCCTATGGGAGCCCAAATTTGAACTTAGTGCAATATGACGATTATTCTTTAAAAATCTTCTTCTTGATATCCACCAGTCAGAATTCTTCCATATTTGGTATACAACATCTCTAGGGGGGTCAGATTCAAGTTTGTTCAAATTGAGTCCCTGGGTTGATATTTTGGACTCTCTATGGGAGCCCAAATTTTAACTTCGTGCAATATGAGGATTATTCTTTAAAAATCTTCTTCTTCAGATCCAACAGGCAGAATTCTTTCATATTTGGTATACAACATCTCTAGGGGGGTCAGATTCAAGTTTGTTCAAATCGGGTCCATGAGTTAATATTTGGGCTCCCTATGGGAGCCCAAATTTAACTTGGTGCAATATGAGGATTATTCTTTAAAAATCTTCTTCTTCAGATCCACCAGGTATAATTCTTTCATATTTGGTATACAACATTTCTAGGGGACGGGGGGGGTGGGGGGCAGAAGCACGTTTGTTCAAATCGAGTCCCTGGGTTGATATTTGGGCTCCCTATGGGAGCGCGAATTTTAACTTAGTGCAATATGAGGATTATTCTTTAAAAATCTTCTTCTTCAGATCCACCCGGAAGAATTCTTTCATATTTGGTATACAACATCTCTAGGAGGGGGGGGGGGGGGGGAGGGGCAGATTCAAATTTATTCAAATCGAGTCCCTAGGTTGATATTTGGGCTCCCTATGGGAGCCCAAATTTTAGCTTAGTGCAATTTGTAGATTATTGTTTAAAAATCATCTTCTTCAGATCCACCAGGCAGAATTCTTTCATATTTGGTATGCAACATCTTTAGGGGGGTCAAATTCAAATGTGTTCAAATCGAGTCCCTGAGTTGATATTTGGGCTCTCTATGGGAGCCCGAATTTTAACTTGGTGCAATTTGAGGATTATTCTTTAAAAATCTTCTTCTCCAGATCCACCAGGCAGAATTCTTTCATATATGGTATACAGCATCTCTAGGGGGGGTCAGATTGAAGTTTGTTCAAATCGAGTCCCTGGGTTCATATTTGGGCTCCCTATGGGAGCCAGAAATTTAACTTAGTGCAATATGTTGAATTTTCTTTAAAAATCTTCTTCTTCACATCCACCAGTTAGAATCTTTTCATATTTGGTATATAGCATCTCTATGGGGGTTAGATTCAAGTTTGTTTAAATCGAGTACCTGGGTCAATATTTGCGCTCCCTATGGGAGTCCGAATTTTAACTTAGTGCAATATGCGGAATTTTTTTCAAAAATCATCATCTTCAGTTCCACCAGTCAGAATCTTTTCATATTTGGTATATAACATCTCTCGGGGGGTCAGATTCCATTTTGTTCAAATTGAGACCCTGGGCCAATATTTGGGCTCCCTATGGGAGCCCAAATTTCAACTTAGTGCAATATGTGGAATATGCTTTAAAAATCTTCCTCTTCAGATCCACTAATCAGAATCTTTTGATATTTGGTATACAGTATCCTTAGGGAGTTGAGATTCAAGTTTGTTCAAGCCAAGTCCCTGGCTTCATATATATGCTGAAAATTTGGAGTCCAGTCTGGACTTAGAAATTTTGGACCAAAATCTGGAAATGAGTTTTTAGCTCACCTGATCGAAGCTCAAGGGGAGCTTTACTAATCACTTTCCATCCGTCTTCCGTCCTTGTCCTTCGTCGTCCATCCAGCGTTAACTTTACATTATTGACTTCTCACGAACTACTGGACCAAATTCAACAAAATTTGTTCCCTATCACATGTCAGTTTGTTCAAATGAGGTTGCCACGCCCACAGGGGTACCACAGGAGGCATAACTCTGATAGCACTCTAAATTTCTTTCCAAAATTAAAAAATCTTTTTCTTCAGATCCACTGGGCCGAATTCTTTCATATTTGGTATATAACATTTCTAGTGGGTTCAGATTCAGATTTGTTTAAATCGAGTCCCTGGGTTAATATTTGGGCTCCCTGTGGGAGCCCGAATTTTAACTTAGTACCGTATGAGGATTATTCTTTAAAAATCTTCATGTCCAAAAATGGCATAAAAATTGTAGGGGTTAGGTCCATGGGGGTTAGGTTGTAGATTTTTAGATTGAAATGGGGTGTTTTTGGACACAGGAATTCAATTTTTTTTTTTACCATGGGCCAAACCATCGTTGACCCTTGGCCGCCCCCATATCGGACAGATTTATTTCCCTCTGGTGGAAACCCTGATTATTGTTACCTAGGTTAACTAGCTCAAAATTCAGGGACGCAAAATTCTGAAATGTGAAGGCCTGGAAAGTTTTTTCCGCACACCCCATACCCCATCACAACTCCACCGCTAGTTAGAAATTCAAAAGGTCTCACCCCCGATTAAAACAACTCTAAACCAGGCTAACATGTGCAAGTTTGCCCCCCCCCCCTCCCCCCCCCCCCCCCCCCCCCCCCCAGGGCGAAAAATTTCACACGAACGCTCGTACCATTCACGTATCGGTTACGCAAAATGTAAAACATGCGAACGGTTGATCGGTTAACGAAAATCGGGCCGCTACATTGAACAATGCACCTATGTCCCTTTCTGACATGCAAAATGTTCTTGGAAGTGTTTACATGTACTGTAGACGGAACGGAAATTTTACCTTTCGATGAAAATTGAAATGCAGTTTCTTGGAAATGAAGAGTAGAATAAAGGAGATAACTACTCTTATCATGCGTTTTAAGAAGAAGAAAAAATTTAGGCTGAAAGTATTTTGGTTGCGAAAAAAATCTTTTTTTATGTGTTTATCTCAATTTTGGGGCGTAAAAGTGCAGGAACTGAAAATAGAAGGAAAATCCTGTGTATTGTGTGGGCACAATCGCTTCATCTAGTTGGTATATGCTTTTCTTAGGAGGGGCGTATGCAGCTTATTCAAGTCAAGTCCCTGGTTTGATATTTAGACTGCCATGTCAGGTGAGCACCCTCAGGCCCCTTGGGGCCTCTTGTTGTGTTAGTTGTCTGGGCTTTTAACCCTATTGATGACACCATTTTAACCTAGTGTGATTAATGAGCGTTCTTTCGATTGCCTTTAGTTAACTCCTTTTCAGGAATATATTCTCTGCTATAATCGCTTTTCAGGCATATATTTTCTGCTATAATCAGAATGAGGTGCAAAGAGTTTATATAGATTTTTGTAATCGGGTGCCGGAACATAGTTCTTCGTCGCCCACTTCATTTTGATCCAGTCGATTGTTGTGGATTATATTTCCACTCGGTGGATTGGATATTATGTCTATATGGTGTACTGTCTGGTTTTCAAGGGATATGTCGACCCTGTTTTAGTGGTTATATTCCTTGCAATAGTGACATGTTCATCACGTCCCTCTCTGTCCTTAGTGGCATTATGGAATCGGTCAGATGTGAGGGAGCCCTATGGTTTCTATAGTATTCTTGATAACTTACACTAAAGTGTTACGAGTTGCGCCAGGTTAGTGTGACTATGCTTGCTATGACTATAAGCTTTTTAGCTGCATTGCTCTTTATTGAGAATAGCAGCAGCAGCAGTATAACTTTGGGAATGTTGCATTTCCTTTTCTTATAGTGAAAAATAAATTTGTCACTGTTCCAAGCTTTAGTATAACTGCACCGGCCGTACTTATCTACTGATTCAAGTAATGCAGGTGAGGGGAGGGGGGGGGGGGGGGTTGTTCAATATGAATTGTTCATCAAAAGCGAAAAAGTACTATCAGATAATTTTCCATTGGGATTCAGTTGGACAAGTTTAAGGTTGTACATATTTATATCACCGGTTTTTGACCTGTCCATGTATTCTGGATGCGCCATACATTTAGAAGCTTGCGATTTTAATAACTGGGATCACCACGATATAGCCTTAACTGCTGATGTGGCGTTAAGTACCAATAAATTAATAATAATTAATAACCGGGTGCCTTTTAGGCGAATAAATATATACTACTCAAAGTTTGCTAAGCACCAAATATTTGACACATCATTGTAAAATTTGCTTGCGACATATTTGCGATATTTTTGGTGGATATGATTGAGGAATGTATTGAGATGGTCCTCAGTGTTTACATTAGCTCTCTTGACAGGCAGACTTTTTGTGATAGTCATGGAAAGCATGTACCTCTTGATTTTCATGATGTTTTCGTGTACTGTCTACATGTACATGTCGTGTAGGGTATTCAATCTTCACTTCGACACAAACTCTTGTGTTTTAATGATTGAATATGGCAAATGCAAATGTAAGAAGACATTTGTCTGAGGCAGAAATGTGGCATGATGTAGGGATGGTGGAGTAAGGGCTACCCATCGTCAGGTTGGTGAAGCCCTTGGTGTACACCATACGATGATCACCAGAGCCTGGGCAAGATTTCAGCAGTATGGCACACCAGTAAGATGGCATGATGGTGGCAGAGACGGGGCAACATCTGCAGCTGAAGACCGGTTTTTGATCATTCAGGCCCATAGGAACCGCTTTGCCACAGCAACCCAGCTTTGCAGTGACCTTCAGAATACAACTGGGGTAAATGTTTCGACGCAGACTATCCGGGCAAGGTTGCACGAAGGTGGTCTCCGATCGAGAAGACCATGTATTCGCATTCCGCTGTCCCAGAACTACGGCCAGGCACGATTTGAATGGGCCATGGACCAGAGAAGATTGGCGACCTGGCCTTTTTACAGATGAGTCAAGGTAGTGCCTAGACAACACAGATAGGTAGTCTAGGGTATGGAGAAGACCAGGAGAGTGATTCCATGCAGCCAACATTGCTGAGCTTGATCACTATGGTGGAGGGTTAGTCATGGTCTGGGGCGACATCAGCAGGGATGGACATACAGAGCTCTGTGTCCTTGACCGTGGTTCATTGACTTCACAGCGGTATATTGATGAGATCCTGGATGTCCACGTCAGATTGTTTGCAGGTGCTGTGGGTGATAGATTCATTCTGATGGACGATAATGCCCATCCTCATGTTGCCTATGCTGTCTGGGTGTACCGACAGAGGGAGGGGATTGAGCGTATGGACTGGCCAGCAAGATCCCCTGACCTCAATCCAATCGAACATGTCTGGAATGAGTTGCAACTTGCAATTTCAGCCCGTCCAGTCCAGCCAAGAAGTGTCCAGGAGCTTGGTGCCATGCTGGTCCAAGAATGGAACAACATCCCACAAAGGACCACCATGAACCTGATTGGGAGCATGAGAGGCGTTGTCAAGCTGTAATTAACAGTAATGGGTCTTATACTCGATATTGAAGCCATAACAGTTCGCTCTGTTAACTTTTTGGCAAATTGAAAAATTTCCTCTTTTACGAATAATATCCATTTTCCATGGTTATCGTATTCAAAAGCTAAAAAATAATGTCAAACACAAATAAAGTCTTAATTTCTGTACTTAAATCATTAAAGATGTAATTAAATAAAAAATATATACACTTTCCATTACAATATTTCAACTAAAATGTAAAACAGGTAGTTGGATATACTTGGTGCTTAGCAAATTTTGAATTGTATATATTATTCTGTACCGCTCTTTCACTGATTCTAGGCCGCTTCCCTCTTTGTTTTGAAGATTATTCCTTCAAAAAAAAAGGGAGAGGGGGGGGGGGATTTCTCTTAACCTCTTCTGGCCTTATATTAAGTGTATAACTCTGAGTGAAGCTGTTAACATCTGTAGATTATTTTGATCTTATGTACAGCTTGTTACATTATACACGGCATAATCATTTATGCTAAGTAATAGGGATATTGCTCCTTATTTTGGTGGTATGTCTTCTCGATTGTTGTATAGAGAGACATATATGTAGTTCCTTAAAATTTTAATCTTCTTTTCACCTTGGAAGTTCTAATGCAGGCTGAGGAGCTGAATTTTGATCTGTTATTCCTTTATGTCCTTAGCCCTCCTGCCTTTTTACGATTCAACTTAGTCTGGGCCATTGGTTTTAGAATAAAAATATGAAATTTAAAGTAATTTGTATATTTTTTTATACTAACCAATGGCCCAGATGGGGATGGCCGTCCCATGAATGGGCACCCATACGTCCCTGCTGAGTTATAACATTAGTAGGCACAACTAGGAAGAATGAAGCTTGGCGCCAATTCTGGTCTCTTCCTGGATACTGCGCATCTGCAAATACTAAAAATATGGAGGGCCAGATAGGACTTTTAATTTTCAGTATTAATTGTTTTCAAATTTTGGGAATTGGGATTGGATTGATTGATCTAGTCTCTCACCTCAAATGAATTATTTCACATAACCAGTTCAGTCAAGCAATTACTCTGTTTATTACTTTTCATTATTAACGATAATTATATTATTTAACAAAAATCGTCAATTAATTTTCATTATTTTATCATTTTTTCATTTTTCATCTCGAAAACATAGGTTATGACCCCTCATTGGAACGAGCTTGTCAAGCTCGTTCCAATGAGGGTTCATAACCAATGTTGTTTTTGAAACAAAAAGTGAAAATAATAGTTATTCAAGAATTTATTTTGCAGGTGTAGTCTGCTTTTCATATTAGGTTAAGGGTTAAAAAAAAACAATGAAGTCCCCATTACATCCACAGCAAAGCATTTTTGTTTGCGCACACAGATACATGACACGATTGTTGATTGCATAATTCACTTGTGAAATTATAATTTTCAGCAAACACGGAAATCCCAGTAAATCACACTTTGGAAAGTAATAAAATAAAACAACTATACCTTCACGCTGGTCATCCGATTACCACCTCTGCGGTGCAGTACCTCATTTGCGGTTTAAAAAAGATGGAAACGGTTAAAGGTAGGTGTCATAAAATATGGTATAACTGCTATTAACTTGTGTATATCAGTAAAAAAAATTTAATCTGGAGATCTATGGAATTTTATTGCATTCTTGTACATAGTGTCGGTGTGTTTTATGAAGTAATTGGACTCTGTTATTGAAAATACATCAGCATTCATCCTCATTCTTTCGGAAATTTTTGACAAAATTTGTTCTCTCCGTGAATATCAAGCACATAGAAGGTCAAACCTTTGCTCCAATGTTGCTTAAGGCTTTTGTCTTGGAGTTTAGGTCAGGTTTCATAAAAAGTCCTGCATTCGCCTTATTTGGCAGCTTCGACGAGAGGTGTTGAACTTTTAGAATACCTGATTTGCGGTGTTGTCCAAACCGCAAAAGGTGGTAACTTTACACTGCCAATAAGGTATTCACAAAAATCACTTACCCCCCTTGATAAATTCCATTTAAACATGTTTTCACAAAAGGCGTACAAACGTAACTTACACATTTGACTAAAATAAGACAATTCTCTATACAGATGCTGCTCCAAGGACTCACAATAGCATATTTTAAATATAATTCGCAGTTCAAACCCAACAACTGGAATTTTTATCTCCTCATTTCCACTTTAAAATACTTAAAAAAAATGTTTTTTTTATTTCTCTCATGAAAATATTTCTTGGATGAAAGTATTGGTGATTAATATCTACCCTGAAAGAGTTTGCAACACAAGTGGGCTTGTTGAAATGCGTGTACTTACCAATTTTCAAACTTGTAAGCGTAACAGTCTGCTGTTTTTTAAACCGCAAACGGGTTAATGCACCACAAAGGTGGTAATCGGATGACCAGCATGACATTGCTGTGATCATAAAGTCATAAAAGATAGAGAGAATATTGACTGTGGATCATGATCAAATCAAAAATCTCTGTCCAATATCCTGTCCAAGACATTGTAACATTTCACTTTTAGGAAATACAGAAATACTGCATCTGAGTTGTTTTTGTTTGTTTTTCTATCAAATCATTATCTTATCATGAAAAAGACCGCTTTTGTGATCACAGTACATGTACTACAGGGTTTCTTTTGGGTGTCTACTGAGAACGAAAATGCGTCTCCTTTTCCCAACAGCATTTTTGATTTTTTCCTGAACTGGGTGGTCATAAACCCTCAGAACACCAATAATTATCTACCTAACACAGTGTAGAAAGCATCTGAATTCAAGGGCAAATGACAGTGTCTTCTTTGATAGAATAAGAGCAGTTTAACTCTTAGAAGCCGGGGAATCAGAATGAATTTATTGAACACGACATACCACCTATTCAGGCAAACAACACTAGACTAGAAACACCTGCTCAGTGTTTAATTCTCCCCAGCCCAAAGATAGCCGAACCTTCACAGCCAGATTACCTGCTGCATTACATCAAAGACAAGAAAACTTGATTCCCAGCTACTAAGAGTTAATAAAGACTACAGAGACTGGAATGAACATATTTCATGTGGCTGTTGTCTGTTACAAAACTTACTACATGTGTACTACACTGCCAGTTCGGCTCTCTGAAAGTCATGGCTGCCCACTATGTGGTGGAATATCCATGACATTCAGATAGCACAACTAGCAGTATGCATGCAGCAGCTTTTGTATTAATGTTCTCAGTTCACTTTGAAGGGGAATTTTGTATTCATTAAATGCTACTTCTCCTCCAAAACAAATAACCAATTGGAAACCTCACAACATGAATTTTTATCCCCCACTGACAAAGTCAGCAGGGGGATATTGAAATGGTGTTTGTCCATCTGTCTGTCTGTAAGTCTGTCCATCATTATTTCTATCCCTCCCTTCATCCGACCAAACAAATCAGGTTTATGCGCCTAGTTGTTGGAACACAGCACTGTAATGTGTCTAGTCTGATTTATATGACTAACCACATAAAGTTGAACTAACAAATGGTGTTTATGTGTCTAAAAAAGTGGGTTATTTGGCTAAAATGTTTTTTTATGTGGTTAAAATGGTTTATGTGGCTAAAAAGGGACAAAAGTGGGAATTGTATTTTCAGGGATTTTATGATAGAGAAAGTGTTAGGGTCAGTAAGCTGAAAGGGTCAGGGTTGCGACCATCAAGAAATTAGACTTAAGAGTTTTTAGTGGTTGTCTATGCATTTTGAATTCCTCAAATATTTTAGTCACATAAACCCTGATTTTAGTAGCGTCTGTCCATCCGTGCATCACAAACGTCTGCTTAACTCATACAGTTTTCAGTGGATTTTTACTAAACTTGGTCTGAAGTATCAGTAAAATGTACATGTGGTCAGAAAGTTTTGATGCAACTAATTTTGCATTGTTACAGCCCTTGAAAATAGCAAAATTTCCATCACAAAGGATTGTGCACTTAACTCCTCCTGCATTTTTCATTGGATTTTTACGAAACTTTGTGTGCAGTATCCGTATGATGTGTACATGTGCACATGGAAAGGAAGTTTCAATTTTCGAATAATATTTCCAGAGTTCTAGCCCTTGTCGACTTTGAATTTACTAAAATTCCAGGTTTTTGGAAGATATCTTCAGTTGCGATCCACATAGTTCCTTCAGTTGCAATGAACCTAATGAAGTATTTAACCTTGTCCAGTGAAGTCAATTCACCATCTCAGTGATTGTTCATCCATATTTTCATCTGTCTTGATCACCTCATGCTTATTCCCATCATACCATAAAAGTCGGCAGGGGATATGGCTGTTGTTAGACTCTCTTGTCCCAATGGCATTAGCCCTGAACAATTTCCCAGAGTGTAGATGAATCCCTGTACTGTACAGTACATGTAGACTGACAATACCTGAACATTCAAAATATTAAGAACGAAATAGCAAAATATCCACAGTGGTGAACAGTAAACACTTTATATGAAATAACCAACAAACTAGCTGAATCACTTGTCTAGCTGACTGGCTGTAAAGGGAGCCAAATGGAAGTTAAGAAAATGCAATTTGAAAACAACACCATTCAGTTACCTTCTCAAGAATAAATCATTAATATTATATGTTTGACAAGAGAAAAAAATATACAGGGTTTGTCACATTTCCGGTTTTCAGAAATTGGTAACTACCATATCAAACATTACATGAAAATATGCACTAACCAAGGTTATAAAAATACCCAGGGTTAGTTGGTTACATGTTACATAGGGTGCAGGATTCAAGGAACTAATTGAAATACTTGATTGATACTGGATTGTGGAAATGTTTTGAAAGTGAATTCCAGAAATAAAAATACATTCTACTTTCTATTTTCAATCAATTGCTTGTTTTGTATTGGAGAAAATATTTGCTTGTTGTAAGATGAAGTTATTTTTTGCTCAGCAGGGAATTTTCAACTAAAAGTAATGTTTTCAGTGTATTTAACCAAACGAGGTTGCTGCCAGGAAAAGCACACTAGTATTTTTTGTCACCTTTCTTTTCAGGGTTTGATGGAGACATGTACTTATAAATTTACACCAAAGTTCAGGACCATGAGACAATCATCAATGGAGACTCTATAACTTGATAAAACATACTCCATGAAAATTGATGGACAAGTTGTTTTTCGGTAAGTAAATTTTCATGATATATAAAGTTATATTGGAATATTGATTTGTCTGTGACAGTGGAGCCCTCAAAGAACAGTGACGAAGAAAATATACATGAAGCTCAATAATTTAAAAAAAAAACATTTGTAAGTTAACATAAACCAAATGTGATTGTTTTGGCAGCCACAGATAGGAATGGGTTGGTGCAAGCCAGAAAATAAGCAGACTATCATCTGCAAAATGAGTTCCCCAGAGGGTGAATATAGTGATGCTACCCTGCATAGCAGGGTACCATCATTAAATTTATCATCTGTGAACCTCAATCTGAATCAGGGTCTCAAAACTAAACAAAAAGAGGTACCCAGAGGTTAAATTGACCCACTGTATGGGATAGCATCATCAAATTCACCCCCTCATTCTGCAAATGTCAGACTGCTTATTTTTAGGCCTGGGTTGGTGTTTGGTCATGGACATGTTAGCATGTAAAAGTCCTTTAAAATAAAGCCTTTTATTAACACTTCGGTATTTAAGAATAGATGAGTGCAATAGGTAGGTGAGTGTAGTCAGAAAAATATTGATATCATCTGCAATAAATGTTTGGTAATGAAGTAATGGACAATTTATGATAAAGTTCATGGGATCTTTATCTGGCGCGGTGGCTCAGTAAGTATAGGTGCAGGCTGCAAGCTGAGAGGTCCTCGGTTCGAATCCCACCTGCGGCAACCACGTGTCCTTGGGCAAGACACTTCACCCCCATTGCCTACATGGGGGCACGGTGACATTGTGTACTAAGGCGTACTGCACATCGATGGTGCACCTGTCTTCAGCCAATGCTAACCCTGCTTGTGTGGAGTTCTTATGCTGGGGAGCTGACAGTTGCTCGCCATAGCTCAGTGGTTCTCTCCGGGTACTCCGGCTTCCTCCACCCGTAAAACTGTCGCGGTCATGATTAGCCATTGTGCAGAAATATATGACCTAAAACACCAATAAATAAATAAATAAATATTATCTGCTTTCTAGAGGAATGCTATAGGACCCTGTGAATCAGACTTTTTCTGTTTCAGTTTGAATGAAACGTGAATCGAATTTTGGGTTTAAGGTTCGATTTTGAACCAATTTCAATTGAAATCAGACATTCAGTTAGTATGTGTGGTGACCACATATATCACAGTTGACACATCTAACGCGTTCCTGCCCTTGCAAGTTCATGCATTGTTGAGCCATCTGTACAACTGATACACGCGAATACATTCTGATAAAAAGTCTTCTTGATTGCCCCTAAAGATTTGATTGAAGCCTGGTTATGACCATGAAAATAATAACCAACCAACAGCTCTGACTAACCACCAGTCAAGAGCAATATTCTTGATTTTAACTTAATTGGCGAGAAATAAGGACTACGTATAATGATATACATGTATGTGAAAATAAATATACATCAGTTTCTGTGATAGTCATTGGGATATTCGATTTCAGTATTTGGTTGTCAGGTATTCAAAAATCCAATTAAATCTAATCAGACAAACAATTGAAAATTCCAGTCGAAGATTCACAGGGCCCAAGTCTGCTTGTGATTTCTAGATAAGTCTTTGCTCCATATATAGATACCCCCAAGCTTAATTAAGAAACATTGTCAGAATAGTTTGATCATGATCCAGAAGATCTCCTCATGACTGCATGTTGAAGCACCTGTTTTGAGGTTACAAGGTTTGTCAGTCAATGCAAACGATATCAAACTTTATTATTTTAAATTCTATCTTTTCAAAAACAGTTCCACAAAGCCATATCATGTTACCCCTCATTGGAACGAGCTCTTTGAGCTCGTTCCAATGGGCGGGTAATATGATATGATTTTGTTGAAATTTTTTTTGGGGTGGGGGGGGGGGGTGGCTGCAAACCATGAGGTCCTCTGTTAGAATCCCACCTTTGGCAATCACGTTGTGTTCATAGGCAAGACACTTAATCCAAATTGGCCATGTGGGGCAAGTGGCATTGTGTTTTAAGGCGTACAGCACATCGATGGTGCACTTGTCTTCAACCAATGCTAACCCTACTTGTGTGGAGTTAGGATTGTTAGGGAGTCTCTGACAGTTACTTGCCATTGCTTGGTGGTTATCTACACAACTCTGGCTTCTTCCACCCGTAAAACTGTCTGACCTGAGGTGACCCTGGCTGTTGAAGATGTCATTAAACCACAATAAATAAATAACTGTAGAATTTGCATAATATGCAGGCTGATGTGGCCATTTTGTTAGGTAAAGGGTTAAAGTATATTCTAACATTTCCCTGCTATTGTCCACTCTTTTCTGAGGAAACAGAGGATCTAAAGCAGGTGAGGCAATAAAACCAAAAAACAGTTTGGTTCTCGGACACTCCCTCATTGAATTCTATGTTGAACATTTCTATTGGCTTGCAGTGTCTTTCGTAGTTATTGATAAGTAGTGAGACTTTAAAATTTTAACTTTTTTGATTGATGTATATTTGTTTTCAATAAAGCATGATTACAATACAGTGCATATTCATTTTATTTGTCTTGTAAATATCCAGTTTACTCTCTTCTGCAGAAAATAGAACTGTGCGGTATTGAAATTTCAGGTTTGGTATCAATATTTTTCGGTAAGGTATTCGGTTTATGCATAGAATACTAAAAATAGTCGCAAATTGACCCAATTTCCCAACATTCAACCATATAGTAACTTAACTGATTCAGTGCTGACATCTCATGAACTTGACAAGTTAGTTTGATATCTGATTAGTCTAGCAAACTTATTTAATGAATCGCTCCATTCATTGTGAATCATCTCACTGCATCGAGTGATTCATTAAATAACTTGCCAACTAATCAGTTGGCCTCTCTGTCCTTCATTCATGTACCATACCCCTCCCCCATTGAATCGGGTAGAAGAAACATATATGCTCTTCAACTTTAGGGCTTTTCAGTAAGCTTTCACTAGCAGTAACTCTCTTGTTCTGCCCCCCACCCCCACTCACCCCACTTTCACAATAGCAACATGATTAATATCCACTGTCCAGTGAATCCAGTGTTCAATATCCACACAAATATGTAAGTAAACTGAAGTAATTCAACTGTAATTAATCTCTCTATGATAAGCCTAGTTGTGAAAACATTGTGCAATCATTGGCAGTCGTGCAATTAGGGCTGCACGGTATTTCGATATACCGGTAATACCGGTATTGAAATCTTAACCGGTTAAATATCGTCCATTTTTTTTTAATACCGGTATATCGTCTGTGACGATATTCATTTCGAGCCGCGGTTTTTAGTGACAGACATTTTCTGTAAAAATTCTATTTAATCTCACAGCTGATTGAAAAAAAGTGTATATAAACAGAAATTGTGAAAAGCAGTTTGTTTTTTATCAATACACTTCATGTCCTGATACTAGTAAAATATTCTCCCATAAGCCGTTTTTTTAGCTAAACTTTGGCGAAGCCAAATTTGAGCTTTTGTCATGGCCCGTCGTCCGTCTGTCCGTACGAACGCCAACAATTGGATACGGCTCGGGCTAGAGGCCGTATTTATGAACCGATCTTTACGAAACGTCTTGGGTACCTTTGTTATGACCGTGGGGCGAGAACGAGTGTTTTTGGGTCCGGTCCGAAATTCAAGATGGCTGCCAGCCGCCATTTTGTACCGACGATGCAGAAATCTGTTTTTTGTACAGAACTTCCATATGAAATCTCGGATTTGAATAATTTTTTGTATGAATGTTTAGTACCATGGGATACATCACATATAATACAGTTTTTTTTCTCGTGCGTAAATTGTGCAAATTAGACTAATTTTGATGTTTTTTTGGTGTTACTTTCAGCACTGTAAGTGCAAATGCCAATACGGCTTGGGCTAGAGGCCGTATTTATGAACCGATCTTTATGAAACTTGTTGGGTACCTTTGGTATCACCGTGGGACGAGAACGAGTGTTTTTGGGTCCAGTCCGAAATTCAAGATGGCCGATGGCAGCCATTTTATACAAAATTAGGCGCAATCAGATTTTTGCACAGAACTTCCATATGAAAGCGCTGATTTGAATAATTTTTTGTGTGAATGTTTAGTACCATGGGATACATCACATATAATACAGGTTTTTTTCTCGTGCAGAAATTATGCAAATTAGATGAACTTTGATTTTTTCAGTGCGACTTACACACAGTGAGTACACATGTCAATACAGCTCAGACTAGAGTCTGTATTTATGAACTGATCTTCACAAAATGTCTTGGGTACCTTTGTTATCACCTTGGGACGAGAACGAGTGTTTCTGGGTGCGGTCTAAAATTCAAGATGGCTGCCAGTGGCCATTTTGTACCGAAATTAGGTCTAATCAGTTTTTTGTACACAACTTCTATACAGCTCAGACTAGAGGCCATATTTATGAACCAATCTTTACGAAACTTCTTGGGTACCTTTGTTATCACCGTGGGATGAGAGCGAGTGTTTTGGGGTGTGGTCCGATATTCAAGATGGCCACCAGCAGCCATTTTGTACCAAAATTAGTGCAATCAGTCTTTTGTACAGAACTTTTGTATGAAAGTTCTGATTTGAATAAATTTTTTTATGACTGTTTAGTAACATGGAATACATCACATATTGTAAGGGGTTCTTTTTCGTGCAGAAATTATGCAAATTAGATGAACTTTGATTTATTCAGTGCTATTTACACAATGTAAGCCCACATGTCAATACGGCTCAGGGTAGAGGCTGTATTTATGAACCGATCTTCACAAAACTTCTTGGGTACCTTTGTTACCACCTTGGGACGAGAATGAGTGTTTCTGGGTACGGTCCAAAATTCAAGATGGCTGCCAGTGGCCATTTTGTACTGAAATTAGGTCCAATCAGTTTTTTGTCACAAGTTCTATACAGCTCGTATTTATGAACTGATCTTCACAAAACTTCTTGGGTACCTTTGTTTTCACCTTGGGACAGGAACGAGTGTGTTTTGGGGTGCCTTTGTTATCACTGTGCTATGACAACAAATATTTTGGGGTTCAGTCAGACCCACTCTGGGACTCTTTCTTTTCTATTTAGCATCTGACTGTCACCCACCTTTACAATACTTTACCTATACATTGGTTACAGGCAACTGTCAGTATTTATGTACAGACCGTTACAATACTTTATATGTACCTTTGTTATCAGGTCATTACCTAGATGTTTGTCATTGCTGTGTCACATACTATACATGTACATGTCTTTGTCTTGACAAGTTGAGCTACAGTGTCATTGACACTTTCATTTTTGTTTCTCCGATGACACAGGTAAGTACAGATTTTCCCCAAACAGTATGGCTTTGAACGTGAACCGTGAAGAATGATTACCGTATTTCCATTAATAATGGCTTTTGTTACACTAATAAAAAATATAAAAGGAATAATATTGTTTATTTTCACTTTGTTAAGAGTTATTTAATATTGAAATAGTATTTATACATCGCCAGCATTCACCCACTGCACGAGGTGGTTCACCGGTGCATCAAAACGTGCCTATCGAGCATGTGTATTTCAGCTGTTTGTGATACCGCGTGACAAAACTGACTGCTTTCATTTGTGGAAAAGTGTACAAACTCCTAGCCCTCTGGCCGCGTCCTGCTTAACCAGTACATGGCAAACGCCCTCTAGTGGTGATCTATTCACATGAACACGACAAAACGCAGGTTAAGCATTTTTGTTTTGTAAAGCGATGGATCAAATAGTATATATTTATTGGAAATTATCGATTCAAAATAAACGATATTTGTTGTGCCATCATGAAGTTTATTTCCAAATATTTATACAAGATTGAATTAAGACAAGTTACTAGGCTTATTATTTCAATGCTTTTAAAATGTAATTATTTGACTTCTAATGTCAAAAAAATACTGGGACAATTTTGTGTGAGAATCTTACATGTTTTGAACTTGACGATATACCGGTTTTTCGCGATATTTTTTAAAATACCATTACCGGTATTGAAATCCGAATATCGTGCAGCCCTACGTGCAATGCATCAATGACATGGTGTCAATTTATCCACCTTCCATTGTTAGGGTTCATCCATGACAAATGTATAAAATAACATGTTTTATGACACAGTTGCAATTACAGGGGATTTTGAGAGGAATCACTCTATCAGTGTTCACTAACTTCACTTCTCGTTCTTTGCCTCATACACGTTTCTGAAAATACCAGAGAATCTACGATTTTCCGGGATAAATTTTCATCTTCCATGAAAAAAGTTGTACAAATTGATTATTTACTAATAACAGCAAATCATTTCCAAAGCATTTGCTGCACCTCCATCGACCAAATGAACTTCGATAATGCTAAATCTGATGTCACCTATTGGCTTCCGTATATTGTTTTTTAATGCATCTTAAAATTAAGGTCAGTCACGTCTTTCCCATGTACGCTGGTGTTTATCTATTCAAAAGAAGATAAATCAGATGGTCGGGTGTTAAAGTTTGGGGGCTTGTATTTTAATAGAATGATTAGTTGTTAAAGGTATCATCTGCAACTTAAAATATTAATGCTGAATTGAAAAAAATACTATAAAAAAAATCGCGGAGACGATAACCAATGGCAGTACATGTATTAACGTCTGTCAAGTTGTCAAAATATTTAATTTTCAAAATCAGTGGATTATTTCCAACCAAATGTCAACCAGTCAACCACCCACCCGACCCTCAATGTCCCCTGTGAATAAATCGCACAGTAATTTCCAGAAAATATATTGAATCAGCCAGAATGTTGGAAACATTGGAACCGGGTTGTATTTCTTCAGAAACGGAAGAACCAAGTTAAAAACTTGCCATTTTTCGGTCGTCACTTTTTTATTTCTTTCTCCGACGTATAATGTATTCGGCAGTGTCTGCTGCAACATGTCACTTACAGATTTCATATTTGCACGTTTTCTTTTCAATTTGATCAAAATATGTGGCCCACAGGTTCTAGACTTATGATCCATCTTGATGAGTTGACTTTCTGTCAATTTTGCAGAAAAATATAAATACTGAAATAAGCGGTATTTTTGTTTGTTTTCGGTACGTTTTTTGGTATCCCTATATTATAATATCGAAACCGTACCAAAAATTTGGTATAGCGCCCAGCAGAAAATAACTGAAATGTTTATATGTGGACAATATTTATATTTGAAAATTGTGCATAAATAACTGAACACAAATGTATTCTGGTTAAGGGCTGTAGTTTCAAATTTGGGTTTTTCTCTGCCTATAGGCACTCTCCCATACATTTATAAAGGCAAGAACAGGAGAATAAATTTTCCTATTAAAAATAATTTTGCACTCTAGCAGTTATTGAACATAAAAAAATAAAGAAAAAGAAATAAAAGTCTCTCTCCCACATTGATTAAAAAAATTAGTTGCTCGAGGACCAAATGTATTTTTTTATTTCGCCTTAAACACTCCTTTTTGGATAGACAGGTGGTGAGTAAGTCAAAGAATACTTTGGAGTAGGAATACCTATATGTGGTAGCATTCTGAAATTTGAAGTGTAAACCTATGTAGATAGGACTTAAATGCATTTGAAAGTTGATATCTTCAAAACCTCTCCCTATTGGCTTAATGAAGATGAATTGAATTTGATGTTCTTTTCGATTAGCAGTTTCATACCATGTAACAAAAGCTATTTTGCAAAGTTCTGAACCACCAATTTGTCAAGGGATTAACCCTTTACCTAACATGAAATGCAGACAACACTTGCAAAAACAATTCTTAAATAACTATTTTTTTCATTTTTTTTCTCAAAAACAAAGGTTATGACCCTTCATTGGTACAAGCTCACTGAGCTCATTCCAAAGAGGGTCATAATGTTTTTGAGACACAAAAAGGAAAAAATTAAAGAAAATTAATTGGCAATTTTTGTGAATAGTGCTGGCTGGTTTTGGCCATTACGTTGGGTAAAGGGTGGAAAGGAAATTCTTGAGAGTATGTCACCCAGTGACCAGCCAGTCAGATGACTTGGGTGAAGAAGTTACCACATATTGACAAAGTATGCTCTATTCTATAAAAAGCGACTTGTCACTTTGTGAGTATTCAGTCTACCTTCAAATTGGGTGAATTCCATGCAAAATTTGAAAAAGAAACCACCTAAAAAGTTGTGTTATTGGAAGTATGATGTTTGAACTCAAATTTCTAATAACTAAAAACAAAATCAACAGATAAAAATGGGTTGAATGATCAGTCAAACCAAACAAGTTTATGCTTACAGTGATTATAGGTAAAAGTTAAGGGATTTTATGTTTGAGGATTTTTTCAAAACAACTGTTTTTTTTTAACTGTATGGATGGCATTTGTCAAGAAAACAACACTTTTGGATGAAAACTTCTTTTAATATCTCAATTGAAGTGTGAAGTGTAGAGATGAGTAAAATTCCCCATAAGACGAATGCTGATTATTTTAGACAACAATTGGCCGATACCGAATGCCGATGTCAGATGGTTTCTTTATTATTCAAGCTTACTGCAAAGCTGGCTGATTAACAGTAATCAGAATTTAATTTACCGTACCGACCGTCAGTAAGCCCACCCCTCCCCCCCCAACTTTTTAGAAAACGTATTTTTTGGGGTATCACCCCAAAATAAGCCCACCCATATTTCTCTGTATTAAAGTTTCGACTTCCGGTACCAGTCATCATGAAAATGTGCACAAAAATTTCAATTGTTTAATCAATTGTCCCGTGTTGTGAAAACTGAGTCTGGAAACCTGTCATATGGTATTTCTATGACTAGCAGTTCAGTTGCAGACTCTTTGACCCGTGTTGCTAAAAATGAGTTAGTAAATTTGAATACACGCTATACAGTCATCAGTGAAATTTTAGGGGTTAACGTTGAAATATCAACACCAAACTTCGGGCATGTATTATTTATACTGTTTTCAACCGGAAAACATTCACTTGGTATTTTTAGGATTAGTTGTTCATTTGCGGACGCTTTGTCCTGTGTTGTGAAAAGTGAGTCCATAAGTTTGTGAATGCACAATGCATTTAACAGAGAAATTTTAGGGGTTAGAGTTGGAATATTGATTCCGAACTAATATGTATTATTTAGACTGTTTTCAATCTGAAACCGTTCATTTGATATTTTTAGGATGAGTAGTTCATTTGCAGACTCTCTGTCCCATGTTGCGAAAAATGAGTCTGTAAGTTTGAAAACATGCTATACATTAATTAACACATGAAATTTTAGGGGTTAAAGTTGGAATACCGATACCAAACTTCAAACCCAAAGAACCAGAGAAACCATTCATTTTAGGACATTAACCCCTACAGTTAACTTGCGGTCTCTTAAGACTCTTACAGTCGCTTCTTTTCTACCTGCGGACTCATTTTAGAACTATCAAAGTTACCTCCCCTTACTTATATATGAACGGATTCAGAACATGTCCAGCTGGGTATTTTGTCTTCATTTTGAAGCAACAGTATTTTCCGCCCATTCCACCCACATGCAGAATCCACTTACCCCCCCCCCCCCCCCCCACCCCCCTCCACACACACACACTTTTACAGGCAGCAAATGAAGGGCAAGTGACAATGGTTCATGAATTTTGGTTTTGCTTGTTGAAAGTGTCAATGACGAAAAAATGTGAGTAAATTTGTTGTGGTTGGGGGGGGGGGGGGGGGTGCTCAGACGTCCCCTGTTCATCTTGCTCTTGGTGTGGTTTTCCCACAACTTATTACCAATGAAATAAGTTGTGTGGTGACCGCAAGAAAAATTCTAATTTTATTTTCTTCTCTGGCAATAACAGCCAGGTTCAGTGTCGATACGTCAATGTTGGCTGCGAACAGCCCCCTGTGGTATCTATTTTTATCACTAGTTCAGCGATCCAAACGTAGCGGCAGAGGGGCAGCCACTATGTTCGGATAGCTGAACTATTTTTATTATGTGCTCCACACAATTCAACATGAGAAAAATTCAGTGGCTTTGCATTGATAAATCCCAACCCGAATCGCCCTATATTAAACTTATTGCACCCAAACCTCTCACAATTAACACCGATTACTAATATGGAGGAATTATTTGTCCAATATGGGAATAAAGAATGCCATTATATATTTAATGAGACGATGAGCGTGGTTGAAAGAAATATTGCGACATTTTGCAGAATGCAGTACAATTTGGGCAGTGAAGAGCTTCCGTATTCACATGAATCATGATGGATAAAAAACAACCCGGTACACAGTTACACAATCAAAATTTTTATGCTTCAATATAATATTCTGCCTTGTTTTTCACGAACCGTCAAATTGATCAGTTACCTGATATCAGTAACAGGCGAGTGACATACCGATCGCTTGCCACTGGTTGTCCCACAAAGGGGAAGAAAGTTCATTACAGATCATCCATAACTCTTTCACTGAGTTTCAGTCAATCGGCGAGGGCCGATGTTGAACCACGAGTGCCGATGGTGAACGGATGGGTGATTATCGGCCGAGTGCCGATGTTACACCGATTAATCATCTCGTCTCTAGTGAAGTGGGTCAAAAACATGTCTTGTTTACATAATAGGGGTGCACTCGTAGTTTCCAAATGTCATTACGTGTACACTCCATACGAAAAAATTAATCAAAAATTGACTGAGTGTGTTATGTGCAATTACATAATGTCAGACGTCCACTCACTAATCAGTGTTAATTGGACTGTATTGGGAAAAGATTCGCCAATTAACATATTAATTTCTGTTCACTAAATCTTTTTTTTGTACCTGATTCATTTTGTTTGGGAATTTTCTATATGAAATAAAATCTTTAAAGGTGAAAATCGGTGAAAATCCCATTATTTTGTGTGATAAATTTGACCCCAAAAATGAAAATTTCGCCGATCACGTGCAACAGTGTGGCTCTTCCGTCAATTGGATCTACATTGCATGAAATATTCTTAAGTCATTGGAGACAGGCGAACAAACTCAGGGGGAATCCAAATCATAATATCAGCGAAAATTTTATTTTAATATGAAAACAAATCGAAAATCTCACGAATTAACAAATGGATTTTTTCAACTCCAATATTAAACCACAGTACAGAGTTCTGGAAATGAAAGATATGGTATTTGTATCTGAATATTTTATTAAATGTAGGTTTTAGAAATTTTCTGACTGAATAATATAATTGCTAATCAGTCTCTGAAAGATTTTTCTCTCGAAACATTAATTGGTTATGTAATCCTTCTCACGTGACCGCACTAAAACAGCTTTTCATACCCGGTCGTTTCTACACAAACGACGGGGTATTAACAAGTGCGGTTTTGTATGCAATGTACACATAATGAATTACTCTAGAAATGGGTCCTCCTAACTACTGAAATTACCTGGAATTACTTACATTTTCCGGGAATTATTCAACATAGAACATTTTATATTGAATCAGTTACAGGGAGGTAAATAAACCTTCATTTTTACACATTGAAGGGTGCTCAGTTCTTTATAAAAATGATACACTTTCCTTGTTTTCCATATTATAGGATTACTGTCACTGCCAATCAATAATACCATGGAAGTAGATATGTTGAATGTGTTAAAACTTTCCAGATATTCACTCGGAACATGAAAAAAAAATATTGAATTTTAGTAAAGTACCAAATTATTTTAAAGGCTAAGAGTTAGGCATAGACATGCTCTGGTAGTGTTTTCTGATAAAGTCTCTTGGCTGTCCAAAAACAGCCAAGACTTGGCTTGAAATCACTGTCCTGCCATTTTAAGTTTCAAGTACAGGTTGTCTTTAGATTGAAAACTTGGAAAATTATTCAGCCCCTGAAGAGTTCACATTCCCTGTAATTGTTAGAGTGGTAAGATAGTAGTTTTCCTTGAAGCTTTATTTTTGTTTCTTTCAGATTTTATATGGATTATAGAGCTGTACAGTTCACTATAGACATTGCTAATTGTCAAATTAACGCAACTGAACCTTGTTCATTAGTATTGTTCAGTGGTAGCTCAGTGCCAGATTCCAGTCAGTCGTGTAGCTCATTCCTTTGTACTTTGACATTCCAAAGCCCTTCAGTAGCTGGATGGCACTACCTTCTAAAGAACACTAATACTGGAAGTACCAGTTTGAACTTCAACATTTCTTCTCAAGGTAATATCAGTTATGTATAATTATAAAACAAAATGTGATGAAAAAAGTTTATATACTATTATTTTAACTGCTACAGGGGGACCGTGTTAACCCTTTACCTAACATGAAAAGCAGACGACACTTGCAAAACAAATTCTTGAAGAACTAATTTTTAGCTCAACTTTGATGTAAGTCAAATTTGAGCTTATGCCATGGCCAGTCATCCGTCTGGCCATCTGTCCGTCAACAGTTCAATACGGCTCGGGCTAGAGGCCGTATTTATGAACCGATCTTGACAAAATTTCTTTTGTACCTTTATCACCATGGGACGAGAACGAGTGTTTTAGGGTCTGGTCCGAAATTCAAGTTGGCCGCTGGCAGCCATTTTGTACAAAATTAGGTGCAATCAGATTTTTGCGCAGAATTTCCATATGAAAGCTCTGATTTGAAATTTTTTTGTATGAATGTTTAGTACCATGGGATACATCACATATAATACAGGTTTTTTTCTCTCGCGTAAATTGAGCAAATTAGACTAACTTGGATGTATTTAGTGTAACTTTCAGCACTGTAAGTGCAAATGCCAATACGGCTCGGGCTAGAGGCTGTATTTATGAACTGATCTTTACGAAACTTCTTGGGTACCTTTGGTATTACCGTGGGACGAGAACGAGTGTTTTTGGGTCCGTTCCAAAATTCAGGATGGCCGATGGCAGCCATTTTGTACAAAATTAGGTGTGATCAGATTTTTGCTCAGAACTTCCATATGAAAGTGCTGATTTGAATAATTTTTTGTGTGAATGTTCAGTACCATGGGATACATCACATATAATACAGGTTTTTTTTCTCGTGCAGAAATTATTATGCAAATTAGATGAACTTTGATTTTTTCAGTGCTACTTACACACAGTAAGTACACATTTCAATACGGCTTGGGCTAGAGGCTGTATTTATGAACCGATCTTCACGAAACGACTTGGGTACCTTTGTTATCACCTTGGGACGAGAACAAGTGTTTCTGGGTGTGGTCCAAAATTCAAGATAGCTGCCAGTGGCAGGAGCGTGGTGGCTCAGTAGGTAGAGGTGCAGGCGCAAGCCGAGAGGTACTCGGTTCGAATCCCACCTGCGGCAACCGCGTTGTGTCCTTGGGCAAGACACTTCATCTCCATTGCCCACGTGGGGGCACGGTGGCGTTGTGTACTAAGGCGTACTGCACGTCGATGGTGCACTTGTCTTCAACCAATGCTAACCCTGCTTGTGTGGAGTTAGTATGTTGAGAGGAGCTGACAGTTGCTCGCCATTGCTCGGTGGTTCTCTCCGGGTACTCCGGCTTCCTCCACCTGTAAAACTGTCATGGTCATGATTAGCCATTGTGCATAAATATTTGACCTTAAAACACCAATAAATATAAACAAATAAATAGCTGCCAGTGGCCATTTTGTACCGAAATTAGGTCTAATCAGTTTTTTGCTCACTGAAGGGAGCTTAACTTATCACTTGCTGTCCGTCGTCCGTCGTGTGAACATTTTTCAAACGACTTCTCTGAAACCACTGGTCCGATTTTCACTAAACTTCATGTGAATGTTCATTACTATATGGCAATTCATGTTTGTTCAAATGAAATGGCCATGTCCCTTGGGGGCTCTGTATGGGGCATAACTCTGATAGCACCATATGAATTACAGAAAAATTATTAAAAAATCTTCTCCAGAACCAGTGGGCAGAATCTTTAGATATTTGGTATGCAGCATCTCGGTATGAGTTGGATTCACGTTTGTTCAAATTGAGTCTTTTGAACAATATTGGGGCTGACTATGGGGGCGTGAATTTTTACTTAGTATAGTTCAAGAAAAATTCTTTAAAAATCTTCTCCAGAACCAGTGGGCAGAATCTTTTGATATTTGATAAGCAGGATGCTAGGATGGGTCTGATTCAAGTTCGTTTAAATTGAGTCCCCCCCCCCCTCCCCCCCCTCCCCCCCCCCCCCTCCCCACCCCCGATCAATATTTGGGCTCAATATGGGGGCATGAATTTTTATTTTGTGCAACTCAAGTCTAATTCTTTAAAAATCTTATCCAGAACCAGCATGCAGAGTCTTTTGATATTTGGTATACAGCATTCTAGTATGGGCTTGATTCAAGTTTGTTATCCAGAACCAGCATGCAGAGTCTTTTGATATTTGGTATACAGCATTCTAGTATGGGCTTGATTCAAGTTTGTGCAAATTGAGTCCCATTGTTCATATTAAGGCTCATCATGGGAATTTGAATTTCAACTTGGTGTAATTTACAATTTTCCAAACGACTTCTCCTCTGAAACCACTGGTCCGATTTTCACGAGACTTCATGTGGATGTTTATTATTACAAGGCAATTCATGTTTGTTCAAATGAAATGGTCATGTCCCTTGGGGGCTCTGTATGGGGCATAACTCTGATAGCACCGTATGAATTATAGAAAAATTATTAAAAAATCTTCTTCTCCAGAACCAGTGGGCAGAATCTTTTGATACTTGGTATGCAGCATCTTGGTATAGGTCTGATTCAAGTTTGTTTAGATTGAGTCCCTCAGCCAATATTGGGGCTCACTATTGGGGTGTGAATTTTTATTTAGTGCAATTTAAGAAAATTTTTAGCTCACCGAAGGGAGCTAAACTTACCACTTGCCATCCGTCATCTGTCGTCTGGCGTCGTTCATCTGGCGCCGTGATCAGTTTTCAAACAACTTCTCCTCTGAAACCGCTAAGTCGATTTGCTCGAAACTTGGTATGGATGTTCATTACCATATGTCAATTCCAGTTTGTTCAAATGAAATGGACATGCCCACTTGGGGCTCCATAGGGAGCATAACTCTGATAGCACCCTATGTATATTAGAGAAATTACTAAAAAATCTTCTTCTCCCGCACAAGTGGGTAGAATAATTTGATATTTGGTATACAACATTATGGGGTGGATCTGATTCAAGTTTGTTCAAATCGGCCCTCTGGATTCATATTTGGGCTCACTACAGAAGCCTGAATTCAAACTTAGTGCATTTCAGGCAAATTTCTTAAAAAATCTTCTTCTCCAGATCCAGCTGACAGAATCTTTTGATATTTGGTATGCAACATTGTGGGGTGGATCTGATTCAAGTTTGTTCAAATCGGCCCCCTGGATTCATATTTGGGCTCAGTATAGAAGCCCAAATTGGAACTTAGTGCATTTCTGGGAAATTGCTTAAAAAAAAATCATCTTCTCCAGATCCAGCAGGCAGAATCTTTTGATATTTGGTATGCAACATTGTGGGGTGGATCTGATTCAAGTTTGTTCAAATCGGCTCCCTGGATTTATATTTGGGCTCACTATAGAAGCTCGAATTTGAACTTAGTGCATTTCAGGCAAATTTCTGAAAAAAAATCTTCAACAGATCCAGCAGGCAGAATCTTTTGATATTTGGTATGTAACATTGGGGGAGGATCTGATTCAAGTTTGTTCAAATCGGCCCCCTGGATTCAAATTTGGGCTCAGTATAGAAGCTCAAATTCGAACTTAATGCATTTCAGGCAAATTTCTTAAAAAATCTTCTTCTCCAGATCCAGCAGGCAGAATCTTTTGATATTTGGTATGCAACATTGTGGGGTGGATCTGATTCAAGTTTGTTCAAATCGGCCCCCTGGGTTTATTTTTGGGCTCAGTATAGGAGCCCACATTTGAATTTAGTGCATTTCAGGCAAATTTCTTTAAAAATCTTCTCAAGATCCAGCAGTCAAAATCTTTTGTTATTGGGTATGCAGCATGCTTAGGGGGTGAGATTCAAGTTTGTTCAAGCCAAGTCCCTGGGTTCATATTTGAATTATAACTTAGTTCAAAATGAGGAATTTTCTTTAAAAATCTTCTTCTTCAGATCCAGCAGTCTGAATGTTTTGATATTTGGTATGCAGCATCCTTAGGGAGTGAGATTCAAGTTTGCTCAAGCCATGCCCCTAGGTCCATATTTGGGCTCAATGTGGGAGCCTGAATGATAACTTAGTTCAAAATGAGGAATTTTCTTTAAAAATCTTCTTCAGATCCAGCAGTCAGAATGTTTTGATATTTGGTATGCAGCATCCTTAGGGGGGTGAGATTCAAGTTTGTTCAAGCCATGTCCCTAGGTCCATATTTGGGCTCGCTGTGGGAGCTTGAATTGTAACTTAGTTCGAAATGAGGAATTTTCTTTAAAAATCTTCTTCTTCAGATCCAGCAGTCGGAATGTTTTGAGCATCCTTAGGGGGGCGAGATTCAGGTTTGTTAAAGCCAAGTCCCTGGGTCCATATTTGGGCTCCCTGTGGGAGCCTGAATGATAACTTAGTTCAAAATGAGGAATTTTCTTTAAAAATCTTCTTCTCATTACATGTACACTCCACACGAAAAAATTATCCCAAAATCGAATAAGTGTGTTATGTGTAATTACATAATGTCAGACGTCCACTCACTAATCAGTGTTGATTGGACTGTATTGGGAAAAGATTCGCAAATTAACATATTAATTTCTGTTCACTAAATCTTTTTTTTGTACCTGATACATTTTGTTTGGGAATTTTGTATATCAAATAAAATCTTTAAAGATGAAACTCGGTTTGGTAAATCCCGTTATATTATGTGACAAATTTGACCCAAAAAATGAGAATTTCGCCAATCACGTGCAATAGTGTGGCTCTTCCGTCAATTGGATAGACATTGCATGAAATATTCTGAAGTCATTGGAGACCGGCGAACAAACTCAGGGGGAATCCAAATCATAATATCAGCGAAAATTTTATTTTAATATGAAAACAAATCGAAAATCTCACGAATTAATGAACAGATTTTTTCAATTCCTATATTAAACCACTGTACAGAGTTCTGAAAATAAAAGATATGGCATTTGTATCTGAATATTTTATTAAATGTAGGTTTTAGAAATTTTCTGACTGAACAATATAATTGCTAATCAGGAACAGTCTCTGAAAGTTTTTTCTCGCGAAACATTAATTGGTTATGTAATCCTTCTCACGTGACCGCATTAAAACAGCTTTTCATACCCGGTCGTTTCTACACAAACGACGGGGTATTAACAAGTGCGGTTTTGTATGCAGTGTACACGTAATGTCAGATCCAGCAGTCCGAATGTTTTGATATTTGGTATGCAGCATCCTTAGGGAGGAAAGATTCAAGTTTGTTCAAGCCATGTCCCTAGTTCCATAAAATTTGTCTCTCATGACTTCTTTCCTTTGTAGTTGTTGATGAACCATGTCTAACTGAATGTGACCCCAAATACTTCTTTGAACCACTTTGGCCAGTGAGCGATTGAGGCTCCTTGGGGCCTCTTGTTTAAAAATCTTCTCCAGAACCAATGGGCAGAATCTTTTGATATTTTGGATGCAGCATCTTGGAGTGAGCTTGATTCAAGTTAGTTCAAATAGAGTCCCTTGATCAATATTGGGGCTCCCTATAGGGGCATGAATTTTTCCTTAGTGCAATTTAAGGAAAAATCTTCTCCAGAACCAGTAGGCAGAATCTTTCGATATTTGGTATGCAGCAATTTGGTATGAGTCTGATTCAAGTTTGTTCAAATGGAGTTCCTCGATCAATATTGGGGCTACTTATGGGGGCGTGGATTTTTACTTGGTACAATTTAAGAAAAAGTCTTCAAAAATTTTCTTCTCTAAAACCAGTGGTCAGAATCTTTTTATATTTGGTACGTAGCATCTTAGTAATCTTAGTAAGGTTCTGATTCAAGTTTGTTCAAATTGAGTCCCTCGATCAATATTGGGCCTCACTATGGGGGCGTGAATGTTTAATTTGTGCAATTCAAGGAAAATTCTTTAAAAATCTTCTTCAGAACCATCACGCAGAATCTTTTGATATTTGATCAGCAGCATTGTCCCATTCAGTCCTGTTGATGTTTTAGCTCCACAGAGAGTATAGATTTACTCTGTAGAACCTTAAGAATAACTTTTGATAAAATTTGTGTCTTAACAGTATGGAACATTTGGTGAGCGCCTAAGGCCCCCTGGGGCCTCTTGTTTGTACACAACTTCTATACGGCTCAGGCTAGAGGATGTATTTATGAACCGATCTTTACAGAACTTCTTGGGTACCTTTGTTATCATCGTGGGATGAGAACGAGTGCTTTTGGGTGTGGTCCGAAATTCAAGATGGTCACCAGCAGCCATTTTGTACCAAAATTATTGCAATCAGTTTTTTGTACAGAACTTCTGTATGAAAGTTCTGATTTGAATAAATTTTCGTATGAATGTTTAGTAACATGGAATACATCACATGTAATACAGGGTTTTTTCTCGAGCAGAAATTATGCAAATTAGATGAATTTTGATTTATTCAGTGCTACTTATACACAGTAAGTGCACATGTCAATACGGCTCGGGCTAGAGGCTGTATTTAGAAACCGATATTCACAAAACTTCTTGGGTACCTTTGTTATCACCTTGGGACGAGAACGAGTGTTTCTGTGTGCGGTCCAAAATTCAAGATGACTGCCAGTGGCCATTTTGTACCGAAATTAGGTGCAATCAGTTTTTTGTCACAACTTCTATACAGCTCGTATTTATGAACTGATCTTCACGAAACTTCTTGGGTCCCTTTGTTTTCACCTTGGGACAGGAACGAGTGTGTTTTTGGGGTGCCTTTGTTATCACTGTGTTATGACAACAAATATTTTGGGGTTCAGTCAGACCCACTCTGGGACTCAAAGATTTCTTTTCTAGTTTAGCATCTGACTGTCACCCACCTTTACAATACTTTACCTATACATTTGTTACAGGCTACGGGCAGTATTTATGTACAGACCGTTACAATACTTTATATGTACCTTTGTTATCAGGTCATTACCTAGATGTTTGTCATTACTGTGTCACATACTATACATGTACATGTCTTAACAAGTTGAGCTACACTGTCATTGACACTTTCATTTTCATTTTTTGTCTCAAAAACTTAGGTTGTGATCCCTCATTGGAATGAGCTTGACGGTCTCATTCCAATGAGGGGTCATAACCTATGTTTTTGAGACAAAAAAATAATGAAAATTAATTGGCGATTTCTGAGAATACGCTGGCCGGTTTTGGCCTTTACATTGGGTAAAGGGTTAATTCAATTGCCAATTTGGCAGTGAAAATTATTCATTTAACAGGAGTATTCAGTTAACAGAGATTTGGTAACTTTTCTGTATTCTAGAGATAACTTACTAATTACTACTTATGCCAGTCTACCCTGCTGGTGTTTGGCACGCCAGCCACAGATCTTCTGAATCCATTTTTCCTGACTCGTACATGGTCCTTAATGTTCAATGTGCTGTTTGGTTCTTCTGGTTAGTCACCTTTGTAGCATCCTCTTGGCTTCCCCCAACCAGCGTCCTGCATTTTCCTAATGAAAATCCTTTTTCTTTCAGGATAAAAGTTTCTAAGGTTTCTGCTGTTAATGTGTCTGTAGTGAGTTGGGTTTTTACGTTGCTAGCCCCACGCCCATCCTTCCTCCATTATCCTGACTTGGGACAGGCAGATCATAAGTCTCAAGAGACCTCCCTGGTGGAGTT
The DNA here is from genome assembly GCA_031216915.1 of Pictodentalium vernedei. Taxonomy (NCBI): domain Eukaryota; kingdom Metazoa; phylum Mollusca; class Scaphopoda; order Dentaliida; family Dentaliidae; genus Pictodentalium; species Pictodentalium vernedei. Next base: position 109,242,115 of record CM062288.1, read on the forward strand.
ATTCTAGAGATAAAGAGAGTATTTTATTATTTCTTGTTTGACAGAGCTCACTGAGCTCTGTCAAACAAAATATAATAGAGTAAATGTCTGTAATGGATGTACTGAAGCCAAATAGGTCTATACATAAATGGAATACGGTGATTGTCAGGGTAATATCTTGACACATTACAAGATTTTTTATTCAATTATCAGTGGTTTTCTCTATGACCCTGGGAGCGCCATGGCTCAGTGGTAGACTATTGGTCTTTTGTGCTCGAGGTCCTGAGTTCGATCCCCGCTCGGAATGATCCGCATTGTGTCCTTGGGCAAGGCACTTCATCCCAGTTACCTACATGGGGGCACGATGAAGCCGTGTACTAAGGCGTACTGCACGTCGATGGTGCACATGTCTTCAACTAATGTAACCCTGCTTGAGCAGAGCTCAAACAGAGTCAGAATGTTGAGGAGCTGACAGCTGCTTGTCGATGCTCGGTTGTTCTCTCCGGGTACTCGGCTTCCTCCACCCGTAAAACTGTCACAGTCATGATTAGCCATTGTGCAAGAGTATGTGATCTTAAACACCAATAAATAAATATCTCTATAACCCATATGCAATTGCAGGTCAAGTTTGTACTGAATGTATGGAAAATAGTTTTATGTTAGGAAGTTATATTCATTTAACAGGGATATTCTGTTAAGAGATGTCCAATTAGGTGAGATTCACTGTTCTGTTCTTTTTTTCTTGAGTTTATAAAAGGGTTCTCACAGGGTCTTGAATTCAAGGAACAATCTTGAATTTGACCAAGGGTCATTCAAGGCATTGAAATCCTGAAAAATGTGTCGGGAGGGTTTGAAAGTCCTTGGAATATTCTCGAAGTTAAACTGCTGATGAGGCATGTAATCATAACTATATTGTTTTATATGCCAGAGTTTGTGAATGCATAGTCCTAACTTGGATCTCTGGTCATTTCTCTTGTAGGGTAATGACTGGAGGTCCTAGTTAGGACTAGTGACAGAAAGGTCTTGAAAATCCCATGAATTTGGCTATAGTTGGGGCTTCAAAAATGCTGAAATAGGGCCTTGCCTCCAGGAACCCTGTATCATAAAATCAAGTGATGGCTGCTGTAAAGCCATTTTGAATAGGCATTTTGCCAGTGAGAAATATTTAGTATCATGATCATTAATCCAACCAGATTATGATCTTTTTACCATATTCTGATTGCAAATTAAACAATTATTTTATTAAATCTTGTTTAACCCTTTGAACCCTAGTGGTATCTTCCATATCAGTTCAATGGCAGCAACAGGAAGGATCCATATTCTTTATTTGGGGGTAGACCAATTAATATTTTCAACGTGCAGCCTTGGGGCTGTGTTGAAAATGTTGATTGGTCTACACCACACCTTCACTCAGAAGTCAACCTACTCAATGAAATTATGAATATCTTGTTACTCGGCCGGAAAAACGGCCTCTGGGTTCAAAGGGTTAATAGAGCTTGTGGGTGTGGTTGACTGAGGTCATGGAGCACAAATGGTCTGTCATCGCTAAGAGTAAAATACGATGCTGGCCTATTGCTGGGAGTGGAATACCATTTCTTACCAACCTACCTCAATTGTTTACTACAGGCTTGCACTGCAGTGGAAGAACCTAACTCGGATAAAATACTCTCTATTTTAATCTTTCTCAAGATTTGGGAAAGAAAAGTGGTGTAAAAACACCACAAAAAAATAAGCCAAAACTGGGTCGAGTGCCATCGGCACACACCCAGTATGGGACGCTCTTCCATAGTACAAATCCACGACTACCGTAAAACAGTGCGCAGTGCGTCAATTCGTCATTCTTTTGATTATCCGCACACGTGGTGGATGTGTGCCATCTTGCTCGGTAACAGTGATATTTTAACTCGTCGATAATGGTTTTCCTGTGACTGGAATTATGGATCTGAAGATCGTATAATAACAGGACTGTGTTTTATATATTCTCGTTTATATTTTCAACCACATTCTCATTGTATATTATTTACTATTCCGTTTTCGCGAATGTTTTGTTTTCGACATAATGCGATTCGACAATGAATTTTTCGGTTGATGAATTAATTGTTATTGGAGTTAGGTGTCAATCAGGGACTGTCTGGACAGTGTTTCTTCACTCTGTTGAGGGCTGAATTTCTGTTTTTTCGGTCCCTGTCGACCGTCTGGGTTCTGTCATGTACCCACCATTTTTTTTCTGCCACCTTCTCTCGTAGTTGAGGGTGTTCTACTTTCTGTTTCTGTTGAGTTCACCTTTTTTCTTCTACTGCTCTCACCTCTGTTATTTCCAGTTCGGTTCCTTTAGGGCAATTCCTTTTGCCCTCACCTTGGTGCGTTCTCGTGGCCATTTCTTCCACACCCGTGGGTGGTGTGGAACGCTGTCGTTTCGGGAGCCTCCCGACTCGACCACGTCTGGTGTGAGTTTACCCCCTCCATGGGGGATGTGCAGCTCCTCCCGGAACACTGTCGTTTCCGGCTAAAAAAACCCCGTGGGTGGTGTGGAACGCTGTCGTTTCGGGAGCCTCCCGACTCGACCACGTCTGGTGTGAGTTTACCCCCTCCATGGGGGATGTGCAGCTCCTCCCGGAACACTGTCGTTTCGCCCCCCCCCCCCCCGACTCGACCACGTCTGTTGTGAGTTTGACCCCCCCGTGGTGGATGTGTAGCTTCTCCTGCATCCGCGGGGAGAGGGGGGGGGGGGGGACGCTGTCATTTTGGGGTCGCCTGACTCGACCTCGTCTGGTGAGAGTTGCTCCCCCTCCATGGGGGATGTGCAGCTCCTCCCGCACCAGTGGGGGGTGGGGAACACTGTCGTTTTGGGGCTTCCCAACTCGACCATGTCTGGTGAGAGTTATTCCCCTTCTGTGGGGAATGTGCAGTTTTTCTGCCAGTTCCAACAGCTCCCGTCGTATCTGCTGCTACTGCTGTTCTGTCTACAACGGCATTGGGCACCATTTTTTTAGCCGGCCTCGACTTATCCCTGCAAGGGTTTGCAGGGATGTTTGTAGTGTGGTTGTGGGATTTCGGCCTCAGCCTTCCCCAACTTCAACTCAGCGAAGTCAAAAGGGGCTGCCGACTGAACCCCCTACTGTGTCCTCTCAGCCGTTGAGCACAGTAGTTGTCTACCTGCAGTGGTCTGCTGCGGTGTCTGGGAGTGTAGACGTGGGGGTATCGGCCTCAGCCTTCCCTGACTTCAACTCGGCGAAGTTGGAAGTGGCTGCCGGCCGGACCCTCTACTGTGGTCTCTGCGCTGTCGAGCACCACAGTTGTGTTATTGGATTCGGATGTTCTTAGTGGGGACACTATGAACTCCGTGGCGTTTCCGTCCACTCATTCTGGCCACACGACCAGTTTTGGGGGACCAACGTCTTTTGTGCAGCCTGGACCTTCTGCCACGCAGAGGTCCGCGGTGACAATCATGAGTTCCCGCTATGTTGATCCTCAGGGTGTGTCATACCCCTATACACGTCTGCCTTCAGACGTTTCAGCTGCTGCTCGTCGTCCCGCGTCGGGTGTTTTGGAGGATCGTTATCCTTCGGTGGTTAAGAGGGTCAGAGGTGAAGCCACTTTGCCGGTTCGATCCCCTGTTGAACCGGCCAGTACGGGCAGTGAGCTTAGGGAGGCCCTCTCCTTAGTCACTCAGGTTCTGTCAAATAGCCTTCTCGTTGCTTCCAGCGAGGCAGCGAGTGGTTTCCAGGCACCCCCTATGGCGCCGCCTCCTGGGATTGGAAACAGGCCGCTTTCTGATCCCCCTGGTGTTCCGACACCATGGGAGGCATCGGCTGGTTTGCCCACGATGGGCTATGTGTCTTCCGACTCAGGGGAAGAGTCATCCTCTGACCAGGGTGCCTCTTCCAACCACAGTTCCTTCAGACGTTTTACGTCGGGAACTTTTGTCCACGGAGATAGAAAATCTCCTGACAAAGGGGGCGATCGAGGTCGTCAAGAACATTCAGTCAGTGGGGTTCTGTTCCCGCCTGTTCTTGGTGCCGAAGAAGGACGGCCGACTCCGACCGGTTATCGATCTGAGTATCCTGAACCAGTCTATCATTGCTCCCAAGTTCAGCATGGAGACTTTCAGGTCGGTCCGCCGTTCCATTCACCAGGGAGATTTCGCTTCCAGCTTCGACCTGCGAGACGATTACTTTCACGTTTCGATTCATTGGGCGTCACGGAAGTATCTCAGGTTCGCTTTTCTATGGCGAGTTTACCAGTTCAAGGCCATGCCGTTCGGCCTCAACCTGGCTCCTTGGGCCTTCTCCTGACTGATGTCGGATGTGATAGCTTTCCATCGCACACAGTAACACCCAGGGTTGTCCTCCCATGCACTTCAGCATGCTCACACTCATGCGAATATCAGTACACCAACGGCCCTGACCGCTATTATTGTCCCACTGGAAAACATTTTGTGCTAAACTATCATTATTCGACTCAACCAATTTATTCCAAAGTCTAAGCATATTTAACCAGTGTCGCTCTTTGCAAGATTTCAGCCCCATGTCTCTGTTTACTGCATACAGTGGTGTAAAACGATGTGCCCCTAAAAAGTAACAGAATACCCTGTTTTGTATTGCATGTGTTTTAAAGCCCCAGATGCCAGATGCATAGTCCAAAATTGGATGCACACATTGACTATATAAATTTTTATACTATAAACCAATGGCCCAGACCAGCTGCTGCAAACTCAAAGTTATCAAGGGCCAAACACAAATTTTGAACCAATCCCCCAAATTTGCATGCAAAACCGAAAATTGGAAGTCCTATCTGGCCCTCCATACAGTTACTCTCCATGCATGCGCAGCCATCAGGAAGTGACTGGAATTGGCGGCAACATCATTCTTTGTTTGGCCCGAAAGTCAGTAACAATGTTCTGACACCTGTGCTTTAAAATCTCCTTTTTTGAGGAGGCCAGACACAAATCAATGCAAGAATTGGTCTATCCAAGGCTGTTATTGGATGATGGAAGTGTTCAACGGTGGTTTTAGATGTTCAGGTATGTAACTTTATAATAATTATAAAATTACTTCATGTTTCCCAATTTCGGGTCATACGCCTGACGTCATCATTTTTAGCTTAACTTGACAAAGTCAAGATAAGCCGTTGCCATCACGCGTGTGGAAGTCTGTTAGTCTGTGAGTCTGTGAGTCTGTTCACATTTTCCTTTAGTATGGGCTACACCCCGCAGTTCTTGTCTGATCGTCACGAAATTTCATATGCAGGTTTGGGGTCATGTCTAGATGAGAACGTCTCCTTTTGGTCGCAATCGGTCAACTAGTATCGCTGCCTGAGCCCAAAACCCGAAATCCATTAGCACAGTCTACAGGTAGTATTTATGAAAGGATTTCATTGTAACTTGGTAGGATGCCTCTGTATAATGCCTAAATGAGAACATCCCCTTTTGGGCATGATCTGTCAACCGTGATGGCTGCCCAAGCCCAAAACCCAAAAACTTTTAGCACAGTCTGCAAGTCATGTTTAATATGGAGGGATTTCATTGTAACTTGGTAGAATAACTCTTATGATGTCTAGATGAGAATTTCCCCATTTGGGCATGATCTGCCAACCCTGACGACTGCCGAGCCCAAAACCCAAAAACCTTTAGCACAGTCTACAGGTCATATATATTGAGGAATTTCATTGTAACTTGGTGTGTTGACTTCATATAATGTCTGGATGAGAAAGTCCCATTTTGGACATGATTGGGCAACTGTGACAGCAACAGGGGCCCGAAGCCAGAAAACCTTTAACACAGTCTACAGGTCATATTTATGAAGGGATTTCATTGTAACTTGGGAGAATGACTCCAAATAATGTCTAGATGAGAATATCCCATTTTGATCGCGATCATTCAGCCTTGATGGGTGGCCGAGCCCAAAAACCTTTAGCATAGGCAAAAGGTCATATTTATGGAAGAATTTCATTGTAACCTGTTAGGCTGACTCCATATAATGCCTAAATGATGACATCCCCTTTTGGTCGTGATTGGTCAAATGTGATGGCTACTGGTGCCTGAAGCCCGAAATCCTTGAACACAGTCTACAGGTCATATCTATGAAGGGATTTCATTGTAACTTTGTAGGATCACTCCAGATGATGCCCAGATGAGAGTGTCCCCTTTGGTTGCGATCATGCAACCATGCTGGCTGCCTGATCCCGAAGCCCGAAAACCTTAAGCACAGTCTACAGGTCATATTTATAAAGGGATTTCATTGTAACTTGGTAGGTTGACTTCATATAATGTCTAGATGAGAACATCCCCTTTTAGACACCATTGGGCAACTGTGACAGCTATAGGGACCCGAAGCCCGAAAACCTTTAGAACAGTCGACGGGTGATAATTATAAAGGTATTTCATTGTAGCTTGGTAGGATGATTCCAAATAATGTCTAGATGAGAACATCCCCTTTTGTTCACTATAATTCAGCGTTTATGGCTGCCCGAGCCCAAAGACCTTTAGCATAGTCTATAGGTCGTATTTATGGAAGGATTTCATTGTAACTTGTTAGGTTGACTCCATATAAAGCCTAGATGATGACATCCCCTGTGATGGATACAGGTGCCCAAAGCCCGAAAATCATGAGCACAGTCTACAGGTCATATTTATTAAGGGATTTCATTGTAACTTCATAGGATCACTCCAGATATGCCCAGATGAGAATGTCCCCTTTTGGTTGTGATCATTCAACCATTATGGCTGCCTGAGCCCGAAACCCGAACACCTTTAGCACAGTCTACAGGTCATATTTACGAAGGGATTTCATTGTAACTTGGTAGGTTTGACTTCATATAATGTCTAGATGAGAGCATCCCCTTTTGAACACAATTGGGCAACTGTGACAGCTACAGGGTCCCGAAGCCCAAAAACCTTTATAATAGTCTACAGGTCATAATTATGAAGGGATTTCATTGTAGCTTGGTAGGATGATTCCAAATAATGTCTAGATGAGAACGTCCCCTTTTGGTCACGACCATTCAGCCTTGATGGCTGCCCGAGCCCAAAAACCTTTAGCATAGTCTATAGGTCATATTTATGGAAGGATTTCATTGTAACTTGTTAGGTTGACTCCTTATAATGCCTAGATGATGACATTCCCTTTTGGTCGTGATTGGTCAACTGTGATGGCTACAGGTGCCTGAAGCCCAAAAATTTTGAGCACAGTCTACAGGTCATATTTATTTCATGGGATTTCATTGTAACTTTGTGGGATCACTCCAGATGATGCCCAGATGAGAATGTACCCTTTTGGTTAATGTCCCCTTTTGGTTGCGATCATTCAACCATGATGGCTGCCCGAGCCCAAAGCCCCAGAACCCTGAGCACAGTCTACAGGTCCTATTTATGAAGGGATTTCATTGTAACTTGGTAATAGACCACGAGCGGGAGAGGCCTCTCTCTAACCTAACAACATTTGGGGCCAAATGTTACGAAAAACTTGCACGAGCCAGAGCATACGTCCATCCTCTGCTCAGGACACTCCGTCCTGTCTGCAGCCGGGGTCAGATTCAGTCATGGCTTCCTCCACCACATTATTAAAGCACACACGACCTCAGACTAGCTACCCAACTTCAGTTATCCAGTCAGCTGCGCAAATATGGAGCCATTCTTCGCCTGTGAAGTCAGACCATCTGGTAGCTAGCGATCCAAGGCATCGATCAATGAGACGTTCGGTGAAGAGATCTATCGCTGGATTGTCGTCCCAGAAGCAGCAAGCAGCGAAAAAACAGAAGACCACAGAACATGTGCAAAACAGAACACTCGGGGTTGATTGTTTTTGGTTCGAGAAACTTTAGTGAGTTGGGAGGCCCGTTCATGCTTGCAGTTTGAGACGCTCCTTCCATACTGCAGCCGGATTCGGTTGAAGCTATGGCAATTTTCCTTGCTTCATTAATGAAGCTATCTGACTTTGCAGGTTCGGGTCGATAGCTAGTCGTTTGAGGCTTTTTTTTTTATACGGGACATGTGTCGAGGATCTGAGGCCAGATCTCAGTCCCGTGAGCAGCTTATGGTAACAAGTGGATTATCATTGCTCTGCTTGCCTCGGTCATGGACTGGCTGCCGCAGATTGCTCTGCGTATCCCAGCATTCCAGTAGTTGCTGGTACTACCATTTAACAGACTCCGATGGTGAGCTGTCGGACAGTGCTGCGTTGGTCCAGTCATCCGTTCAGTCAGATGGAGTTGACCATATTTGCTGATGGAACATTTGGATGGTGAGAGGGATATGGAGTGTGAGTCCCCATCATTCACAAAAGGGCATTTTAAGACTATGAAATTTCAGTCTTAAGCTCTTAGAATATTGTTCCATCTGAATATAAGTCTGCATTTAGATGATCAGTCCGGGGATGGAGATATGTTCCTACCTGCATCATTTAATATATGCTCGGAAATAATGAAATGTGCTATTTCATTCAAAACAGCTAATCTGGGTGCAATGTCATAAGCAGATCACCTTACCAGAGCTATTGCGCAACGTCTCGATGGAAAGGAATATGAGGACGTGGTTCCTTGCTAAGAGTTCTTTCTAGGGCAGTCATGTATGCCACGTACAACTCTGCACGGACAGAGGAATTAGGAGTTGGTAAGACATGATGCTGCCCTTGCATCATCATCGCTTACAGATGACAAGGTGAAAAGCTTTCAATGAATCACTCCGGTTACCGGAAATATACTATTTGACGATAAGCTTATGCTGCTATATGAGCACACTACAAGAAAACTTCTAGTGCTCTGCTATTGAAGTTGGTGTCTCATCAACACACTTCAGCAGACTGGGGTAAGCGAGGCCGTTCTGCTTCTAAGAAATCATCAAGAGAATTAGGGTACAATAATCCTCTTATATTTACTCCGGAAGTCGTCATTATAGCAACTCGGAAAAGGGGCATAGGTCTGATCAAGGCTATGGATCTGATGCCCCTAGGTTGACGAATAATGGAAGGTTATCATCTTCACGAGAAACTGGATGTTGATCACGGAAGTTTCTTTCAAAGAGAGTTGCTCCTAGTGGAGGTAAAGGCTCTCTTATTGAATGGAACAGTTGAGATGGACGAGACGAGCTTCTTCGCAGGGAGGACTCAGTTTCTCATCCTGGAAGCATCGTAAGTCGTACAGGTGATGGACATGACCTTGATTGCTTGCCAGTTGACGGAAGGGTATCAGCTTCACGATAAACTAGATGTTAATCACGGAAGTTCCTTTCAAAGCATTCCTCCTGGTGGAAGTGAGGCCTTCTTATTGAAGGGAACAATTGAGGTCTTTGAGAATAGATTTCGGTTGCTGTTCACTTGGCAATAGGTTATCAGCCTCGCAATCAAGTGGATAAATTGTGGAAAATCAGTGGATGAGAATGTAGTCTTGGCAGGCCTGCAGCTATCAGCCCGAGCAAGCTCCACTTACAAGTATACTTGTTGGACAAATCTACCAAGAGAGGCTTTCCTTCTGGAGGTACAAGCTCACCTTTTGAAGAAAAGTATTAGACGTCGTCGAAATTATTCTCCAGTTTTTTATCGCTTGTTTCTTGTCCTGAATCCGGATGAATAGTGCATAGATGGGCTGAGATATTCCTTTGCGTCAAGACAATTATGTCATTGTGGATGCCATAGTTGCCTTCTGTACGGTTACAGCAGTCTTTTGGGTTAGGCTCTGAGTTTATGTCATTGTGGACGCCATAGTAGCCTTCTGTACGGTTACAGCGGTCTTTTGGGTTAGGCTCTGACTGCTGTCTTTTGGGAATAAAACTGAAAAAGATACTGTGCTTTTCGGTTTGTTTTTCCAAGGTGCCATAGACTTGAGTCTTATTGTTACACCATAGTAGCCTAGTTAGAATCATGAGCGAGATTTTTTCAGTATTAAGCAGTGGACTGAATTAATTGTGTCTTGGAACTGCGGTCTCTTTGGGAATTCAGGCTGTTTATATTGCGGCTCTTCATTCCCTACCTTGCGTGACGATAATTGTAAGTCTCTGTTAACTGGTAGAGTGCTGGAAGCCCATATTTGGGGTTTAATCACAAGTCCAGGTACCGTAACTTAAAGGCTTCATGTTCAGCAGATGTGATTCATATTATCTTTGAAGGAAAATTACATGGTCTGTATAGATTTGTCTTGTTAGAATTAATGGGAAAGTGCCCATTCACTCTCCCATAAATTGTAACAAGGCAAAGACATGTGAACAATTTATCATTACCAAAAATAATTTAGCAGTCTACCAGTTAAGTGAGCCTTCAGGGTTGCAACTTACACCGATATATCTGTCTTCACGAAGATGAAGACATAAGCTATGGCTTGCATTGTGAGTCTCCTTAGTGAGCTTCTAGGGCCTCAGTTATCAGCTTTTAATGGTCTTCACGTACAGGAAGACCTTTAGCTGCTTCAGCTAGGCTGAGTTCATTGTTCTATCGGACATGATACTGTTTGTTAGAGGAGGTTATTCTATTCAAACCGATATGGTTTGGTGTGAGTTATGTAAATACAGTGTATTTGTTCATCATGTCCTTCTTCACCCTTGGTGGCATTATCGAGTAAGTCTGACATGAGGGAGCCTTGCGGTTCCTGTACTATTTGATGACTAACACAAGAACGATTCAACTAATGCAGGTGAGGGTGGTTTGATATGATTTTGAATCCCCACCCCCTCCACCCCCCCCCCCCCCCCCCCCCCCCTCCTGTCAATGTGTTAAGAGGTGATTACCAGGCAAGACATAGTTTTCTTCCCGTAAGCCTCATATGCATTAAAGTATATAATGCCTTTCATGACTTCTCGATTGGCGGCTAGCTGTGTCCTGTTCTTTGGCGATCTCATGAGCATATCCACTTTTTAGTTGGTTTGTTTCCTGTGGTTGTTCGCTTATGTCATACGAGCATATGATTCATCATCAATAAACTGCTTGCCTTTGTGTACCTGTATGGCTGTCAAGTCAGTTAACTTGTATTCAGATGATTACATGTGGGATTTCAATGCTCGTGTTCATAATAAGTGTATGTATGTTATGGACCTCAGAAACAATGAATTATTTTGGGGGCGGTCTGTGACGGGTCTGTCAATCATAGCTTGTTCCATTTCTAAATCCAGGATTCTATAAGTTTCAGTACACAAATCGAATATAACATTTCTATGCATTCTCTTATATTTGCACGTGTCTGGGAGTGTTATTTATTGGAATTTATTGTACCCCTGAATGGGGTCACCTGTTCGTTGCCTCTCCAGAGATTGTCCATTGTGATTCTATTGGACAAGTGTATGTGGTACATATTGTATCACCTGTTTTCGACCTATCTACGTATACCGACTCCGGTATATCTTACAAGTGTGCGCTATTAATTACCTGGATCGCCCCAATAGCCTTAGCTTCTGAAGATGCGTTAAGCACCAATTTATTAATAGTAATTAATATTTGGGTGGCACCGTGCCTGTTCGGCGAATATATATTGTTATTTGGTACCACTTTTACTGATTCCAGAGCACTCCTCTCTTTGTTTTTGAAAAAGAAAAAGATTCCTTCAAAAAAAGTGGGGGCAGTGATTTTATAAATCTCCTCTGGCTTGATAAGTGTGTAACTATGAGTGAAGCTGTTTTGTCTGTAGATTATATCTGATCCTGGATACAGCTTGTTTTTTATTGTATATGGCATATGTTTGTGGGGGTTAACTTCTCACTTTCGAATATGCCATTCTAATTTTTAGGGCTTAGTCCAGATTAGCCTTAAAATTGGGAACTCGTTACATCTAAGTAGCATAGTCATTCATGCTAAGAATGCGGAATTACTTGAATTTGGCTCCTTATTTATGATATGTCCTCTCTATTATTGTATAGAGAGACATACATGTAATTCCTTTTAATTTACTTTCCTTTCGCCTTGGATTGCAGGCTTGGGAACATTGTTGGTCTGCTAATCCTGAAGCCCTAGGCCCTCCACCTTTTTACGATTCAGCTAGTCTGGGCCATTGGTTTATAGTATAAAAATATGATAAATTTAAAGTAATTTGTATATTTTTTATACTTACCAATGGCCCAGACGTGTATGGCCCTCCCATGAGTGGGCTCTCATACCTCCCCGTGGAGTTATTATGTAGTACGCTGTTCTACAAAGAATGATGTTTGTGCCAATTCTGGTCACTTCCTGATGGCTGTGCATGTGCTGAGGGTAAAAGTATGGAGGACCAGAATGACTTTTAATTTTCGGTTTTGCAAGCAAATTTGGGGAATGGGGGGGTTCAAAATTTGTGTTTGGCCCTTGATAACTTTGAGTTTGCATCAGCTAGTCTGGGCCATTGGAAAGTATAAAAAATATACAAATTACTTTAAATTTATCATTTTTTCAAAAGTCTGAAAGTCTACGTCCTTGTATGAATGAATTGTAGAATTTCATTCATACAAGGGGCTCTTTCATCTGATTTAGCAAGACTATCAGCAATAGTAAAGTTTTTATTTTCGTGAAGAGTCACACCAAGGTACATGTAATTATATTGTTCAACTCTTTCTCCCCCAATTTAAATTTTTAAGCCATTTCACAGGGGTGAAAATCTGTCGTGAATCCGCGAATCCATTCGCGTAAACATTCTCGCAAGTCAGTCCTGCGTGAATCCAAGTGGATTCGCGTACCCATCTTGCCTGGATTCACGTGGACTGATAAGGTTAAACAATAAAGCTGTTAGGCCAAAAAAAAGTCAATTGATTCTCAGGCACCGCCGCATTGGCAAAAATGGCCCGCGTTGGTCCTTTTTTATTGCTATAAAGGGAGTACGTAGCACAAAAATGGAGGACTAAAAAATTAAAAAAGCGTATTGTTTCAAAGACCAAAAATGAACGGATATGAGGGTTTCTGGCCAGTGAATAAGCCCAGGGGTGCGTAATATAAAAGAGTGGGAAAGGTACATGGGTTGGTTTGATATTTTCGAGGCTTTGAACCAGCCACAGAATTCAGCGCAAACTTAAGTTGACACTAAGTTAGACAAGCTATACATACACAGCGATGACGTCGGATGTCCGCAAATCTCAAACAGTTTACCCGGTAGTGGTAAGAAATTTGTTTGAAAAACCCAAAGAATAATACATACTGGAGAGTATATTGGGAGAATTAAGAAATATTTTGATATGTTGTCATTTTGAAAACAGAACGTTTCCAGGAACAAGAGTGAAAAACGAGAAATCAGCTGTTTAATTACGTTAAAACAGAAACAGAAACAAGGCTGCAGATCAAGGGAGACTACTCAAAGCACGTGGGATTTTCCAAATGTAAATACAATCCAAGCCATTGTTTGGTGATACGCCCTGCTTATTTCTTTGCGTTTAGCTGGATATATTTATTTCATATAATGATGCTATCACCCAGACATCTGATACAGCTTCAAGAACAAGGTTTTGTGCGAAAATGAATTACTACAGTGATAAAATGAGTGACGTTTTATCAGTTTGAAATGTTGAGTCACTTCGCACATTTGCATATCGGTATGCTTGGATTGAAATTTTGTCAAACGACTCCGAGTTCTGTGCATATTTCTTGATGCTCCTGTGTTGTTTCAACACAATATCTCTTCGCCCCGAGTCGTTTCGCCCCGCGATTAGGGTGAAATCACCTTGGACGAACAGGAATTGGGGTGAAATGACTCGCGGAGGGGGGTGGTGGGGGGGAGTATTGGGGCAAAAGGACCAGACACCTTCTTGACAGGCACGGGACGAAATTATAAGCACAAGCACCTGCTCCAACCCATTTGCTGAGAAAAAATACCTCCCCCCCTTCTATATATTTAAACATGCAGGAGAGGGGTTTGTTTTTTTTCTTGGAATTATTTTCATCAAATGGCCGGCTGGAGCAGATGCCTGTGTAAAAATGTAAAAAGTGAAATCCATTCTGAATTGCGCTCGAGTACAAGGTGCATTTCTTTTTGATGGACGTAAAACTGATGGGGGGTGGGGGTAGGGGGTAAACATATCCAGTAACATTTCACCAAAAGTATTTATAAATAGTATACCTCCGGGGAGGGGGGGGGGGGGGTGGTAAACGTATCCAGTAACATTTCACCAAAAGTATTTACTAAATAGTATACCTACCTTGAATGAAGTTTAAAATCACAACAAATACTGTTGACATATATAACAAAAAGAAGAAAAGTCAAATGCCCCTCCTCCACCACACCTTACACCAACAACCACCTCAACAAAAAAAAAAACCCTGGTTTGGGGACAAATATCTTTTAAGGTATTGTGAATGGATTCTCGTAGCAAAATTTGCGAGAATCCATTTGGATTCTCGCAAAATCGAACGGATTTTCACCCCTGTTTCACCAGTACGATTCTTTTTAAAGTGAATGACTTTAGTATTTTTTTCATTTACTATCATACGCCATTTATTACACCAGGTATTCACCATCTCCAATAACCTCTGCATGTCGTCTTCATTTTCAGACAATAGGACAATATCATCTGCATACAAAAGAATGGAGATAATGTCATCACCGACTTGTACCCCTTTTTGACAATCTTTAATTTCCCCAGCCAAATCATCAATAAATATATTAAAAAGAGTGTAGGGAATAAAATATCCCTGTGTTTTTACCCCGCTAGTGCTCATGAAATATTCTCTTAGTTCACCATTGATCCATCATCACTGACTTGTACCCCTTTTTGACAATCTTTAATTTCCCCAGCCAAATCATCAATAAATATATTAAAAAGAGTGTAGGGAATAAAATATCCCTGTGTTTTTACCCCGCTAGTGCTCATGAAATATTCTCTTAGTTCACCATTGATCCTAACTCATGATTCAGTACCATAGACATTGTTCTTAATTGCCCTGTACATATTTCCATCAATACCGATCTTCAGTAATTTGTACAACAGCTTATCATATATCATAATCCACACGGTCGATTGCCTTTTGGAAGTCAATAAAAGTTGCAAGGATTTCATGCTTACCCCTGATCAGTGCTGTGAGTGTGCATATGTTATCAACACAAAGCCTGCATGGCCTGAATCCATTCTGCTTGTCAATGAGTAACCCATTGTCCTCGATATAATGAACTAATCTATTGTGTAACAAAATGAGTACAATTTACTACATGTTGGACTCGAGGAGATCCCCCTGTAATTATTTGGAATTCTGGTATCATTTGCTCTGTCTTGGGAGAGGACAGATAATAAACCTTTTCCACAGAGATGGTTAATGCCATTTTCAAAAATTAATTGAAATGATTTATGCTCTGCGTGGCGTCCAAAACCGACCAACGCTTTTCACAAATAACCACCGAATCTTCGTGATTTCTTTCTTGTTGTTGCCTTGGAGATGTGGTTATGTGGCTTATGACCCCTTATTGGAACGAGCAGGTGTGACCATGTGGATGTGGCTTATGACCCCTTATTGGAACGAGCAGGTGTTTTTTTTTTCTTTCTCGAAAATGAGGATTATGACCACTCATCAAAGTGAGCCCGTTCCAGTAGGGGCCGTGGGCGGTGTATCTCGACATAATGGATAGAACAAATAGCATAGAACTTGCTTGCTATTTACTAGTGTCATATAACATCCATGCCGGATGAAGGGTCATTCATTCATTCATTCATTCATTCATTCATTCATTCATTCATTCATTCATTCATTCATTCATTCATTCATTCATTCATTCATTCATTCATTCATTCA
Source organism: Pictodentalium vernedei (assembly GCA_031216915.1). Taxonomy (NCBI): domain Eukaryota; kingdom Metazoa; phylum Mollusca; class Scaphopoda; order Dentaliida; family Dentaliidae; genus Pictodentalium; species Pictodentalium vernedei. The sequence goes on from CM062288.1 coordinate 109,257,753, forward strand.
TTCATTCATTCATTTGTTCTGGGTGGCGGGACGGATGGATGGATTGATTGATGTGTGGGTGCTTGACTGATCGAGTGTGTGGATGTGTGACTGACTTGCTGCTTAGGATAACAAATTAAAGTACCTCTACCTCGTTTATTTTTTATCAATCCGCCATTTGCAGTTCATGATTTCCTTACATTTGCGTCGGAAGTTTGGCTTTTGCCCCCTCATTGGAACGAGCGCGTGCCTGTGGGGGTTATAAGCTGTACTTCTGACGCAAGGGATGGAAGACAAATTTGTCTCTCAAGAACTTTCTTATTAGAGTCGTCTGTTCTTCGTGCTCGAATAAGGGCTGCTATGTATGTTAATTATCAGTTATTAAAGTGAACATTCCATGATGTAATTAAGTAATACTATATTAACAAATCAACTTTTAATTGGTGAAAATATACCTTGATGTATAGCCAACGCTAGTTCGTCAATGTAGTACGAGTGAAATAACTGAGACAGTTATTTCGCTGGTGCTGCATTGACGAGCTAGTTAAGTAAGTTCGAGCAAGATACATTTAGCCCACAATAGTTTTTACTTGGGTATTCACCAACCGTCGGCTCTGCAAATGATCATCATCACACGCAGTGCTTTCCGCCCCATTCGTCAAGCTAGTTCGAGCAAGATAACTTTAGCCCACAATAGTTTTCACTCGGCTATTCGCCCTTTGCTCTGCGTAGCGTCCAAAACCGACCAACGCTTTTCACAAATAACCACCGAATCTGCGTGCTCATCAAAGTGAGCCTGTTCCTATGGGGCCGTGGACGGTGTATCTCGACATAACAGATGGAACAAGTAGCATAGAACTTGTTTACTATTTCCTAGTGTCATTCATTCATTCATTCATTCATTCATTCATTCATTCATTCATTCATTCATTCATTCATTCATTCACTCATTCGTTCGTTATTAGTGTCATTCATTCATTCATTCATTCATTCATTCATTCATTCATTCATTCATTCATTCATTCATTCATTCATTCATTCATTCATTCATTCATCCATTCATTCATTCATTCATATATAGTGTTACTAGTGTCATTCATTCAATCATTCAGTCATTCGTTCTCTCATTCATTCGGTCGTTCGTTCGTTCCTTCCTTCCTTCCTTCTGGGTGGACGATCGGATGGATGGATGTGTGGGTGCTTGACTGATCGAGCGTGTGGATGTGTGACTGACTTGCTGTTTAGGGTAAAAAATTAAAGTACCTCCACCTTATTTATTTTTGATCAAGTGCACTTAAACAATTCATCAGATAATTTATACCCTGTAGTGCCCTCTTGCGCTAAATCGTCAATTTAGCATCATTGGGGTCGTGAGCTGGAAGACAAATCGGTCTCTCAATAATACTTCTTATGAATGTCGTCTGTTGGTCGTTTTAAGGGCTGTTATGTTTATTAATTGTTAGTTATCAAAGTGTACATTCCTTGATGTAATTATGCAATATTATTCATTAACAAATGAACTTTTAATTAGTGAAACTATACCTTGAAATACAGCCAACGCTAGTTCGTCAACTTAGTACCAGTGAAATAACTTTAATCCCAAATTCTCACCCGGTTGATCATTGACCGTCTGCCGTCTGCCAAGTGTAACGTCAAAACTCTCAGCGCCATTGACAACTATTCAATTTTCAAGGTCTGTACACTTTTGTTTGTTTTTCGGGATTTTTTTTTTTTTTTTTTTGTCTCTGAAATAAGGCTTATGACCCCCTCGATGATGATCATTCATTCATTCATTCATTCATTCATTCATTCATTCATTCATTCATTCATTCATTCATTCATTCATTCATTCATTCATTCATATTACTCCACCTCGTCTTTTACAAATTGACTCACTCATTCTCTATCCTCATTGAATCCATTGTTTTACTGTAAAGTCCTTTAATTGTAAATTTATTTGTTCAATCATTCATCCAAGATACCATATCACTTTGATGTGATGTTAGGTAGGGTGATGTTGCACCCGACGTACTTGTATATAAACTACAGTGTTTTTATCCTGTTTGTACAGAAAATTTTCGTTTCTAAACAAACTCCCAATTACATACTATTACCGCAACAGACTGTGACTAGAAATGAAAAAGAAATAACGTCTCAACCCGTCCAACAGTTGAACTTTATCTGGGACTTAACCTCCTTTTATCTTCATCTTGGAACAATATATTGTAGTTATGTTTTATATATTTGTCCAGCGAGAAAGGATGGTAGTATGTTGGTGAATTATGGCAGGTAACATTACACTCGACGAGGTGCAGGTAGATGCAGAGTACGACTTTATTCAGCTCTATAATGAGAAAATATGTTCCTTGACAGAAAATGATGAATCCCCATATAAAAACCACGCAACTGACTGCAACTACTTTTCGCCTAGAGACTTTCAGTCAATGGTTTGTAAAATAGACGCAGGATTCTCAATATTCCATCTCAATTGCCAAAGCCTGAAGGCCCATTGGGATTCCTTTCAAAACATGCTATATGACCTACAAACAGGAAAGAACTTCTTCGACATAATAGGACTTACCGAAATTTTCCAAATTCCTCCAGAGATGTCGTTCAGTCTGGATGGCTATGCCCCGATTATTAAACGTATGAGACACGAGAATGATGATGGTCGAGGAGGGGTTGGTCTATATATTAAAGAAGGAATACCCTACATAGTTCGTAATGATATTTCGTTCTTTATTCCCCATGTCTTCGAATCTCTGTTTATTGAAACTAAAGATAAATACCAACCCAGAATTATTGGCGTTATTTATAGACCCAACACTCCTCCTAAAGCCAACATCAACCTTTTCTTATCAAAATTAAATGAAATAACGAATGTTTTAAATGCCGAAAATAAAAAAGTTTATATTATGGGGGATCTTAACCTGGACCTTTTAAAAGCAACTACACACTCAAAAACGGAAGAATTTGTTAATCTCATGTTCAGTCAAGGCTTTCTGCCGTATATCACCAAGCCAACGAGAGTAACCTGTCGTTCTGCTACTCTGATAGATCATATCTTCTCTAATAATGTTCCACAAGCAGCATTACCTGGAATAGTCATATCTGACGTGTCAGATCATTTTGGTGTTTTCTATATTGAGGAAAACCCCAAACCAAAAGATACACCACACTTTACACTAAAAAGAATAATAAATGCAGAAAGAATAGTTGAATTTAAAACACTTATCTCGCAAAGTGATTTTAATCCTGTAATGCAGTCGAATTGTCCCAATGAGTCATATGAAACCTTTCTAAACATCTATATGGAAGCCTATGAAAGAGCATTCCCTCTCAAACGTGTTAGCCAGAACAAAAAATTTATTAAAAAACAGCCATGGATGACAAGGGGGCTTGTAATATCCTCCAACAACAAAGAAAAATTCTACAAGAAAAAACTCCATGCTCCCACCGAAAGGAACTCAGAAAACTATAAAAACTACTGTAGAATCTTCAACAAGGTAAAAAAACAATGTAAAGCTACCTATTATAGAGATATCCTAAACGAAAACAAAAACAATATGCGAAGAACGTGGCAGATTTTAAACGAAGCCATCAATAAAGGAAAACCTGAAGCCAGATTACCATCGTTCTTCATCCAGGACAACATCGAGTTAAACGAGCCCCATGCCATCGCAGAAGAATTCAACAATTTCTTCATCAACATTGGAAAAAACACATCCGAACAGATTCAGAAAACTAATAAGTCCTACACAGATTACATGGACAACAATGTCTCCAATAATCTCTATTTAATACCCACAAATCCCACAGAAGTCAACCGAGTAGTAAATAAAATGAAGCCAAAATTATCTAAAGACTGCGATGACATCACAACCTGTCTTCTTAAGCATACGATAACCGAAGTATTGGATCCTCTAACACATGTAATTAACAACTCTTTCCTAAACGGCAAAGTACCAGACAGGATGAAGATCGCGAAGGTGATACCCATATTTAAAGCGGGTGACGAGCGCAGCTTTACAAATTACAGACCTATCAGTATACTTCCGGTATTCTCAAAAGTAATGGAAAAACTCATGGAAGTGAGGCTAGAGAGTTTCCTCAATAGGTTTAATATTTTATACCCTCACCAATATGGGTTCCGAAAGCGACATAGTACTATTCATCCAGTTCTTCAGCTCCTTAAAAGCATTGCAATAGAAAATAATAAAGAAGAAAAAAACAGCACCTTAGCACTGTTCCTGGATTTGTCAAAGGCTTTTGACACCATAAATCACGAAATACTATTAGGTAAACTGGAAACATATGGCATCCGAGGTGTCACCAACAATTGGTTTAGAAGTTACTTGTCCAACAGGTCTCAATATGTCACGTACGGAGAGCACAAATCGAACTTAGCCAAACAGAGTTGTGGTGTACCACAGGGCTCGATTTTAGGCCCTATTCTTTTTCTTTTATATATAAATGATATAAGTAACTCAACATCACTCAATCTTTTATCATTTGCCGATGACACCACTGCACACTGCCCGGGCTCCGATAATAATCCCATTACATCGTATTTCAATGACGAGCTCCAGAAACTATTCGAATGGTGCTCTGTGAACCAGTTAATGCTGAATGCTAAGAAGACCTCGTACATCATACTTAATCCAAATAAAGGTAGGAACAAAAATCTTTGTCAAGAGGTAAAAATAAATAACCAAAATATTAACAAAGTTGGGGCCACCGAAACAGAAAAATCTGTTAAATTCTTGGGAATTAGCATTGATGAACATTTATCCTACAAGGCTCACATATCCCGATTATGCTCGAAAATAGCACGCGCAAACTATAGTCTAAACAAAGTTAAAAATATCCTCCCCCACGGAGCTATGAAAACTTTGTATTACGCCCTCATACATAGCCATTTGGTATACGGAATCCAGGCATGGGGCAACTCAAGAGCTATCAAAAAACTAGCTGTCCTGCAAAAACGTTCAATACGAATAATTAATAACAAAAAGTACAATTCTCATACAGATCCCCTGTTTAAAGAAAACCAAATACTCAAGGTTGATGATTTGTTTAGGCTACATGCACTACTGTTCGTGTTTGACTGGCAGAACGGCAGATTACCGGTGTCTTTCAATGATATATTTAAAATTACTGACAATCCATCTGGTAGGAGAACTAGACAGTCAGGCCTCCTATACATAGAAAAAACACGGACCCAAACTCTGGATAAATTTCCTTTATACTCCTTCCCGAAACTATGGAATGCTCTGGACGACACAACTCGTAATATTAGCGACAGAAGCATGCTTAAGAACAAGCTAACTTCCACATTCATTTCCTCATATTCCAGTTATGTCAGCTGCAACAATCCCTACTGTCCTGATTGCACTTCGTAAACTTCGTAAATTGTCAAAGTCGTGGTCCGCGTCTAAATCTGGAATCCTCGTCTTGTGCAACCTGTCGCGCTTCCTCCTTACAGTGGTGCTATGTAAAATACTATATGGATATAAGTATGAACTTGCAAATAAAAGTCTACACAAATAAATCAATAACATTCGTCATCCTACGATGATGATGCAGCTAACGTAGACACCACACCCAAACATCATGACCAACCTCCTTGTCGCAGTCTAAACGATACGAACTTCACGATGGGACTTGTTGCCGCCCTCATGTGTTATGATAAGTAGTGGAGGGAGTCCTATAGGCAGGTTGCTTCTTGCCTACCTTGAATCACCGTCTTTCCGCTGGCGAAAATGAAACACTAATACTCTAATATCAGAAAAGTAATGATTCGATCGTCATTCTCCATCATGTGTCACATAATTGGCTCTCTGTTCATTCTTTCAGTCACAGTCTGTTTGCAATCACCCCATCTTCTTCCAGGGGGTGGCAGGTAGACAGCCAATCTGGCTATGCCACTTCCTACGGTATACTTCACATTACATTTGTGCAATATGTTTATTTGTAACCATTTTACATGTATGTGTACCGTGAATAAAGAATCTGAATCTGAATCTGAATCTGACAGATTAATTCCAGGGCTAAATTTGAAAATTTTCTAGGACAGATAATCGCATCCACTTGATTTGCAAGTTTTTGCTTATTGACAATTTGTTTGACTTCACTGCATTCTATTGAATGATTGAGTAGATCATTTTTTTTCATACAGCGCGTCTAAAAACTTATCCTCAAAGAATAATGTACCCCTTTTTCTGTTTTCAAAGAATGTTTTGTCAATCTGTGTTTCATTACATTCCAGATTTTAAAGTTTTTCGAATTCTTTTCTCCAAACATGAAGAATCTCTGAATTTTCCCTACTAAATGATGCATTTTGTTCCAGATTTTAGTTTATTCTGGGTTCCAAAATGGTTTATATAATTTGATCTTTTTATTAGGTTTGTATGTTTTTGATGCATCGTAATTTGGAAACACGGTTTAAAGTTCTTTGATAACAATATCAACAAGCTGCTAGTTAATTTCATTGATTTGACATTGGGATTCCCTTGCACTCTCAATTGCTTGAACAATTTGACTAAGGTGGTATGGCAAATCAACATCCTGGAGAAATGTTCTTAGTAAGGGTTTATTTTATTTGTTTTTACCATTTATTTATTTATTGATGTTGAAGGCCACATAATTCTGCACAGTGGCTAATCGTGACCATGACAGTTTTACGGGTGAAGAAGCCGGAGTACTCTGAGAGATCCACCGAGCAATGGCGAGCAACTGTCAGCTCCCCAACATACTAACTCCACACAAGCAGGGTTAGCTCTGGTTGAAGACAAGTGAACCATCGACGTGCAGTATGCCTTAGTACACAACACCACCTTATCCCCACATGGTCAATGGGGTGAAGTGTCTTGCCCAAAGACACAAGGCGGTCGTCACAGGTGGTATTCGAAAATGAGGACCTCTCAGCTTGCAGTCTGCACCTTTACCAACTGTGCCACCATGCCCCCTGTTACCATTTAAATGACTTTTTTCGTTTTTCGAGGTTGGACTGCATTGGGATACTGACATCAACGTTGTAGTCAAATACAACAAAACTATGATCTGGTGGTTTACACCTTTTTCCATCCAGGGGTACAAGGAAAATTTTTCTATTAAGGAGGCTTGTGTGATAACTCGAAAATTGTCACACTTATCAAAAATGTCATGTGCAACACAAATAATATCTACCAGTGAACTTCCCCTAGAACTAATACATGTGAAGTTGTCATTTAACTCTTTGCATGCTGCTGGTGGATATTCCTGCTCAGCACAGGGGTTCTCTTGTCTCTGAAATAAGTTTTAATTTGTGCATATTTAATCATATTGTCTCCCTGTAAGTGGAATTAATTTATTTTTTCCCTAGTGATCTCTTGTATTACATTTAGCTTAATTTTTCATCAAATCTAGTCATGGCTGCTTTGAAGCAGCCATGACTAGATTTGCTGAAAAATATCTAGAAAACACTCAGCGGGTTAAGAGTTAATGGATTTCCTCTCCCATTCGAGCAACACATTTTTGACTCTATGAGAAACTCCAAAAATGGCTTTGTTGATTTACTGTATCATCAATTATTACACGACCTGGTAAAGCATCGAATTCTGTGTTGTAATCTAATAAATTGCCTTTCCGAGCAATAAAATCACTGCTCGGAAAGGCAATTTATTAGATTACAACCCAGAATTCGATGCTTGAGAGAAAAAGGAGTCTGCATCCCGACCCTATGGGGAATTCTCTGGTGGGAGATAATATGAGAAAACTACAAAAGCTGAATCATTTTCTTTCGATTCAAACTTGACACACAAAATGCCTTCATAAGATTGATCCAGAACAAAATAATCAAAATATTTCAGCAACTTTACTTCAATGAAAAGACTCACATCTCCCGGACCCCACAGAGCCGATCTGTGTCTCAACATTCAATTGAATCCTATCCATTCATACCCGTCCATCTCTGTCACATCTTCACCATTTTGGTGACTTTCATTGACACTCAGAATATTACAGTCAACTGGTCTAATAAGTTGCCCTACATCCCCGTGGGAACCCCGGGAAGTAAGCAGCACTTGTTTACTGTGGTAAACCAGTTCCGCTTTACTAGTAAAATAGGACCCAGTCACCAATGCTTGGGGTGAAAGTCCTCTAAAATGGGCAACATGTTGATCAACGATTGACTAAACTTGACTTCATCTCCATGTTGTGTCACGATTAGCCATGGTGCATAAATATGTGACGTTAACCACCAACAAACAAACAAACAAGTTGCCCTACTTTCCCCAGCCCATCCATTTAAATTAATGTGCCCAATTGTTAGTCTGTCATTCCCAAAATTACCACAGTTAGCAGTGTTTGCATAAACATTGCCCCTATGAAACATTTGACAGTCGCGGGTTATGTCCTATTTTTCAGAATCATTTTCAGCTCAACTTAACAAAATCAAGCTTGGCTATTGCTGTCACTTCTCATCTGTCAGTGTACAAATGTACACAACTTTCTTTGGAACTCCCTGCAGGGTACATTTCTAATTGGATCCCTTTGAAACTTGGTGTGCTTGTTTGGGGTGATCTCTAGATGGGAACTATCGATTTTCTTTCAATTCTATCAAAAAATGTTGCTGCTGGCAACGTTCTTTGAACTTAGTTTCATCAGACAATAAAAAATAGTTTCCATTGGCAATGACCTTTGATGAACTTCGTGCAGCTATGCATCAATATTTTCCTTTTTCATATTTGGTATACAACATCTCTGGGGGGGGGGGGGGGGGGGTTCAGATTCAAGTTTGTTCAAATCAAGTCCCTGGGCTAATATGTGAGCTCCCTGTAGGAGCACAAATTTTAACTTAGTGAAATATGAAGGAGTTGCTTTAAAAATCGTCTTCAGATTCACCAGCCAGAATCCTTTCATATTTAGTATATGACATATCTAGGCAGTTCAGATTCAAGTTTGTTCAAATCGAGTTCCTGGGTTTGTATTTGGGCTCTTTGGGTTCAGATCCACCAGTCAGAATACCTTCATATTTGTTACACAACATCTCTAGGGGAGGGGGCCGATTCAAGTGTGTTCCCAGGTTAAAATTTGGGTTCCCCAAAGGAGCCCGTGTTTTAACTGTGCAATATGAAGGAATTTCTTTAAAAATCTTCTTCAGAACCATCAGTTAGAATCTTATGATATTTGGAATACAGTAATATCTCGGAATTGTGGAGTGGGGATGGGGGTGGCATCTGTCATATACAATTTTGTTTAAATTGAGTGCCTAGGTCAATAATTGAGCTCCCTATAGGATTCCAAGTTTTAACTTAGTACAATATGAGGAAATTTCATCAAAAAACTTCTTTAGATCCACGAGTCTGAATGCTTTCATATTTAGTGTGCAACATCTTGGGGGGGGGGGGGGAGGGGGGGGAGTGTTAGGCTGTGTGTGTCATTAAAGTTAATTCAAATCAGGTTGCTGTGGTGGGGAAGTTCGGTAGTGCTTGTCTACAGCTGATAGAATTGGAAGCAGTCATGAAGACACATAATAATCCTCTGACATGGACAGTAGAGTTATGAATAATTTCATGACTTCAATCCTCTGTAGTGTTGATGAACCATGATTAACTGAATGTGTCCCAAAATAGTTCTTCGAACCACTTTGTCAGGTGAGCAATTAAGGCCCCTTTGGGGTCTCTTGTTTTATTACTTTGTAGCTAGTTTTGTTCTCTTTGGAACAAAATGTGCAATGCACATGAATTGAGCATTTTCATTTTGGGATATTTCAGATTGCCACTAGTTTCTGTTCAATCTGAGGCTTATACAGGCACAGGATAATTGCAACAGAGGTATACTCAACTTCCTGTTTGGTAAGTCAGATTAAGCCAACTTGCAAATGAAAAGGTAAGATTGATTGCTCCATTTATCTCTTCATTTTTGGGCAGAGACAGTTTGAATTTTAACTGGTAAAATGCTGAATTTTTTTCAAAGGTGATTTGAAAAGTGTATTTTTTTTTACAGATGCCATGCTACCAGCAGAACGTGACAGTGATTATAAATAATTTTATTACAATACATTGGAGAGCATCAAATCATTTTACTCAAATGTTTCCAGATTTTTCTTCTGCAACAATAACAAGCTGATGCTTTCAGTGTAAAGCCACCAAAGAGGCTTCTAGCACTCAACCTGTTAAGCAAGGGAACTTGTTTATATTTGCGACTGCATTATAATAAACAAGAATCAGTTGAAGGGAGTTTACAGCTGCATTGCACATTTTGAAAAAAATAAAATTCTACTGGCATTCCAACCCTCTTGTTCCCAGGCCTCTACAAAGTGAGCGCCTGTCCATTCATCCATTCTTTTGCCGAAAAAAGCGACTTCCTGTAAGAAACCCACCAAATACAGCAGTGCTACTTTATTGAGGTGACAAGCCGGAAAATAAGCAGACTGTCATCTGCAAAATGAGGTCTCCAGAGGGTGAATTTAGTGATGCGACCATGCATAGCAGAGTTGCATCACTAAATTTACCCTCTGTGAACCTCAATCTGAATCAGGGTCTCAAAACTAAACAAAGAGGTACCCAAAGGATAAATGGACCCACTTTATGAGATAGCATTATGAAATTCATCCTCTGGGTACCTCATTCTGCAAATGTCAGACGACTTATTTTCAGGCCTGTGTGGTGAACAAGTTGTCTTACTGGTAAAATAGGACTGGTCACCAATGCTTGGGGTGGAAGTACTCCAAAATAGACAATATGGGCATAAACGATAGACTAAAGTACCCACTGGGGGAGAAGCTGAGTCACCCCACTGCAGGGGAGTAAGAATCACACCCCACTGTGGGGAGTAAGAGTCACACCCCCACTGTGGGGGAATCTGAGTCACATCCCTAGTGTGGGGAAATATGACTGTCACCCCCACTGTGGGGCATGTACGAGACACAACCCCACTGTGGGGGAAGTACGAGGCACCCACACTGTGGGGGAGTAAGTCACACCCACACTGTGGGGAGTAGCAGATACACCCCACTGCAGGGGAGTAAGAGTCACACACCCACTGTGGGAGAATCTGAGTCACACCCTACCGCCAGGAAATATGACTCTCAACCCCACTGTGGGGCAAGTACGAGTCACAACCCCACTGTGGGGGAAGTACGAGACACCACCACTGTGGTGGAATAAGAGTCACACCCCCACTGCGGGGGGAGTAGCAGATACACCCCACTGCAGGGGAGTCAGAGTCACACACCCACTGTGGGAGAATCTGAGTCACTCCGCTACTGCGGGGAAGTATGACTCTCACCCCCACAGTGGGGCAAGTACGAGTCACCACCCCACTCTGGGGGAAGTACGAGACATCATGCCCACTGCAGGGGACAGTCACACCCCACTGCAGGGGAGTAAGTCACTGCGGGGAGTAAAAGTCACACCCCCACGAGTCACCCCCACTGCAGGGGAGTAAGAGTCACAACCCACTATGGGGGTAAGAGTCACACCCCCACTGTGAGGGAATCTGAGTTGCATCCCCCACTGCCGGGGAGTAGCAGATACACCCCCACTGCGTGGGAGTAAGAGTCACAGCCCCACTGTGGGGAATCTGAGTCATATCCCCACTGCAGGGAAATATGACTCTCACCCCCACTGTGGGGCAACTTTGAGTCAAAACCCCACTGCGGGGAAGCATGAGTCACACATGCGCATTGTAGGGGAAGCCGGTCACACCTTAACTGTGGGGGAGGCTGTGTGTCACACCCACTGACGAGGCTGAGTGGCACCCACTGGGGGAGAAGCCAAGTCACCCCCACTGCGGGGAGTAAGAGTCACAGCCCCACTGTGGGGCAATCTGAGTCATATCCCTACTGCAGGGAAATATGACTCTCACCCCCACTGTGGGGCAAGTACGAGTCACAACCCCACTGTGGGGGAAGTACGAGACACCCCTCACTGCGGGGGAGAAAGAGTCGCACCCCCACTGTGGGAGTAAGTCACACCCCACTGCGGGGAGTAAGAGTTACACCCCCACTGTGGGGGAATCTGGAGTGACGTCCCCCACTGCGGGGGAGTAGCAGATACACCCCTACTGCAGGAGAGTAAGAGTCACACCCCCACTGTGGGAGAATCTGAGTCACACCCCAACTGCGGGTAAATATGACGCTCCCCCCCACTGTGGGACAAGTTTGAGTCAAAACCCCACTGCGGGGAAGCATGAGTCACACATGTGACTTGTAGGGGAAGCCAGTCACACCCCAACTGTGGGGGAGGCCGTGTCAGACCCACTGACGAGGCTCAGTGGCACCCACTGGGGGAGAAGCCGAGTCACCCCCACTGCAGGGGAGTAAGAGTCACACCCCACTCTGGGGAGTAAGAGTCACACCCCCACTGTGGGGGAATCTGAGTCGCATCCCCCACTGCGGGTAAATATGACTCTCCCCCCCACTGTGGGACAAGTTCGAGTCAAAACCCCACTGCAGGGAAGCATGAGTCACACATGTCAATTGTAGGGGAAGCTGGTCACACCCCAACTGTGGGGGAGGCCGTGTCACACCCACTGATGAGGCTCAGTGGCACCCACTGGGGGAGAAGCCGAGTCACCCCCACTGCAGGGGAGTAAGAGTCACACCCCACTGTGGGGAGTAAGAGTCACACCCCCACTGTGGGGGAATCTGAGTCGCATCCCCCACTGCGGGGGAGTAGCAGATACACCCCCACTGTGGGGGAGTAAGAGTCACATCCCCACTGTGGGGGAATCTGACTGGCATCCCCCACTGCGGTGGAGTAAGAGTCACTGCCCCACTGTGGGGGAATCTGAGTCACATCCCTTCTGCGGAGAAATATGACTCTCACCCCCACTGTGGGGCAAGTACGAGTCACAACCCCACTGTGGGGGAAGTACGAGACACCCCCACTGTGTGGGAGAAAGAGTCACACCCCCACTGCGGGGAGTAAGTCACACCCCACTGTGGGGAGTAAGAGTCACACCCCCACTGTGGTGGAATCAGAGTGATGTCCCCCACTGAGGGGGAGTAGCAGATACACCCCTACTGCGGGGGAGTAAGAGTCACACCCCCACTGTGGGAGAATCTGAGTCACATCCCTACTGCGGGGGAAATATGGCTCTCACACCCCACTGTGGGACAGGTTCGAGTCAAAACCCCACTGCGGGGAAGCATGAGTCACACATGCCCATTGTAGGGGAAGCCGGTCACAACCCAACTGTGGGGGAGGCCGTGTCACACCCACTGACGAGTCTGAGTGACACCCACTGGGGGAGAAGCCGAGTCGCCCCCACTGCAGGGGAGTAAGAGTCACCACCCCACTGTGGGGGAATCTGAGTCACATCCCTTCTGCGGGGAAATATGACTCACCCCCACTGTGGGGCAAGTACGAGTCACAACCCCACTGTGGGGGAAGTACGAGAAGTACGAGACACCCCCACTGCGGGGGAGAAAGAGTCACATCCCCACTGCAGGGAGTAAGTCACACCCCTACTGCGGGGGAGTAAGAGTCACACCCCCACTGTGGGAGAATCTGAGTCACATCCCTACTGCGGGGAAATATGACTCTCACCCCCACTGTGGGGCAAGTACGAGTCACAACCCCACTGTGGGGGAAGTACGAGAAGTACGAGACACCCCCACTGCGGGGGAGAAAGAGTCACATCCCCACTGCAGGGAGTAAGTCACACCCCTACTGCGGGGGAGTAAGAGTCACACCCCCACTGTGGGAGAATCTGAGTCACATCCCTACTGCGGGGAAATATGACTCTCACCCCCACTGTGGGGCAAGTACGAGTCACAACCCCACTGTGGGGGAAGTACGAGACACCCCCACTGCGGGGAGTAAGTCACACCCCACTGCGGGGAGTAAGAGTCGCACCCCCACTGTGGGGGAATCAGAGTGATGTCCCCCACTGAGGGGGAGTAGCAGATACACCCCTACTGCGGGGGAGTAAGAGTCACACCCCCACTGTGTGAGAATCTGAGTCACATCCCTACTGCGGGGGAAATATGGCTCACACCCCACTGTGGGACAAGTTCGAGTCAAAACCCCACTGCGGGGAAGCATTAGTCACACATGCCCATTGTAGGGGAAGCCGGTCACAACCCAACTGTGGGGGAGGCCGTGTCACACCCACTGATGAGGCTGAGTGACACCCACTGGGGGAGAAGCCGAGTCACCCCCACTGCAGGGAGTAAGAGTCACACCCCCACTGCGGGGAGTAAGTCACACCCCAGTGCGGGGAGTAAGAGTCACATCCCCACTGTGGGGGAATCAGAGTGATGTCCTCCACTGCGGGGGAGTAGCAGATACACCCCTACTGTGGGGAAGTAAAAGTCAGACCCCCACTGTGGGAGAATCTGAGTCACACCCCTACTGCGGGGAAATATGACTCTCACTCCCCACTGTGGGGCAAGTTCGAGTCAAAACCCCACTGCGGGGAAGCATGAGTCACACATGCCCATTGTAGGGGAAGCCGGTCACACCCCAATTGTGGGGGAGGCCATGTCACACCCACTGACGAGGCTCAGTGGCACCCACTGGGGGAGAAGCCGAGTCGCTCCCACTGCAGGGGAGTAAGAGTCACACCCCACTGTAGGGGGTAAGAGTCACACCCCCACTGTGGGGGAATCTGAGTCGCATCCCCCACTGCGGGGGAGTAGCAGATACAACCCCACTGCAGGGGAGTAAGAGTCACACCCCACTGTGGGGGAATCTGAGTTACATCCCCCACTGCAGGGGAATAGCAGGTACACCCCAACTGCGGGGGAGTAAGAGTCACAGCCCCACTGTGGGGCAATCTGAGTCATATATCTACTCCTGGGAAATATGACTCTCACCCCCACTGTGGGGCAAGTACAAGTCAAAACCCCACTGCGGGGAAGCATGAGTCACACATGTGAATTGTAGGGGAAGCCGGTCACACCCCAACTGTGGGGGAGGCCGTGTCACACCCACTGACGAGGCTCAGTGGCACCCACTGGGGAAGAAGCCGAGTCACCCTCACTGCAGGGGAGTAAGAGTCACACCCCACTCTGGGGAGTAAGAGTCACACCCCCACTGTGGGGGAATCTTGAGTTGCATCCCCCACTGTGGGGGAGTAGCAGATACACCCCCCACTGCGGGGGAGTAAGAGTCACACCCCCCACTGTGGGGGAATCTGACTCTCATCCCCCACTGAGGGGGAGTAAGAGTCAGCCCCACTGTGGGGGAATCTGAGTCACATCCCTTCTGCGGGGAAATATGACTCTCACCCCCACTGTGGGGCAAGTACGAGTCACAACCCCACTGTGGGGGAAGTACGAGACACCCCCACTGCGGGGAGTAAGTCACACCCCACTGGGGGGAGTAAGAGTCACACCCCCACTGTGGGAGAATCTGAGTCATCCCTACTGCAGGGGAAATATGGCTCTCACAGCCCACTGTGGGGCAAGTTCGAGTCAAAACCCCACTGCGGGGAAGCATGAGTCACACATGCCATTGTAGGGGAAACCGGTCACAACCCAACTGTGGGGGAGGCTGTGTCACACCCACTGACGAGGCTGAGTGGCACCCACTGGGGGAGAAGCCGAGTCGCCCCCACTGCAGGGGAGTAAGAGTCACACCCCACTGTGGGGGTGGGGGGGTAAGAGTCACACCCCCACTGTGGGGGAATCTGACTCGCATCCCCCACTGCAGGGGAGTAAGAGTCACAGCCCCACTGTGGGGGAATCTGAGTCACATCCCTTCTGCGGGGATATATGACTCTCACCCCCACTGTGGGGCATGTACGAGTCACAACCCCACTGTGGGGGAAGTACGAGACACCCCCACTGCAGGGGAGAAAGAGTAACACCCACACTGCGGCGAGTAAGTCACACCCAACTGGGGGGAGTAAGAGTCACAACCCCACTGTGGGGGAATCGGATTGATGTCCCCCACTGAGGGGGAGTAGCAGATACAACCCCACTGTGGGGGAGTAAGAGTCACACCCCCACTGTGGGGGAATCTGAGTTGCATCCCCCACTGCAGGGGAATAGCAGATACACCCCCACTGCGGGGGAGTAAGAGTCACAACCCCACTGTGGGGCAATCTGAGTCATATCCCCACTGCAGGGAAATATGACTCTCACCCCCACTGTGGGGCAAGTACGAGTCTCAACCCCACTGTGGGGGAAGTATGAAACCCCCCCCCCCACTGCGGGGGAGAAAGAGTCACACCCCCACTGCGGGGAGTAAGTCACACCCCACTGCGGGAGGAAGAGTCGCACCCCCACTATGTCTGAATCGGAGTGACGTCCCCCACTGCGGAGGAGTAGTAGATAACACCCCTACTGCGGGGGAGTAAAAGTCAGACCCCCACTGTGGGAGAATCTGAGTCACACCCCTACTGCAGGGAAATATGACTCTCACCCCCACTGTGGGGCAACTTTGAGTCAAAACCCCACTGCGGGGAAGCATGAGTCACACATGCCCATTGTAGGGGAAGCCGGTCACACCCCAACTGTGGGGGAGGCTGTGTCACACCCACTGACGAGGCTGAGTGGCACCCACTGGGGGAGAAGCCAAGTCACCCCCACTGCGGGGGAGTAAGAGTCACACCCCCACTTTGGGGGAATCTGAGTTGCATCCCCAACTGCAGGGGAATAGCAGATACACCCCCACTGCGGGGGAGTAAGAGTCACAGCTCCACTGTGGGGCAATCTGAGTCATATCCCTACTGCAGGGAAATATGACTCTCACCCCCACTGTGGGGCAAGTACGAGTCAAAACCCCACTGCGGGGAAGCATGAGTCACACGTGAATTGTAGGGGAAGCCGGTCACACCCCAACTGTGGGGGAGGCCGTGTAACACCCACTGACGAGGCTCAGTGGCACCCACTGGGGGAGAAGCTGAGTCACCCCCACTGCAGGGGAGTAAGAGTCACACCCCACTCTGGGGAGTAAGAGTCACACCCCCACTGTGGGGGAATCTGAGTTGCATCCCCCACTGCAGCGGAGTAGCAGATACACCCCCACTGCAGGGGGAATCTGAGTCACATCCCTTCTGCGGGGAAATATGACTTTCACCCCCACTGTGGGGCAAGTACGAGTCACAACCCCACTGTGGGGGAAGTAGGAGACACCCCACTGCGGGGGAGAAAGAGTCACACCCCCACTGCGGGGATTAAGTCACACCCCACTGCGGGGAGTAAGAGTCACACCCCCACTGTGGGGGAATCAGAGTGATGTCCCCCACTGATGGGGAGTAGCAGATACACCCCTACTGCAGGGGAGTAAGAGTCACACCCCCACTGTGGGAGAATCTGAGTCACATCCCTTCTGCGGGGAAATATGACTCTCACCCCCACTGTGGGGCAAGTACGAGTCACAACCCCACTGTGGGGGAAGTACGAAACACCCCCACTGCAGGGAAGAAAGAGTCACATCCCCACTGTGGGGAATAAGAGTCACACCCCCACTGTGGGGGAATCAGTGTGATGTCCCCCACTGTGGGGGAGTAGCAGATACACCCCTACTGCGGGGAGTAAGAATTCACACCCCCACTGTGTGAGAATCTGAGTCACATCCCTACTGCGGCGGAAATATGGCTCTCACACTCCACTGTGGGCAGGTTCGAGTCAAAACCCTACTGTGGGGAAGCATGAGTCATACATGCCCATAGTAGGGGAAACCGGTCGCAACCCAACTGTGGGGGAGGCTGTGTCGCACCCACTGACGAGGCTGAGTGACACCTACTGGGGGAAAAGCCGAGTCGCCCCCACTGCAGGGGAGTAAGAGTCACACACCACTGCAGGGAGTAAGTCACACCCCACTGCGGGGAGTAAGAGTCACAGCCCCCCTATGGGGGAATCTGAGTCACATCCCTTCTGCTGGGAATTTTTACTCTCACCCCCACTGTGGTGCAAGTAAGAGTCAAAACCCCACTGCGGGGAAGCATGAATCACACATGCCTATTGTAGGGAAAGCCGGTCACAACCCAACTGTGGGGGAGGCTGTGTCACACCCACTGACGAGGCTGAGTGACACCCACTGGGGAGAAGCCGAGTCGCCCCCACTGCAGGGGAGTAAGAGTCACACCCCCACACACCCTCAATTGGTAATACCAAGACAAGTTGTAAACACCATGCGATGCTGGATGTAGAATTGTATATTTGGGGGGATTACAGGTAGACAATCAATCTGGTTATGTAATCCCCCTACGGTGTAAACAGATAAGTGATGCTTGTACAACTTTGAGTCATACTTGTAATGTTTCTGTTTATACTGTTGAAATAAATATCTATCTATCTATCTATCTATCTATCTATCTATCTATCTATCTATCTATCTATCTATCTATCTATCCCACTGCGGGGAGTAAGTCAGACCCCACTGCGGGGAGTAAGAGTCACACCCCCACTGTGGGGGAATCGGAGTGATGTCCCCTACTGCGGGGGAGAAGCAGATACACCCCTACTGTTGGGGAGTAAAAGTCAGACCCCCACTATGGGAGAATCTGAGTCACACCCCTACTGCGGGGAAATATGACTCTCACCCCCACTGTGGGGCAAGTTCGAGTCAAACCCCACTGCAGGGAAGCATGAGTCACACATGCCCATTGTAGGGGAAGCCGGTCACACCCCAACTGTGGGGGAGGCCGTGTCACACCCACTGACGAGGCTGAGTGGCACCCACTGGGGGAGAAGCCGAGTCGCCCCCACTGCAGGGTAGTAAGAGTCACACCCCACTGTGGTGGGTAAGAGTCACACCCCTACTGTGGGGGAATCTGAGTCGCATCCCCCACTGCGGAGGAGTAGTAGATACAACCCCACTGCAGGGGAGTAGGAGTCACACCCCCACTGTGGGGGAATCTGAGTTGCATCACCCACTGCAGGGGAATAGCAGATACACCCCCACTGCGGGGGAGTAAGAGTCACACCCCCACTGTTGGGGAATCTGAGTCACATCCCTACTGCGGGGGAAATATGGCTCTCACACCCCACTGTGGGGCAAGTTCGAGTCAAAACCCCACTGCGGGGAAGCATAAGTCACACATGCCCATTGTAGGGTAAGCTGGTCACAACCCAACTGTGGGGGAGGCTGTGTCACACCCACTGACGAGGCTGAGTGACACCCACTGGGGGAGAAGCCTGAGTCACATCCCACACTTCGGGGGAGTAGCAGATACAACCCCACTGCAAGGGAGTAAGAGTCACACCCCCACTGTGGGGGAATCTGAGTTGCATCCCACACTGCAGGGGAGTAGCAGATACACCCCCACTGCAGGGGGGGGGGGGGAGTAAGAGTCACAGCCCCACTGTGTGAGAATCTGAGTCATATCCCTACTGCAGGGAAATATGACTCTCACCCCCCACTGTGGGGCAAGTATGAGTCACAACCCCACTGCGGGGAAGCATGAGTCACACATGCCCATTGTAGGGGAAGCCGGTCACACCCCAACTGTGGGGGAGGCCGTGTCACACCCACTGACAAGGCTAAAATATGAAATATTACTCTCACCCACACTGTGAGGCAAGTACAAGTCACAACCCCACTGTGGGGGAGTAAGAGTCACTTCCCTACTGCAAGGGAGTGAGAGTCTCAACCCTCACTGAAGGGGAGTAAGAGTCATACCCCCACTGTGTCGGAGTAAAAGAGTCGCACCCCACTATGGGGGAATCTGAGTCACACCCCCAGTGTGGGGTATACGTGTCACACACCCACTGTGTGGAAGTACTAGTCACAACCCACTGCATGGAATCATGAGTCACACCCCCACTGTGAGGGAGTGTCACGCCCCCACTGTGGGGAATCCCAGTCGCACCCCCACTGCTGGGGAATAGTCACACCCCCACTGTGGGGGAAGTACGAGTCACACCCCAACTGTGGGGGAAGTACTAGTCACAGCCCCACTGTGTGAGAAGTACGATTCACCTCCACTGCAAGGGAGTAAGTCACTCACCCACTGCGGGGAGTAAGAGTCACATCCCACACTGCAGGGGAGTAAGAGTCTCACTCCCACTGTTGGGAGTAAGAAACACACCCCACTGTGGGGGGCGGGGGAGTAAGAGTCTCACACCCACTGTGGGGAGTAAGAAACACACCCCACTGTGGGGGGGGGGGTGGAATAAGACTTACACCCCTGCTGTGGGAATCTGCACCACACCCCTGCTGCTGGGGAAATATGTGTCACACCCCTACTGTGGGGTAAATATGAGTCACAACCCCTCTATGGGGGAAGTACGAATCACAACCCCACTGTGGGAAGGTATGAGTCACACCCCCAATGTGGGGGAGTAAGAGTCACACCCCCACTGTGGGGGAGTCTGAGTCACACCCATTGTGGGGGAAGTACAAATCAACCCCAGTGCAGGGGAAGTATGGGTCACAACCCCATTGCGGGGAAGTCTGATTCACATCCCCACTGTGGGAGAAGTACGATTCACTCCCCCACTGCAGAGAGTAAGAGTCACATCCCACACTACAGGGGAGTAAGAGTCTCACCCCCACTGTGGGGAGTAAGAAACACACCCGACTGTGGGGGGAGTAAGACTTGCACCCCACTGTGTGGGAATACGATTCACACCCCCACTCCGGGGGAAGTACTACTCACAACCCCACAGTATGCGTCACACCCGCACTGTGGGGGAGTAAGACTCACACCCCCACTGTGGGGGAATCCAAGTCACACCCTCACTGCTGGGAAATACGAGTCACACCCCCACTGTGGGGGAAGTACTAGTCACAACACACCCCCACTGTGGAGAAGTACTAGTCGCAACCCCACTGTGGGGGAAGTACTAGTCACTACCCCACAGCAGGGGAAGTATGAGTCACAACCCCACTGTGGTGAAGTATGAGTTCCCAGCCCCACTGTGGGAGAGTCTGAGTCACACCCCACTGTGGGGGGAAGTACAAATCAACCCCAGTGCAGGGGAAGTATGGGTCACAATCCCACTGTGGGGAAGTATGAGTCACACCCCCAGTGTGGGGGAGTAAGAGTCACTTCCCCACTGCAGGAGAGTAAGAGTCTCAACCCCCACTGAAGGGGAGTAAGAGTCACACCCCCACTGTGGGGGAGTAAAAGAGTCACACCCCACTATGGGGGGATCTGAGTCACACTCCCACTGTGGGGAATACGTGTCACACCCCCCACCGTGGGGAAGTACTAGTCACAACCCACTGCATGGAATCGTGAGTCACACCCCCACTGTGAGGGAGTAAGTGTCATGCCTCCATTGTGGGGGAATCACAGTCACCCCCACTGCTGGGGAATAGTCACACTTCCACTGTGGGGAAGTATGAGTCACACCCCCACTGTGGGGGAAGTACTAGTCACAACCCCACTGTGGGAGAAGTACGATTCACCTCCACTACATGGGAGTAAGTCACCCCCCCCCACCACTGCGGGGAGTAAGAGTCAAATCCCACACTGCAGGGGAGTAAGAGTTTCACTCCCACTGTGGAGAGTAAGAAACCCACCCCACTGTGGGGGGGGGGGGGGGAGTAAGACTTACACCCCCACTGGGTGGGAATCTGAGCCACAACCCTGCTGCTGGGGAATATGTGTCAAACCCCTACTGTGGGGAGTCACAACCCCTCTACGGGGGAAGGACGAATCACAACCCCACTGTGGGAAAGTATGAGTCACTCCCCCACTGTGGGTGGAATAAGAGTCACACCTCCACTGTGGGGTAGTCTAAGTCACACCCATTATGCGGAAGTACAAATCAACCCCAGTGCAGGGGAAGTATGAGTCACAACCCCACTGCGGGAGAAGTACGATTCACCTCCACCGCATGGGAGTAAGTCACTCCCCCACTGCAGGGAGTAAGAGTCACATCCCACACTGCAAGGGAGTAAGAGTGTTACCCCCACTGTGGGGAGTAAGAAACACACCCCACTGTGGGGGGAGTAAGACTTACACCCCCACTGTGTGGGAATCTGATCCACACCCCTGCTGCGGGGGAATACGAGTCACAACCCCTCTACGGAGGATGTACGAATCACAACCTCACTGCGGGTAAGTATGTAAGAGACACACGCCCACTGGTGGGGGGAGGGGGGGGAGTCTCGCCCACACTGTGCGGAATCTGAGTCACACCCCTGCTGTGAGGGAATATGTGTGGGATGTACGAGTCCCAACCCCACTATGGGGAAGTTTGATTCCCAACCCCACTGCGGGAAGCATGAGTCGCACATTCCCATTGTAGGCGAGGCCAGCCACACCCAACTGTGGGGGAGGCCGTGTCACACCCACTGAGCAGCTCAGTTGTACCCCACTGTGGGAGAAGCCGAGTCATCCCACTGCGGAGGAGTCACCTTCCCCCACTGCAAGGGAGTAAGAGACACAACCCCACTGTGGGGGAGTAAGAGTCACAACCCCACTGTGGGGGAGTAAGAGTCACACCCCCACCGTGGGGGAGTAAGAGTCACACACCCACTGTGGGGAAATCTGAGTGTCAATCCTACTGTGTGGGAATACGGGTCACACCCCCACTGTTGGAGAAGTACTATTCACAACCCCACAGCGGGGGAAGTATGAGTCACAACCCCACTACAGGGAAGCATGAACCACACCCCCACTGCGGTGAAGTAAGAGTCACACTCCTACTGTGGGGGAATCTGAGTCACATCCCCACTGCTGGGGAATACGAGTCACCCCCCCCCCCCCCCCCCCCCCCAAGTGACTGAAGTACCTATCACAACCCCACTGCAGATGAAGTATGGGTCACAACCCCACTGTAAGGGAATCAGAGTGACACCTGCATGCGGGAGAGTATGAGTTATACCCGCACTGTGGGGGAAGTACAAATCGCACCCCACAGCAGGGTAGTATGAGCCATACCTCCGCTTGTGGCGGTGGGGTGTATGAGTCACATCCCCTCTGTGGTAGAGTTAGTCACACCCCCACTGTGAGGAATAAGAGTCACACCCCCACTACTGAGAAGTAAGAGACACACCCCCACTGTGGGTGAGCAAGTGACACCCCCACTGTGGGGTAGTAAAGCCCCCCCCCCCCCCCCCCCCCCCCACACACACACTGTGGGAAAGTACAAGTCACCCCTCTGCATGGGAGTATGAGTCGCACCCTCACTGCAGGGGAGTATGAGTTGCACCCAGACTGCAGGGGAGTAGGAGTCGCTCCCCCACTGTGGGGGAATAGGAGTCCCACCCCCACTGCAGGGGAGTACGAGTAGTGCCCCCACTGCAGGGGAGTACAAGTCATGCCCCCATTGTGGGGGAGTACGAGACACCCCACTGTTGGGTAGCATGATTCAAACCCCCTCTCCGGGGTAATATGAGTCACAGCCCCACTGTGGGGGAGTACAAGTCACACCCCCACTGTGGGGGAGTACAAGTCACACCCAAGCTGTGGGGGAGTACAAGTCACACCCCACCTCAGGGGAGTATGAGTCACAACCCCACTGGTTGAGTGATAGAAGGCTTGCTCTATCATGGCTCAAGTGAAAAGGGCTAGAAGCCCCTTTGGTGGCTTTACCATGGATGCATTAGCTTGTTGTTTGCTTAGAACAATTATAAAAAAAACAATTATGAACAAAATCTTGCTAAACTATTTTTGCTGGTACCTTTGAAGAAAATACCCAAGTTTCAAATCACATTTGAAAAATTATTTTGTAAGAAAATCAACTAGAATGTAGTAACTAATAATGCAGTAACTTATGTATTAATGTTCTCTGTTCAATTTTAAGGTAATATTTCTTATAATCATTCAAAACAAATTCACAATTGGAGTTTTCATGATGCAAATATTCCCAATTACATGGCTTCCTATGTTTTACTTGTATTTTTGTTTTTTCATTTTTTTAACAAGCTCAATGCGCTCACTCCAATGACGTGTCAGTATCTGAGATTTTGAAACAAGAATGGAAAATTTCCTTGCGTTTTGTAAGAGGTATTGTTGCTATCATCTGTAAATCAGGTTGGGGAGTTTGTTTGTTTTTGGGGGGTTCAAGAACACTTTAGACAGCCAGGGCCTTGTGTTGGACAGTTTAACGGGTAGTGGAAGTGGAGAACTGCCAATCATTGGCAAGTAACTGTTGGACTCTACTTACTAACCTGGCATGAGTTGAGTTAACATCGGATTAGGGCAGGTGTACCGACTTAGTACAGGGCATCACTGTGCCACCAGTTAGGCCACCAGGTTGAAGTGTCTTACCCATGGACAATACATGGATGACATGGGTCATTATCGAATCATTGGGATTGATATCAAGTTCAGTGCTCTAATTCTATTTTTTTTTACAATAGAAACATAATTTATGACCCCTCATTGGAATGATCTCAGGAAGCTCATTTCAATGATGTATCATAAGCTATAATTTGGGAGAGAAAAAAGACAATTCAGTGCAGAAAAAAGTATTACTATCATATTAACACATGCAAATATTATAAGGGAAAGAGTAAAATATGTGATATAACAAGTGCTGGTGTTGCATAGAATAGATAGACGATATGAAATGAGTGTTTTTCTGATGATAGTTATGAAACGAGTCGAAGAATTTTCCATTTGGGCTAGCCTCTTAAGACAAGCATATGACCCATCGGCTGTAGAAACAAGCATATGACCCATCATTGGCATGGGCTTGATGAGTTTGTTCCAAAATGGCATGATAAGCTACTATTAAAGCCAAAAAAATAAGAAAATTATAAATTAATATGAACGAAAACTTCTGTGAATAGTGCAGAGCTGTTTTGGTCATTTATTTAAGTAAAAGGTTGATGTTTCATTTATTCTTCAGGTTAAGTTAGTCAGTTTACCTAATCAAGAAACTATTGGAAAAGAACGAACAAGACAAAATACATGTGATGTATGATATAGCCTGCTTGACAGTCATCTAAAGGTATGGGAGTCTCTGTGAGAACCCTGGGAAGTGGAGCAGTGCTTGTTCACTCTGGTAAACAAGTTCTGCTGTTTCTGGTAAAATAGGAGCGATGCCTGTGGTGGAAGTCTTCAAAAGTGGTCATTGGGCACAAACGATTAGTTAATCTTGATTTTAGACATGTTGGAACCATTTTGTTGCCATGGTATTGTCTTAAGATGCAAGTGAAGCATTTGAATTTTGATTTTTACCTTCCATGTGGAACCCTTAGAAGTGAAGCATTTTTTTTAACCTGACTGTTTACATGTTTACAGTGAGGGCTATAGTAATGACTTTTGTCCGTCCGTCCGTCCGTCCGTCTGTCCATCCGTCTGACTGTCCGTCTCTTAACATTTAGAGTTTTGGTTAAAATTTGTGGTTAAAGTTTTTTACTCAAGGTTCAAGTGGGTTTTTTTTATTTTTCTTTTCTTTTCCTGTTTAGTTGACATTTGGAGTTTGGGTTCAAGTTTGTGGTTAAACTTTTTTATTCAATCTTCAAGTACAGGCCATACCCGATAGTTCTTGTCTGATCATCACAAATTTCATATGCAGGTTTTAGGTCATGTCTACATGAGAACATCCCCTTTTGGTCGTGATCACTCAACCGGAACGGCTGCCCGAGCCGTATTTATGAAGGGATTTCATTGCAACTTCATAGAATGCCTCTGTATAATGCCTAGATGAGAACGTCCCCATTTGGGCATTATCTGTCAACCGTGATGGATGCCCATGCCCGAAACCCAAAAACGTTTAGCACAGTCTGCAGGTCATGTTTAATGGATGGATTTCATTGTAACTTGATACGATGACTCCGTATGATGTCTACATAAGAATTTCCCCATTTTGGCGTAATCTATCAACCGTCACGATTGCCCGAGCCCAAAACCCGAAAACCTTTAGCACAGTCTACAGGTCATATTTATGGAGGGATTTCATTGTAACTTGATAGGTTGACTTCATATAATGTCTACATGAGGAAGTCCCCTTTTGGAAGTGATTGGGCAATGTCTGTCCATCTGTTAACATTTAGAGTTTTGGTTAAAGTTTGTGGTTAATGTTTTTTTACTGAAGGTTCAAGTGGGTTTTTTATATTTTTCTTTTCTTTTCCTGTTTAGTTGACATTTGGAGTTTCGGTTAAAGTTTGTGGTTAAAGTTTTTTATTTAACCTTCAAGTACAGGCTATACCCGGTAGTTCTTGTCTGATTGTCACAAAATTTCATTTGCAGGTTTTAGGTTATGTCTACATGAGAACGTCCCCTTTTGGTCGTGATCGGTCAACCGGTATGGCTGCCCGAGCCCAAAAACCATTAGCACAGTCTACAGGTCGTATTATGAAGGGATTTCATTGCAACTTCATAGAATGCCTCTGCATAATGCTTAGATGAGAACGTCCCCATTTGGGCATGATCTGTCAGCTGTGATGGATGCCCAAGCCCGTAACCCCAAAACTTTTAGCACAGTCTGCAGGTCATGTTTAATATGGACAGATTTCATGGTAACTTGATACGATGACTCTGTATGATGTCTACATGAGAATTTCCCCATTTGGCCGTGATCTATCAACCATCATGACTGCCCGAGCCCAAAACCTGAAAACCTTTAGCACAGTCTACAGGTCATATTTATGGAGGGATTTCATTGTAACTTAATAAGTTGACTTCATATAATATCTACATGAGAAAGTCCCCTTTTGGTTGCGATCATTCAACCATGATGGCTGCCCGAGCCCGAAGCCCGAAAACCTTCAGCACAGTCTACACGTTATATTTATGGAGGGATTTCATTGTAACTTGATAGGTTGACTTCATATAATGTCTAGATGAGAACGTCCCCTTTTGGGCAACTGTGACGGCAACAGAGGACCGAAGCGCGAAAACCTTTAGAATATTCCACAAGCCATAATTATGAAGGGATTTCATTGTAGCTTGGTAGGATAACTCCAAGTTTGTGGTTAAAAACCCAGACAAATACCACCACCCCCACCCCCCAATTAGGCTTTTTTTTTCCTTTTCTCCAGTATGCATTTTGAACTATTTACAGTCACTACACGCAGAACCTTTTTTTAAACTTTATTACCCCTTGCCGGGGGCCAATTAGGCACTTTTTTTTTCTTTCATCAAAAATGCTTGTTTACAGTTTGGGTTAAAGTTTGTGGTTAAAAATCCAGACAGAAATTACTCCCTCCCCCAATTAGGCATTTTTTTTTTCTTTCCTCAAATATGCATTTTGAACTATTTACAGTCACTGCATGCGGAACCTTTTTTTAAACTCATGTATCCCCTCTCCCCCCCCTCCTCCTAGGGAGGGGGGGGGGGGCAATTAGGCACTTTTTTTTACAAAAATGCTTTTTTATAGTTTTGGTTAAAGTTTGTAGTTAAAAACCCAGACAAACACCACCACCCACCCCCACCCCAATGGTGCCAGTTAGGTATTTTTTTTTTCTCAGCTCGAAATGCATTCTGAAGGATTTAGACTGACCACATGTGGGAAAAAAATGGACTCCCCTAACACACCCCCCACTCTCCCCCACTCCTCACCCCACCTCCTCATCACCCATGGCCATTCATGCAATATTTTTTCTTTAGTACAAAATGGATTTTTAGCCTGACTGTTTATAGTCAGGGCTATTGTCATGACTTTCGTCCATCCATCTGTCGATCCATCCATCTGTCTGTAAACAATTGGTTTCCGACTGATAACTCCAGTTTGGATTATTTGATTTCAACCAAAGTTGATATGTGTATTTTCCAGCTAGTAATACAGGCCAGGTTTCAATATAAGTTCCACAACTCCCTCCCCCCCCCCCCCCCCCCCCCCACACACACACACACACAAACGTGTCACTTAGGCAATTATTCCCAAAATGCATTTTGAATTGGGAGTTATTACATGCAAAAAAAAAATTGACTCATATAGCCCAACATTGCTTTATTACTGCATCTTTAATCCTTGACCTAACACAAGTTGAAGCCAACAGTACAAATTATTTTTCTGAAACATCGATTTTTTCATTTTTTATTAGCTCAACTTTGGCGAAGCCAAATTTGAGCTTTTGTCATGGCCCGTCGTCCGTCTGTCCGTACGTCAACAATTGGATACGGCTCGGGCTAGAGGTCGTATTTATGAACCGATCTTTACGAAACTTCTTGGGTACCTTTGTTATGGCTGTGGGACGCGAACAAGTGTTTTTGGGTGCGGTCCAAAATTCAAGATGGCTGCCAGTCGCCATTTTGTACCCACGATGCAAAAATCTGTTTTTTGTACAGAACTTCCATATGAAAGCTCTGATTTGAATAATTTTTTGTATGAATGTTTAGTACCATGGGATACATCACATATAATACAGGTTTTTTTCTCGTACGTAAATTATGCAAATTAGACTAACTTTGATGTATTTAGTGTTACTTTCAGCACTGTAAGTGCAAATGCCAATACGGCTCGGGCTAGAGGCCGTATTTATAAACCGATTTTTATGAAACTTCTTGGGTATCTTTGATATCACCATGGGACGAGAACGAGTGTTTTTGGGTACGGTCCAAAATTCAAGATGGCCGATAGCAGCCATTTTGTACAAAATTAGGTGCAATCAGATTTTTTGCACAGAACTTCCATATGAAAGCGCCGATTTGAATAATTTTTAGCTCACCTACATCTGTAAGATGTGGTGAGCTATTGTGATAACCTCGGGCGTCAGCGTCGGCGTCCGGCGTGTCCAATATTGTAAGATTTAATGTTAAGGTTAATTTCTCAAACATCAGTGGGCTCAGGCGTTTGATATTGCATATGTAGGTTGTAGGGGACTATCAGAACAGTATTTAACCCTGAAACTACGACTTTTTTCCAAATTTCAGCTAAAATTTTCTGCCAAAAGTTGTAAGAATTTGCTTTTAGGTGTTGTAAGAATTTGTGTTAAAGTCAGCTTTTGTGCAGATTGTGCTGGTTTAATTTCTCATTACTGTTGATTTTCATATTTCAATAACAACTGTAGGTATTAACCCTACTGTATGCAGAAATTTAACGAAAATTTTCTTTTTTTTCATTCAAAATTTTCATGTTTTTCTCGGACTTAGTAAATTTTAAGTTGTAAAACTTTGTAAACTTTGTGTTTAGGTGAGTTGTGTTTCTATGTGTCTTTCCAGGCGATTAATATTCTGCACTTGGGTTACTGAACTCCATTGCAGTAATATTTAACCCTCATTACATGCATATTTGAGGAATTTGAGGCTGATTTTCTGCCAAAACTTCTTGTAAGAATTAGCGTTTAGGTGTTGTAAGAATTTGCGTTAAAGTCAGCTTTTGTGCAGATTGTGGTGCCTTCACCTCTCATTACTGTTTATTTTCTCATTTCAATAACAACTGTAGGTATTAACCCTACTGTATGCAGAAATTTAACTGATTTCTTTTCTTTTTTTCAGTCACAATGTTCACGTTTTTGTCTGACTTACTCAATTTTAAGTTCTAAAAGTTTGTGTTAAGGTGAGGTGTTAAGGTGAGTTCTGTTTCTATGTGTCTTTCCAGGCAATTGATATTGTACGCATGGGTTACTGAGCTACATTGCGGTAACGTTGCGCCCTTATTACATGCATATTTGAGGAATTTGACGGGGATTTTTGGGACTTATATTCACTTTCTTAAAAAAAAAATTTTTCAACTTTTTTTATTTTTTTTTTATTTAATACTTTCTCATACTTGTTACTAGTAACATTAAGGCTTATTTCAGTTGTTGATGTGATGTATTTTTGTTGGGACTTATAACCACTTTCTTGAACGAATGTTTTTCCGCAACTCCTCTTTAACCAATGAATGTACTTCAATTAAAATTTAAGTGATTTATGAAAGCCTTTCCTAATTCTTATTTATGATTTAATATCTGGCCTCACGATTCATATTCTTAATCATAAACATTTCTAAAAGATGTATCCAATGAGTCTATGTTGAATTGATATATAATAAATGCAGAAATATAGACTTTCCAAAGCCATCACATAAACCACATTAATCATTTGATGCCTAGTTAATGATTTATATTAACTAAATATTAGGCATGTTACATTGGAACGACATTATCAAGCGCGAATGTAGGTGAGCGTTGGGATGTAACATCCCTCTTGTTTGTGTGAATGTTTAGTACCATGGGATACATCACATATAATACAGGTTTTTTTCTCGTGCAGAAATTATGCAAATTAGATGGACTTTGATTTTTTCAGTGATACTTACACACAGTAAGTACACATGTCAATATACGGCTCGGGCTAGAGGCTGTATTTATCAACCGATCTTCACAAAACTTCTTGGGTACCTCTGTTATCAGCTTGGGACAAGAACGAGTGTTTCTGAGTGTGGTCCAAAATTCAAGATGGGCGCCAGTGGCCATTTTGTATCGAAATTAGGTCTAATCAGTTTATTGTACACAACTTCTATATGGCTCAGGCTAGAGGCCGTATTTATGAACCGATCTTTACGAAACTTCTTGGGTACCTTTGTTATCACCGTGGGATGAGAACGAGTGTTTTTTGGTGTGGTCCGAAATTCAAGATGGCCACCAGCAACCATTTTGTACCAAAATTAGTGCAATCAGTCTTTTGTACAGAACTTCTGTATGAAAGTTCTGATTTGAATAAATTTTTGTATGAATGTTTAGTAACATGGAATACATCACATATAGTACAGGTTTTTTCTTGTGCATAAATTATGCAAATTAGATGAATTTTGATTTATTTAGTGCTACTGATACACTGTAAGTGCACATGGCAATACGGCTCGGGCTAGAGGCTGTATTTATCAACCGATCTTCACGAAACTTCTTGGGTACCTTTGTTATCACCTTGGGACGAGAACGAGTGTTTCTGAGTGTGGTCCAAAATTCGAGATGGCTGCCAGTGGCCATTTTGTACCGAAATTAGGTCCAATCAGTTTTTTGTCACAACTTCTATACAGCTCGTATTTATGAACTGATCTTCATGAAACTTCTTGGGTACCTTTGTTTTCACCTTGGGACAGGGATGAGTGTGTTTTGGGGTGCCTTTGTTATCACTGTGCTATGAGAACAAATATTTTGGGGTTCATTCAGACCTACTATACATGTATGTGTCTTGACAAGTTGAGCTACAGTGTCATTGACACTTTCATTTACTTCTTACCATGGCTTATTACTC
Organism: Pictodentalium vernedei; assembly: GCA_031216915.1. NCBI lineage: Eukaryota > Metazoa > Mollusca > Scaphopoda > Dentaliida > Dentaliidae > Pictodentalium > Pictodentalium vernedei. The sequence continues at coordinate 109,288,701 of CM062288.1, forward strand.
TTTATTGAAACAAGCTCATCAAGTTTATTCCATTAATAGGTCATGAGGTATGTTTTGAAGTAGAGAAATGAAAAAATAAAATTTGAATAGCAAATTTTGTATATCACGACTGCAGATATGGCAGATTCGTTAGGTAAACTGTTAACAAAAAATGGCTCTGACTATTTTACGTCTAAGCATTGCCATTCCTGGGACAGTAGGGCTGCATGTGTGACATCTCTCCAGTTTGTTCAGTGTTTTATAAGTGAAGCCCACTTAACTGTATATCTCTTAATTGAATAACCCTATTAAATGAATATAATTTCCAAACACCAAACCATTTTCCATACTTTCGGTGAAAATTTGCCCTGTTTAATGCATGTGGGTTATAGAGTACACTCCTGTTGATTGAATAAAAACTCTTGCAATATGTTGTGGAAATAACCTGAAAATGACCAAATTCTCAGTTTATCTCAAGAATACAGCACAGTGACAAATCCCTCTTAATCGTATTCTGTTAATTGAATAATTCTCACAAAAATTCTGACAAAGTGGCTATTCAATTATTCACATTCTCATTGTTATATTGATAAAATACGTCAAGCCTGGTTAGTCCTTGGATGAGTGATCGATTCGGACTCCCATGTTGTGTCCTTGGGCAAGGCACTTAACACTGATTGTCCACATGGGGGCACGATGGCGCCATGTACTAAGATATACTGCACGTCGATGGTATGCATGTCTTCAACCAATCTAACCCTGTCTATTCTGGAGTGCAGAGTTACGATGTTGAGAAACTGGCAGCTGCTCATCGTTGCTCGGTGGCTCTCTCCGGGTACTCCGGCTTTCTCCTGTTAATGTCGTTAAACCCAAATAAATAATATTGATAAAATAGAATCTGGTAACCAACGCTTTGGGTGGAAAGCTCATAACAATGGACAGTGGGTATTGCAATATATTGCGGATGCTGGTACCGTGGAATTGAATAGCCACTTTGACCGTGAAAATTATTCAGTCAACAGGAGTATTCAATTAACAGGAATTGTGTCACTTTCCTGTATTCTGATGATAAACTTAGAATTCATTCTATTATATCTTGTCAAACAAGATATAATAGATTATATCCCTGTATTGGATGTACTGAGGCCAAATAGATCTATAAACGAATGAAAACTGGAGAGAGTCAGGGTAATTTCTTGATAGGTTACAAGATTTTTTTATTCAGTAAGGAGTTTACTCTATAGCCTATATTCAATTAACAGGTCAAATCTGTACTGGAGGCATGGTAAATGGTTTTGTGTTGAAAAAATATATTCAGTTAACAGAGATATCCAATTAAGTGGGCTTCACTGTACTAAATAAACTTGCCATGAATCCCATTTAAAAAGAGTACTTTTGCGATTTTTCTTCGATGAAAGGTAAAGATAGACACAGCATATATAACAGTTAACAGACTTGGAAAAAAGCAATCACCTCCTCTAGCTGTACCCATAGCATTGCTGCAAATATGCTCACCAGAGGATTGCTGCAGGTACATTCAATTGCTTTCTTATATTTAAATACTGCTAATCAGCTTTGTTTTCACTTTTTTCAAACAATCTTTAATTTTTTTTTCAGAAGAGGAAAAGTCATGATAACCCTACAACAAGCATCTTTTCTGTTCCAATCTTCCAGAATTATGGCCACAAGATGGTTTGTCAGGCTAGTATTTTGTTGATATTTTGGAGAGAGAAACAAGGGTTTTTTTTTTAATGAATTGAATATGGAATATATATTTTCTGTTGAATGATACACAAATAAATATCTTGGTTTAACTTTTTGCATGCTGCTGGTGGATTTTCCTGCCCAGAACAGAATTTCTTTTCAAAGAAAAGTGGTGCAAAAACACCACGACAAAATAAGCCAAAACTGGGTCGAGCGCCATCGGCGCGCACCCAGTAAGGGACACTCCTCTCTTAGTACAATTCCACAACTTCCGTTAACCAGTGCACAAGCTGTCATCAAACCATTCTTTTTTTGTCCGCGCAACATGGTTGATGTGTCGCCATCTTTGCATTATGATAGTGATAATTCAACTCGTTGATAATGGTTTTCCTGTGACTGGATTATGGATCTGAAGATAGTATAATAACAGGACTGTGTTTTATATATTCTCGTTAATATTTTCAACCACATTCTCATTGTATTTTATTTATATATTCCGTTTTCACAGTTTTTTTGACATCGTGTCAACGCGGTTTGGCAATGAAATTTTTCTGTTGATAAATTTTTATTGTTATTGGAGTCAGGTGTCAATGAGGGACTGTCTGGACAGGATTTCTTCACCTGTAGAGGGCTGAATTTCTGTTTTTAGGTCCCTGTCGGCCGTCGGGGTTGTGTCATGTACCCACCGTTTTTTTTTTTCTTCCACCTTCTCTCGTAGTTGAGGGTGTTCTACTTTCTGTATCTGTTGAGTTCACCTTTCTCTTCTGCTCTCACCTCTGTTATTTCCAGTCCGGTTCCTTTAGGGCAATTCCTTTTGCCCTCGCCTTTGGTGTGTTCTTGTGGCTGTTCCTCCAGCTCCAGTGGGGGGTGGGGAATGCTGACGTTTCGGGGCCTCCCAACTCGACCACGTCTGGTGTGAGTTATACCCCCTCCATGGGGGATGTGCAGCTCCTCCCACACCTGCGGAGGGTGGGGAATGTAGTCGTTTCAGAGCCTCCCAACTCGACCACGTCTGGTGTGAGTTATACACCCTCTGTGGGGGATGTGCGCTCCTCCCGCACCCACGGGGGGTGGGTAATGCTGTCGTTTCGAGGCCTCCCGACTCGACCACATCTGGTGAGAGTAACTCCCCCCTCCGTGGGGGATGTGCAGCTCCTCCCACACCCGCGGGGGGTGTGGAACGCTGTCATTTTGGGGCCTCCTGACTCAACCACGTCTGGTGAGAGTTATTCCCCATCCATGGGTGATGTGCAGTTTTTTTTACCGTGGTGGATACTGCGGGAGCTGTTAGATGTCGACTGGAGAGGGCGCATAGTCCCGGAACCAGGCATCTCTTCACCAGAAATCCGAGTCTGTCACTAGGGTTGTGACTCCTCCTTTGGAGGCTGTGCTAAGTGGCTCTCTCCCCTTTTCCACCAGTTTCCAACAGCTCCCGTCGTATCTGCTGCTACTGCTGTTCCGTCTACGTAATCGGCTCCATTTCTAGCCGGCCTCGGCTTATCCCTGCAAAGGCCTGCAGGGATGTCTGTAGTGTGGTTGTGGTGTATCGGCCTCAGCCTTCGCCGACTTCAACTCTGCAAAGCTGTAAGTAGCTGCCAACTGAACCCCCTGCTGTGTCCTCTCAGCCGTTGAGCACAGCAGTTTTATACCTGCAGGGGTCTGCAGTGGTGTCTGGTAGTGTAGACGTGGGGTATCAGCCTCAGCCTTCCCTGACTTCAACTCAGTGAAGTTGGAAGTGGCTGCCGCCTGAACCCTCTACTGTGGTCTCTGACTTGGGGGCAGCTCTTGACTTTGTGTTTGGGTTCCTTCCAGATCTCAAACCATCAAACCAGCCGACAGTGTCAGCCAGACCGCGATCATCGGTCACGCGCCTACTGTCTGTGGAGCAACCTGCTTCTGGGCGTCCTTGACCATACCAGTCAGTACAGGTGGTTGAAGCATTTTCAGCCTTGGACTCTAAGCTGAGTTCCAAGGCTATGAAGGCTCCATTCTTCACCAGGGTTGACACATTTTTGCCTCCCGTGTGTTATCGTTATTACGATTTTGCCAATCCGTCAGTCTGCCAGACTTTGACGGTTTTGGATCAGGACTCCAATTCCCTCGGGCTTTCCAAGCCCAAGTCTGCCATCATTCCTATGATGACTCTGGAGAGCCATGTTGGGCTTATCGAGAGAAATGCTGGGTATGCTTTCTCTCTCTGATCACGTTGTCTCTGCCTTAGCTGCTTATCTACCTCCAGATAGGTTTGACGATGTACAGGCTCCTTTGCATGTGCTGTCCAAGGCACTCATGCATCTTGCTCACACGCATGCCTGTGACACAGCTCATTTGGAACTAATTCTAAGGGACTTTGTGCTGGACACAGGCCGATCCCTTCCTGAGAGGTAGCGTGCTGCTCTTCGATCTGCTTCTTTGGCAGGTCCGCTACTGTTCCATAGTTCCGTGTCGACGGTCCGGGATGATGTCCTACATCATTCCAAAGATCAGCTGCTACTTCGTCAGCTTGATCAGTTTTCTAGGGGAGGCAGAGGTCATTCAAAGCCTAACAAGTACGCTTCTGCTTCTTCTGCGAATGGCCTCACCTCGATTTGTTCCAGGTTGGAGGAAGGATAGCAGAGTTCGCAGACCGTTGGGCCACCATCGCATCTGATCCTTGGGTGTTAGATGTTGTTCGGTCCAGGCTGCGAATATCCTTCCGGAGGCACCCCACTCTATCCAGAGTGCCTCTAACAACCACAGTTCCTTCAGACGTTTTACGTTGGGAACTTTTGTCCACGGAGATAGACAGTCTCCTGGCCAAGGGGGCAACTGAGGTCATCAAGAACATTCAGTCAGTGTGGTTTTATTCCCGCCTGTTCTTGGTGCCGAAGAAGGATGGCCGACTCTGACCTGTTATCGATCTGAGGATCTGAACCAGTCTATCATTGCTCCAAAGTTCAGTATGGAGACTTTCAGGTTGGTCCACTGTTCCATTCACCAGGGAGATTTCGCTTCCAGCATTGACCTGCGAGACACTTACTTTCAATGTTGCCTTACTGGAGTTGGATGTCGACACTCTGTTGAGCTTGCTCACATCGCTAGAATTCAGAGTCAACGAGGAGAAGTCGGATCTGGTCCCTTCTCAGTCATTTTGTCATCTGGGGATGGCCTTCTGCACTCAGTTCAACACAGTGGCGGTTCCCCAGGCCAGGGCTGTGATTCTCTCAACTTTTGCTCTGACTCTGTCCCAGTCCACATCCACGTTAGCACAGGGTATTCCCCGGCTGCTCGGTCTCTGCAGTTCGGTGACAGATCTCAATCCTCTAAGTCGGTTGCATGTCAGACCTCTCCACCACTTTCTGCTCAGTCGTTGGAGGCCGATTGTCAATTCTCTGGATCTGGTGCTTCAGTTACCAGAATCTCTTCATCCTCACCTTCTCCACTGGACAGATTTTCAGTGGATCACGCAGGGTGTCCCGTTGGACTTACCCACGTCCGATCACATTCTGACGGCAGATGCCAGTGATCTCGGATGGGATGCGACATTGGATCCAGGAGTCTAGATCTTTCCCTTCACAATGTGGGCCAGGATCGGGCATCTCTACACATCAACCAGAAGGAGCTTCTTGCTCTTCTTCTGAGTTTCAGGCAGTGGATCCCTCACCTGTCGAATCGCCAGGTCCTGCTGTTGTCCGACAATTTGACAGTGGTTGCTTACATTCGGACACTTTCATGTCCCCGTGTCCAGATGCTCTGGCTTTCGCCACGGATGCTCTGGCCCTCCTTTGGGATGGTCTTGTCGGCTATGCCTTTCTGCCGGTTCCGATTCTGCCTCAGGTTCTAGCCCAGATATGAACCTGCAGTCGTCGAATCCTTTCGATCACACCCCTGTCTCCTCGGTGGGTGTGGATCAATCTGCTGTGCTCTCTGTTAGTGGCAGTTCCGGCATGCCTTCCTCCACATCGCGACTTTCTTTGCCAATGTCGCCCAAGGAGGTTTCAAATTGACCCGACTTCATTGTGTCTTCGCGCATGTCTTTTATCAGGTCCTGTCTCCTCTGTAGTGGTTTTTAGAGACAAGCAGTGAAGTTGCTTTTCTTTTTCAAGGAGGCACTCACTCCACTTGTTAAGCCTCTGTGGCTCGTCGAAGATTCTTCTGTCGATGGTGTGCTATCACTCTGTTGATTCTGTCGCTTCTTCGATCACACCAATTGTGAGTTTCTGGTATATGTTTGTTTCTGGGGGTCTCCAGCAATGGGTACACGTCCATGCTTCGGAGACCTTTTTCATATGTGGTACCGCATTGTTCCGACACTCAGCCTTGCCTCTCCAAGCTTGTTCAGCTCTTTTCCTTGAAAAGGCCAAGGACTTTGCAGTTTACTCCAAGATGGACACTTTCTTGGGCGCTGCTCTGCTTGGGGTGGGGGGCGCCTTTATCCCGGATGGATATCCGTTTTCTCACATGCCAGATCTCTCCTGCATCCATTTCTCGATGGATTTGTCTTGCTATTCGTGCAGCTTCTGCTAGTCCAGCTACTGGCGATTGTATTACCAATTGTTTTTTTGCCACGAGGTGCGTGCATTGTCTTCCTCTTGGGGATTTTACTAACTCCGTCATATTGTCGGATGTTATACTGGCAGCCTACTGGAGAAATGCTACCTTCTCCATTTATCTGCGACAGTTGCAGGAGCTGACAGAGTACCTTTGTCCTACGGCCCTCTTTCTTCGGCTCAGGCTGTTGTCTATTCCTGCCATTCAGCTTTATTACAGAGACAGTTCCAGCTCCGTACTGTTACTGCCCTTTCTGTCTGTGCATCGCATCTCACCATACACCTCATCTTTCATTGTCTTTTACTAATGTTTGTGATGCTATGGTTTGATAGGCCTAGGGACCTCTTCCTCTGTCCACGGTTCCAGTGCAATTGAGTTATGTGTGGGTTGGTTATGTGATTCCCTCCATCTTATCACATGCCCATGCAGTCTCTCTTATGCAATACGGCGTGCAATACGGCTGTGCAATACGGAATTCCGTATTGCACACCAACCTGTTCCAACCGGGACTTTTTTTATGCAATGCGACTGCATAAAGTGCATGGTGTTTACCACCATTGATAGAAAAGAAAATTAGGTCAGTAGGTGCTTGGGTCATGTAATAAATACAAAACCACATGTATGTTTCAATGAGTCATTTTGTATTCAATTCGTCAGATGTGCGTAGAAAGAAAACGTCTCGACCTTCGGTCTCGATGTTTTCTTCCTACGCACATCTGACTCATTGAATACAAAATGACTCATTGAAACATACATGTAGTTTTGTCTATTTATTAACAAGACACTATAAGTTATTCTGGTTGATTGACGTGGACATAGCCTGACGTTCACGGCTCAGAATTTATGTTCAACCGAGCCGCGTTAGCGGCGAGGTTGAACATACATTCCGAGCCGTGAACGTCAGGCTATGTCCACGTCAATCAACCAGAATAACGAATATGTTCCGCCGACAGCCCCATGCAACTAACTGAGTAAATAATTTAATGCATATTTCATAAGCAAATAATTTAATGAATGGAAACGTAAACCCGTCGTGTACCCTGAAGGTTCTGACGTCAAAATGTCATGTAGCGGTACATCAGCTGATTTGGCTGCAGGGCTTGCGATTCCTGTCAAAGTGCTTGAAGTTTTCGGGAACAGTTCAACACAGGTTTAAAACTCGAATTGTTAAAATGTTGTCAACACACAAGAATGACTTAAATATCAATAGTTATGTCTACTAATGTTGATGGAAATGGAAGTGTACATCTCCGTTGAATGTGCAATTGTTGAAGGAGGGATTTTTTTTCAACTGCTGGAAGTTATTTGTTGTTTTTGTTGATGTTGAACTTGAAGACGATTCTAGTGTGAAATCGGAAAACAAGTCGTCTACTAAAACACCATCAAAGGTTTCCGTTGACTGAATGGAAGATATAGAGGATGTTAAATGTTCTACATTTCTAGGCTGTACATACGAGACCGTGGGGGTCGCAGCGTTTGCTTGAAATGTCCTGGTTTGAAATGTTGAACTTTGATGTGGCACGACAGACTGACACAGTGAACCTCCAATAGCATCCCCCATTGCCATTTTCTCTACATCTGACACTCGCTGGTAAACAGAAAGGGACGAGACCGACTTGTGACCAGTTACAGCCATGATCTGCGAGGCACTAAAGTTCAAACGGTTCAAAATTGTCGCACCTGTAACCCTGATACTGTGATTAGTATAACGTTTAGAAAGTTGGATTCTTTCACTCAACTGAGGCATGAACTTTGCTAGAGAATCTCTACCGACCGGTTTGTTCTGATACCACACCTCATTATCATAAGCATAACCACTGAAACTATCTTTAGGATATTGCCAAAGTCTATCACATGAAGGGTTCAGCTTCCTCAGGTAAGTTTCAAAACACCTTACAGGGCAGAATTCATTGTCGACTTTGTCACCTGGCATATGACCTGAGAAGCTCTCTTGATCCATACCTCTGTGATTTTTTGTTTGTTCGTCCATTTTTTTTACACCATACTTGCGTCCATCTTGGTACTTTTTTATTTCAAATGTTCCTTTTGTCATTTTTTCCATGTTTTCATTAGCCCTCCTACAGAAATAGAAACGAACGTTCATTTGTACGCGATTGAAAAGACCACAGGGTGTTGATGGGGAAAGATACAAACTACTATAAATTTTGGACATGTCAAAATCACTAATTTGTTCAAAATGTTTAATATCTCCTTTACCACTCTGCTTAATCTCACCAAGTGCTGTTTTAAAACATTCATTAGCATCAGAGAATTCCGGGCTAAGAATGATGTCAAATTTTTTCAAGTATGGTGGTGATTTTAAATGTCTATTTAAAGAATGTCTGAGGTTGATAAAAGTTGCACTTTTGTACAGTTCACCTTTCTTTGAACGCACATCCATGTAAAAATGTTATAAAATTTCATTCAATTTCACCGTGTGAAAATCCTCAAAGTTAGAATCCTGTCTTTTTTCTACAAGATAATCATGCAATGCCTTGGCGGCTACATTGTTAGCTTTGTTTGTACTTGATGGTATTAATTCTTTTCTTTTTGCAATAATTTCATCAATCGAATGATCTGCAAACCGCTTCATTTTTGCAATTATTTTTGCGCTGACGATTCTTTTGTTTACATCGATGTAATCAACTTTGACCCTCAAAATTTTAATGACATCGCCAATTTTAATTTAGCCGCCGTTTCAAAACAACATAAATCTACCATTCTAAAAATGAAGGGATGAAACTTCAATAGTTTTATTCACTAACTTTAATTATTCGAAGATTTCCTTTAAAAGGGAAAACAACATAAAATAAAACAATGCCGATAATCAAAATTAAAAATGGCAGATATTTTCGCGCATTCAATACGCCCAGTCTCCTTTGCGAGCCTCTTGCACAAATTCCAAACTAATGACGTCAGACGAGAACATAACTGCATGCGACGTAGACATCAGCTGATGTTTGACGGGCGCTATCCAATCAAAGGAGTAGAATACAGGTGGAGACGAAACATTGTGTATTCCATGCGGTATAACTGATTCTAACCCCATGGCCAGGGCATACAAATGTTGGCATAGAGGAACCTAATTACAAGTGCTATCAAGACTCATTGAATACAAAACGACTCAATGAAACATACATGTAGTTTTGTCTATCTATTGTCTATTCAGCCTGTAGTAAACAATTGTAAGGTAAGTTCATAAGAAATATAGATTTTATAGTAAATTTCCTTTCTTATACCTACCGCAATTGTTTACATGGAGGCCCTCCCATCTTCTTATTCGGGTAAGAATCCTTTCTCCCAGCTGATCACATAACTCCTATGTTGGCGGACTCAGAAGAATGGTTTTGATTACTGCTTGCGCACTGGTTAACGGAAGTCGTGGAATTGTACTAAGAGAAGAGCGTCCCTTACTGGGTGTGTGCCGAAGGCACTCGACCCAGTTTGGGCTAATTTTTTCGTGGTGTTTTTACACCACTTTTCTTTCCCAAATCTCCTGGGAAAGATTAAAATAGAGAGTATTTTATCCAAGTTAGGGTCTTCCACTGTAGTGCAAGCCTGTAGTAAACAATTGCGGAAGGTATAATAAGAAAGGAAATTTACTATAAAATTTATGTTTCTCTTGACACTAAAATAAGTATACTTTGGGTATATTTAATTCAATATTTTTTGGAATTTTTTACCTATGATTCCTTGAGTTAAATTTTGATGAAATTTTCATCAAATCTAGTCATGGCTGCTGTACAGCAGCCATGACTAGATTTGATGAAAAATATCCTGAATATACTCAGCAGATTAAGGGTTAAAGATTAAAGTTAATACTAAACTAAGTTCAGAAATGCAAATTCTATACTCTTCACCTTATAAGAAAAATGGTGTTTTTACCAGTGGTAACATTCAAGAAAGATCTGTCACTATTTTTTTAATTTAGGAATCAATTAATCATCACAAATAATTGATAATAATCGATTAATCGTACCCAGATGCCCCCCTCTCCCTCTCTTTGAAGTTGTTAAAAATGAGGTTCAAATCAGTTGACCTACCTCAAGTAAATAACGAAGACGATCCTCTTTTAGGTACATTCAAAGCTTTGATGTTCTGAACATTTGAACCGTCGGTGTAATAATCAAGACAAGTCGTCAGTTGCGAACTTCGCAAGTTTGCAACTGCAGACCAGTCTTTATTATTACACTGACGGTTCAAATGTTCAGAACATCACAGCTTTGAATGTTCCTAAAAGACAAATGCTTCTAATGGCTTCTTGATGGTTTAATGTCGACATTCTTGACCTTTTGCCTTGAGAAACAATAGTTTTTTCATCAAATTTTTTTAATTATTAAACGTCTAAAATGGGGTAAAATGTACTGTTTCTTCGACAATGAATAATACTAATCGATTTTTGGCATGACCGATCGACAGTTGATTAATCGATTACTCGTGACAGTGCTGATTCAGGATCTACAGTATATTTGATGGCTGTTGTTTGAGTAAATGCAAATTTTTTTGTCAACTTGGCAGACTGAAAAATTATAGGATGGGCAAAGCCGGCCTCAAAGCATCTTCTTTTAAGACTTCTTACCATATTTCCTTTATACAAATAATATTTGTCTTATATAATAAATATTTCTGATGTGCACTGTTATATTATGGCATCTTTTAACCCTTTACCTAATGTAACAACCAAAACCGGCCATCAGTATTCACAAAAATCATCGTTTTACTTTCATTATTTTTTTCATTTTTTGTCACAAAAACATAGCTTATGACCCCTCATTGGAACGAGCTCATTGAGTTCATTCCAATGAGGGATCGTAACCTCTGTTTTTGGCTCACCAACGTTAGTTGTGTGAGCCTATGGCATAGCCCTCATGTCGGCGTCGGCGTCCGCTCTCAAATATTTTGAACTTTTGTGTACAGGTTTTGATTTTTTGGCTTTTCAAATTTTTTTTTAGTTTCAGCATATTGCTATAGTGGTTCACTATAACATTTAACTCTTTTCCAGGGTATTTTGTCGTAATTTTAACCCTTTGAATCAAATTTTAGACTTATTTTGATGTTTGCGTGCAGGTTTTGAGGGGTTTTTTTCCCTTTCTTCCAAGTGGAGATTTACCTTGCAGCATATGTCCATGCTTTCTATTGTATGTATACATGCATCTTAGGGTTATGTTTGTATTATTTAACCCTTTTCCTGCTGAATTACTTCAATTTTGGACTTTTATGTACAGCTTTTGGACTTAGGCTTACAGCTTCTTACTTTTATGTACAGGTTGTGATAAAAAAAAAACAATTTCAAGTGATGTTGACCTCACTGCATATTGCAGTGGTGGTTATTATAACATTGATATCTTTCCAGTGCATTTTTAAAAAATTTTTAACCCTATGAATAGATTTTTAGACTTATTTTGACGTTTGCGTGCAGGTTTTCATGGGTTTTTTTTTTCTCCTTTCTTCCAAGTGTAGAGTTTCTGCATATTGCTATGGTGGTTCACTATAACATTTAACTCTTTTCCAGGGTATTTTGTCTTAATTTTAACCCTTTGAATCAAATTTTAGACTCATTTTGATGTTTGCGTGCAGGTTTTGATGGTTTTTTTTTCCTTTCTCCCAAGTGGAGATTTACCTTGCAGCATATCTCCATGCTTCTTAGGGGTTATTATTATATTATTTAACCCTTTAGTTGCTTATTTTCTTTAATTTTGGACTTTTGTGTGCAGGTTTTGAACTTGTATTTTTACTCCAGCCACCCGTTTACATTGGCCACCTGTTGGTGAGCCACGGGGTACTGATACCCCCTCTAGTTGACAAAACAAATTAAAAAAATTTGTTATTCAAGAATTTTGTTTGCAAGTGTCATCTGCCTTTCGTAATAGGTAAAGGGCTAACAAAACATGTAATCTGGGAAATGAATAGTATTCTTAATTCCTTGCATGGTGTTGGCATATATTCCTATTCAGAATATCAAATCTCTTGTCATGGAAATATCTATAATTTGAACACATTTAATCTCTTTTCCTCCCTGTAAATTGAAGGGACCTTTTTGTCCAATAATTTCTTGAGTTTATTTATTTATTGGAATTTAACTACACTGTCAACAGTGAGGGTCACCTTGTGTCAGACAGTTTTATAGGTGGAGAGAACCACCAACCAAAGGTGAGCAACTGTCAGCTCTCCAAAATACTAACTCCACACAAGCAGGGTTAGCATTGGTTGAAGACAGGTGCACCATCGACCTGCAGTATGCATTAGTGCTCAATGCCACTGTGTAATTTCGATTAAGTGTCTTGCCCAAGGAAGGACACAACACTGTTACCGCCAGTGGGATTTGAACTGAAGACCTCTGAGTTTGCAGCCTGCATCTCTACCTACAAAGCCACCATACTCCCATTTCTTGAGTTAAATTTGGATGAATTTTTCAAGAAACCTAGAGATGGCCTCTTCATAACAGCCGTGACTGGATTTGCTGAAAAACATTTTGAAAGTACTAAGCAGTTAAGAGTTAAACTATAGTTCTGTAACATTTCTGATGCACACTGTTGATATAGTATACTAAACAAAACTTTTTGATTCCAGTGTACTTAATTTGATCATATACTGGTTAATAACTTAACCCTGACCTTTGTGATTCCGGCCCCAATACATACATTCCTTCCATATAAAGTAGTCCTTTTTTGTTTTTTTATATTGTAAGTTGTCTCTGCCAACATGTATGGTATATGGAGATTTAATACCTGTATGTCGGTTTTTAAACACCGAGTCGCAGGCGAGGTGTTTAAATAAGACATCCAGGTATTAAATCTCCATATACCATACATGTTGGTGGAGATAACATTTTTGTCCAGTTTGAAACACAATAGAAACATAGTGGAAATAAATTTGCAGACCCCTTTCTCATGCTCCGCAATTGTTTTGTTTTTACAAATGCAGAAGACAATAGGTAGAGTTACATCCCTTGGGTCGTTAAGGAAATTGGTTAACAGTAGTTTGTTGACCTATCGTCCCCAGAGTTCCAATGTGTTCCATGTGCCTACTGGCACAAAGAACACAATGGTACTCAGGGGATGAATTATTTGCTCTTATTTTTCTCAAGTTGTTTCATTTTAATTATTCGACTATTTAATTTATTACAAAATATGATTGAATTGTTGGAAATCTAATGATATTTGTGACTATTTTCAGGGTTTTTTGTTCAATTTTTATACCGAGGCAAGTGAATGCGAAAAGCTTTCATTCAAACCATATACCCCTGATGTTTCGCAAGCTCATTTACCCTGGAAGTTGCATGCTGTCATATACCTTGGATGTTGGGTGCACCTTTTGCCATGGCTATTTGTCCAAGGCATTCTGACCAATCAAAAGACAGAATTTATCAGGATATAGGGACAATGCATCTTGTGAACAAGCCAGAAAATAAGCAGACTGTCATCTGCAAAATGAGGTCCCCAGAGGGTGAATGTAGTGATGCTAGGCAGGGTAGCATCACTAAATTTAACATCTGTGAACCTCAATCTGAATCAGGGTCTCAAAACTAAACAGAAAGAGGTACCCAGAGGACAAATTGGCCCACTGTATGGGATAGCACCATCAAATTCACCCTCTGGAGACCTCATTCTGCAAATGTCAGACTGCTTATTTTCAGGCCTGGTTGTGAAAACGTTTAGTGATTGATATTATATAATCTTTGCATCTGTGTAAATTTGTCAAGAAATATCAATTGCAGTTCTTCTGCAGCACCCTTTCCTAAATTAGACTTCTTTCCCTTCCTCCCTCCTGAAACCCAGGGAAGTGAACAGTAAAAAAAGCACTGTTTTACTAGTAGGACTTGGTAACCAATGCCTGTGGAAGTCCTCTAAAATGGGCTACATGGGTATAAACAATTGGCTGGACTTTATTCCCATGTGGTAGTTACAGTTGGCCACTGTGCAGAAATGTGATCTTGAACACCAATAAATAAATAAATGGATAAATAAATTAATAACAATAATAAATAATAATAATAATAATAAATAAATGAGAGAACAAGTACTGTTTTACTCACAAATATAACTTGCTAACCATGCATTTCCTGGACCTGAAATCCTCTAAACACAGTACACTTAATTGGATATCTCCTAGCTGAATAACCCTTTTAATTGAATATAATTTCCCAACACAAAACCCTTTACTGCAGTACAAATTTGACCTGTGAATTGAATATAGGTTATAGAGTAAACTCCTGTTAATCAAATAAAAAATCCTGCAACCTGTCGACAATGTTACCCTGACTCTTTCCCGTTTTCCCTTATTTATAGACCTATTTGGCCGCAGTACATCCAATACAGTTATTTAATCTATTATATCTTGTTTGACAGAGCTCATATAATAGAATAAATGCTAAGTTTATCTCTGGAATACAGAAAAGTCACACAATCCCTGTTAATTGAATACTCCTATTAACTGAATAATTTTCATTGACAAAGTGGCTATTCAATTAACAGGGTTACACTGTATTGGGTATAAATGATTGTTAATCTTGACTTTGTTGTTAACTCTTTAATAAATACTATATAGCCTTAGCTACTGATGTAGTGTTCAGCACAAGTAAATAGATAAATAAATGCCATGATTGAAGAGTGAGTCGAGTGTGTGAGAATGAAGAATGTGCGAGTTTTCCTTCTCTGGCTTTTTTCACGTTTAAAGTTTTGCTGATTTTATATAATCCCAGAATAACTAAAGGGATTGGTCTAACAGATGGAGATTGTATGGAGAGACTGTCACTTTTCTCCCATCACTGAGGTACTGAGACATATATCAAGTTGTGTAGGACAGCTGGGATAGATATGCCTGTCTCACCCCACCACACAACAGCTAGCTCACCCAACCTTATGAAGGCAATATAGATTGGTCATTTGGGTGGGGTGAGATAAGAGAGGTCATAACCTCTGTTTTTGAGACAAAAAATGAAAAAATAATGAAAATTAATTTGCAATTTTTGTGAATAGTGCTGGCCGGTTTTGGCCGTTACGTTAGGTAAAAGGTTAAGGAACTATATTTTTATACTGTACCAATGACCCAGACATAGCTGGTGCTAACTCTTAAAATATAGGGCCAAACACAAATTTTGCCCCCCAATCCCCAAAATTTGCATCTAAAACTAAAGAAAACATGTCCTGAGAGGCCCTCCACACTTCGCCCCTACTGCGCATGCGCAGTGTCAAGGACGTTCCGAAATTGGCGCCATTTATCATTCTAAGTTTGGCCCTTCATCAGTTAACATCTGACTGATCTTTGTGCTTTTAAATCTCAGTTTAAATGATGCCAGACACATAAATATTAGTGAAATGGTGATTCTAAGGAGGATAGAAAAGGAGGAGAGGAAAAGAATGTGTGACAGAATATTATCAGGGCTGTAACTTAAAATTTTTTAATGAAATTATGTTAAGTTACCTATTTTCAAGGCAGCAGCCATTTTGTTGTCATTCTGATTATTTAGTTACACTGTTTTTACAAGTGTTTTTCCTCTCTCCCTGTCCTTTAAGTTCCCCCTTGCTATTCTCCCATGCTTTTGGCATAATTTCTGTAATTATTATTACTAAAATTTCTTGGGAGTTTAGCTGAATAACAGAATGAATTCTGTTCTTTCCCCATGTTTACGTCTTCACCTACAGGTGGTTAGGCGTTGTGTTCTGCATCTACCATCTGATGTTCTGCAGTTTCTTCCCTGGAAGTCTCTGTTTTGCATCAGATGGTGTATTTTTGGTAACTGATTTCGGGCCTGGGTGCCTGGAGTCTTATTTTAGTGTTTTTACACTCATTGTTTACATTTACAACAGCCCTCTGTGTGAGGGGGGGATTTCTAAATAATAATATCTTTATGTTATTTCAATCATAACTAGATACATTATTATTGTTCGTAAGTGTTGAATAAATTGTTTAAAATATTTTTAAAATTTTTGTCCACACTTATGCTTGGGATCCATTGGGGCTCAACGTTACTTTTCAGAAACTTGGGCTGTTCTGAAAAAATATATTTTTATACTGTACCAATGACCCAGACATAGCTGGTGCTAACTCTTAAAATATAGGGCCAAACACAAATTTTGCCCCCCAATCCCCAAAATTTGCATCTAAAACTAAAGAAAACATGTCCTGAAAGGCCCTCCACACCTCGCCCCCACTGCGCATGCGCAGTGTCAAGGACGTTCCGAAATTGGCGCCATTTATCATTCTAAGTTTGGCCCTTCATCAGTTAACATCTGACTGATCTTTGTGCTTTTAAATCTCAGTTTAAATGATGCCAGACACATAAATATTAGTGAAATGGTGATTCTAAGGAGGATAGAAAAGGAGGAGAGGAAAAGAATGTGTGACAGAATATTATCAGGGCTGTAACTTAAAATTTTTTAATGAAATTATGTTAAGTTACCTATTTTCAAGGCAGCAGCCATTTTGTTGTCATTCTGATTATTTAGTTACACTGTTTTTTCAAGTGTTTTTCCTCTCTCCCTGTCCTTTAATTCCCCCTTGCTATTCTCCCATGCTTTTGGCATAGTTTCTGTAATTATTATTACTAAAATTTCTTGGGAGTTTTAGCTTAATAACAGAATGAATTCTGTTCTTTCCCCATGTTTACGTCTTCACCTACGGGTGGTTAGGCGTTGTGTTCTGCATCTACCATCTGATGTTCTGCAGTTTCTTCCCTGGAAGTCTCTGTTTTGCATCAGATGGGGCATTTTTGGTAACTGATTTCGGGCCTGGGTGCCTGGAGTCTTATTTTAGTGTTTTTACACTCATTGTTTACATTTACAACAGCCCTCTGTGTGAGGGGGGGATTTCTAAATAATAATATCTTTATGTTATTTTAATCATAACTAGATACATTATTATTGTTCGTAAGTGTTGAATAAATTGTTTAAAATATTTTTAAAATTTTTGTCCACACTTAGGCTTGGGATCCATTGGGGCTCAACGTTACTTTTCAGAAACTTGGGCTGTTCTGAAAAAATATTTTTTCAAAATATTTTGATTTCAATTATTTTTTCTATATTAATGGATCATATTATTATTATGTATTTTGATTGCCAGGGGTTAGTGCGAGTACCAGGACTTGTTTTCTTTTCACATTGAAAGGATATTGATCAATTGTTTTAAGAGGAAGTCTTCCTCTGACCTTATTATCATTCTATATGTGGTCAGTGTACTCGCATTAACTCCTGTTCTGTATCGTATGATTTCGATGACAATATGGGAAGCGTATGTCACGGTATGTTGTTGGGGATTTGGACACTCCGGTCCTTTCCCCGCAGGGTCACTCTACTTTATCAATTTCTATTTCAGACGATCAAGATTAGGGTGATGTATCTGTGATGTCTTCCAACAGTGTGCCTCCGTCGTCACAATTAATGAAGGGCTAGCGGAAAAGTGCTCATGTAATACGCCAATTGCCTAAGAGGACCCTAGTAGGTTCGACGGCCTTTGACGTCCGCTAGCTCGCCCGGTGTAGCGTCCATTCACCGAATGGTTCGGCAGCCGGGTTCGTCCGTTGCGGTCTAGAAGGAATTTTGGGGTGATGCGAGCACTATAAAATTAACTTAATGCACACCCAGTGACGGCGGATCGGAAGGAGAACGGAGGAAGCCTTTTAGTCCGGTTCATAGCTCGTTCCGGTCCATCCGGACGGCAAGCGAGAGAGGCCCCTCTCTCGTTCAACAACATCTGGCCCCAGATGTTGTGGTACAAATGTGTCGTTAGCGGAGCATACGTCCGTCGCTCGGGACGCTCCGTTGTATAGGCAGTCCGCTGAGACTGCTAAGGCTTCCTCTTCTCGTCAGCGCACACGACCGCACCTTGGCTGCGTGACCGCCGATATATTACCAGCTTCGCCGATCAAGGATTCTTCGGCGACCAGGTCACACCATCCGGCAGCCAGGGATTCGAGACCGATGGACTCCGGACGTTCGCATAGGAAGTATGCGGGAGCCATCTGATGCGGAGCTGCCCTCGGCGAAGCACCGATAGACTGCGCCTCCGCAGGTCTCGACGCCGGACATTCTTGTGCACATAGCACAGCTTATCGCAGCATCCCAGCAGCCGACAGAAACGGTGTCGGATCGAGAATTATCCGACAGCGCTGGGTCGGTAGCCGGGGACTCGAGGCCTGCAGACTCCGGACGTTCGCATAGGAAGTGTGCGGGAGTCAACGTACACGGAGCTTCCAGCGGCAATGCATCGTAAGTCCGCTACTGCACAGGCCTCGGGAACGGACGTGCTTTCCTTAATAGCACAGTTTATCGCAGCATCCCAGCATCAACTGAATCTGTCGCATATATTTTATCCGACGATGCTGGGTCAGGACGCTCCGCGGAGGCGGGTACGGACGTCCGAAAGTTTCATCCGGTCCGACGGGATACCGAAAGGGATTCGGTGGATTTCAAGCTTTCCCTTTCGGAACAACATATGCTGCGATGCCGGATAAGAAACTGATAGCGTCGGTGGACTTAGAAATTTTTGGTTCGGTTCAGGGACATCGTCCCTCAGTTCCGACATAGTCCAATAATGTCACACAAACTTTCGAATTATTGAACGACGCTATATATATTATTATTTTATGCTTGCTATCCAAGCATTTCTGGTTTCTTGTTCGAAGAGTTATGGAGATGTCTTCAAAAGTGTGCCTCTGTCGTCATAGTTAATGAAGAGTTAGCGGCAATAAGTGCTCATGGAATATGTCTATCGCTTACGGAGTGACATTCGCTAGCTCACCCGGTGTAGCGTACATTCATCGAATGGTTCGGCTGCCGGGTTCGTCCGTTGCGGTCTAGGAAGGAGATTTGGGTGATGCGAGCACTTTAATTACTTTAGTACTCACCCAGTGACGGCAGATTGAGGACGGATCGGAGGAAGCCAACAACATAGGGGACCGCATGTTGTGGTTCAGATATTTTACATTCGGAGCATATGTCCGTTGCTCGGGACGCTCCGTTATATTGACAGTCCGAGAGACTGTCTTTAATGCTTCCTCATCCTCACAGCAGGGCACACGACCGCACATTGGCTACGTGACCTCGAGTATCCGATCAGTTTCGGCATTCAGTGATTCCACAGCGAATAGGTCGCGCCATCCGGTAGCCAAAGGACACGAGGCCTATACACTCCGTTCGCTCGCATATTGGAAGTATGCACGGGGTAACGATCTCGGAGCTTCCTGCGGCAATGCATCGTAAGACCGCTGCTCCTCAGGCCTCAGTGACGGACGTGCTATCCGAGTTAGCACAGTTGTTTCGCAGCATCCCAGCAATTGACGGTTTCTCGGTCGAATCAGGAATTATCCGACGGCGCTGGGTCGGTGCGGTCTACGGTTGCATCAAGCTACGGACGACCGAACGCTTTATAGGGTCCGACAGGATGGCGAAAGGGATTCGAAAGATTTCGAGTTTTCCCTTTAGTAGTATCGGAAGATGCCTTTCATATCTTCTGGCATTTCTTCCAGTGTTTATTGTTCGGACTTCATGGCTGCGATCTTGGATAAGAGACTTATAGCGTCATTGGACTCGGATTTTTCGATCGGTACAGGGACTTTGTCCCTGACTTACCGACGCAGTCCAATATTGTCATTACAACATGTGTTTTATTTTTCGACGCTATATATTTATATATATATATACAAGCCTGCTACTAAGCATGATAGTTTAGTTTCTTGTCCGCGTGGCTCATTTCTGCCATTTTATCTTTTTTACATATAGTTTATTTTGGCAGAGCAGGGCATACCGAGAGTTCATATGCGTCTAGACGGTGTGATTAAAGACTGCATATATTCTTTTTCGCCGTTTATGTCTTTTCCAATTTCAATGTTGGGAACGACATTATGTATAGTAGACTTAACTTAGACGCTTTATTATACGTAATCCGCCTTACTGAGGCGTTATCATTACGTCTTCAAGAAAAGATTTACGGGATATTATTCTCAATGTAATTTCTTTTGAGGGCAGTAGTTTGTTCACGTATAACTCCGCCCTTCAGTGGCTGATTGGAGTTGGTTAGACGTGATGCAGCCCTAGCTACATCCACGCGTGGATAGTAGGTTAAGAACTCTCTCAGAGTCGCTTCGTTCTCGGAGGAGCTTCTCTTCGACGGCAACTTTCCGGCAATCCATGAATTGCTTGATTTATACATTCTCTTGTCTATCTAGTGTTACAAGAGATTCAGACTGGGGCAAACATTCGGTGGTTGACTCAGAGAGTGCCGCCGCAGTTGCCGGACCCTAGTGTGCCTGTTATGACGGTTGCCAGTCAAACAGATTGGGATATTCTGATCCCTACGGATTCGAAGTGCCAGGGTCTTTGGGTTCCGCAGTCTTTTAGCTATCAGTTTAACTTCCGCGGAATAATGTTTTTTAGGCTTGCTTTATGTCATTGCATGAACATTATTCAGAAACGCATGCCCAAATTTCTGTCCTTTAATTCGACAGTAGTGGCGTATCTCCGGAACCAGGGAGGCACTCTTTCGTTTCCGTTATTCAATTTAATGGAAAGAATCCGTCTGTTGGTTATAGTACACCAAGTTCAGTTTTGGTCCGTCATATTCTGGGTCGTCTGATTGTTTTATCGCACTCCCGTTCTCTTACGGGTCGCTTGTTGCTGTCAGAATGGACTCTCAACAAACAAGTATTTAATCAGATTTGCTATCTATGAGAGCGCCCAATGATGTTTTATTTATGACACAGCTTGCTAATCAATTGCAGACGTATGTGTTGGCTTGTCCAGATCTCTGAGCTAATACTGTTAACGCTCTATTGATCTATAGGACGGAATGATAGGATACGCGTATCCTCCGGCGCTGTTGTTTTAGCAGGTATTGCTAAGATAAACAACCACAATACATTTCTGTTGATAGCATCTCTATCTTCACAGAGATCATGAGTAATTTACTCTCTTGTCTACTGTGGATCTTAACGTGAAATCTTCCTCTATGTGAGGATCTTTTTTCACTGGGTAAATCGTGTCATCTTTATCACAACCAGCAAGGTCGCAACTTTCATGTATTCCGTTGTGTGGTCCGTATTGCATTGTAAGCACTGTACTGGACGAGCTTTGGACGCGATTTCTTACTATAGGAGATCCTCTTCTTCGCTATTCTATGCGACTAAAGTGGAGGCTCTTCCGTCGTGGTGTAGGGATCATTATGTTCATATGGTTGATCCCTCCATACTACGCATTGCTAGTTTTTAGTATACTTGTTTCACAAGATCTACTGCAGCCTGTTGTTATTTAGGTTATAGGTTTATGTTACCTCATACCTATGCACTCTACGATAGTTTACAATTGAGTCTTTTGTCTCTTTATCTAAGTCAGTTAGTAACTTTTTGATAAATAGACTTAGAATCTTTAGATTAAATTCCTATACGGATTTTAACTTCGGTTCTTATTTAGCTATGTAAACATTTGAGCCTTTGGAAACAGTAGTTTTCAAATTCTGACCTTTTAGACAGTAATTCTGTTGGTTTCTCTTTTACTGTAGAGTCAGTGAGTTTCATGCACTATCGATGGATGATTTTCACTTTCATAGTTTCGGAATCAATACTTCCGTTACTATTTAGGTTGGATTGTTGCATAAGAGTTAGGCTCCTATTTCCGGAACCTATTATTTTAAGGTCCTTCCGTCTTCGTATGGGCATAGGCCTTTACTCTTTCCGGGTACAGTTTATGTATTTATAAACAGATATCTGTTTATTACAAGGGCGTAAGCTTCTTCTGTCTTTGATGTCTAGTAGAAGGACGTTACGCTCCATTTTATTTTTAATGGATTCTATTAACTAGCGTACTGCTTATGGTATATCATTGGCTTAGCAGTTGTGCTTAAGATTTCGGCTCATGAAGTAAGAGTTCTTCTACTTCTTGGGCTTTCATTAATAGTGTTGCTATTATAGATTTTTGAAGGCTGCTCATTGCGCTCAGCCATCCATTCATGAATTTTATCTCAGAAATATCGAGTCCATTTCTGGAGGCCTCTATTGTTAGGTCTATTATCTACTGCTCAGAATATCATTCTCTTAACAGTTGCTACTATAGCTAGGTAGGCTGTCTGTTTCGGCAGTGTCTCCGTTCGGCTGCCCTCTTCGCTCTGGGCTATTTGAGCCAGGGCAAGAAAAAGGGGGGGGGGGGAGGGTGTTCCCTTGGGTCACCTGTTTTTACTATGAAAACAAGGGGATACCTCCTCCGGAGTTAGTAATTCTGAGCTGTTATTGGGATGGTTGTTTAGTGAGAAGTTTAAGTTTATAAAATTCATTCAAGTCTTAGTTTTTAAAGTATAGCTTTTGAATATTGCATATGTCAACGGACATGATTATGCAATTCTCACACACTTTTAGGAGTATAAGAGTCTCTATTCTCTAGACTTACTTTATTATTGGCTTACTTTAAAAATTATTAGTATAAGGATTATTGGATATTAATAGAGTACATGGATGTATGAAGCTCAATTTTTGGAAGGTGTTGTATCTTTCTAATTTATCATAAATAAGAAAGATACATGTAAGGCCTATTACTTCTTTTCCCTACAGGGGATGACTCTATTTTATTTTATTGAGCGTATTCCATTTTGCTCTATGTCCTTGGCCCTCCAGCCTTTTTACTATTCAGCTATGTCTGGGTCATTGGTACAGTATAAAAATGTTAAAAAATTTATAGTAATTTATATATTTTTTATACTTACCAATGACCCAGACGGGGATGGCCCTCCCAGGAGTTGGGAACTCTTGCCTCCCCGCTGAGTACATAGCGCTTACCAGGCACTGGTTATTAGAATGATAAATGGCGCCAATTTCGGAACGTCCTTGACACTGCGCATGCGCAGTGGGGGCGAGGTGTGGAGGGCCTTTCAGGACATGTTTTCTTTAGTTTTAGATGCAAATTTTGGGGATTGGGGGGCAAAATTTGTGTTTGGCCCTATATTTTAAGAGTTAGCACCAGCTATGTCTGGGTCATTGGTAAGTATAAAAAATATATAAATTACTATAAATTTTTTAACTTTTTCAAAATATTTTGATTTCAATTATTTTTTCTATATTAATGGATCATATTATTATTATGTATTTTGATTGCCAGGGGTTAGTGCGAGTACCAGGACTTGTTTTCTTTTCACATTGAAAGGATATTGATCAATTGTTTTAAGAGGAAGTCTTCCTCTGACCTTATTATCATTCTCTATGTGGTCAGTGTACTCGCATTAACTCCGGTTCTGTATCGTATGATTTTGATGACAATATGGGAAGCGTATGTCACGGTATGTTGTTGGGGATTTGGACACTCCGGTCCTTTCCCCGCAGGGTCACTCTACTTTATCAATTTCTATTTCAGACGATCAAGATTAGGGTGATGTATCTGTGATGTCTTCCAACAGTGTGCCTCCGTCGTCACAATTAATGAAGGGCTAGCGGAAAAGTGCTCATGTAATACGCCAATTGCCTAAGAGGACCCTAGTAGGTTCGACGGCCTTTGACGTCCGCTAGCTCGCCCGGTGTAGCGTCCATTCACCGAATGGTTCGGCAGCCGGGTTCGTCCGTTGCGGTCTAGAAGGAATTTTGGGGTGATGCGAGCACTATAAAATTAACTTAATGCACACCCAGTGACGGCGGATCGGAGGGAGAACGGAGGAAGCCTTTTAGTCCGGTTCATAGCTCGTTCCGGTCCATCCGGACGGCAAGCGAGAGAGGCCCCTCTCTCGTTCAACAACATCTGGCCCCAGATGTTGTGGTACAAATGTGTCGTTAGCGGAGCATACGTCCATCGCTCGGGACGCTCCGTTGTATAGGCAGTCCGCTGAGACTGCTAAGGCTTCCTCTTCTCGTCAGCGCACACGACCGCACCTTGGCTGCGTGACCGCCGATATATTACCAGCTTCGCCGATCAAGGATTCTTCGGCGACCAGGTCACACCATCCGGCAGCCAGGGATTCGAGACCGATGGACTCCGGACGTTCGCATAGGAAAAGTATGCGGGAGCCATCTGATGCGGAGCTGCCCTCGGCGAAGCAGCGATAGACTGCGCCTCCGCAGGTCTCGACGCCGGACATTCTTGTGCACATAGCACAGCTTATCGCAGCATCCCAGCAGCCGACAGAAACGGTGTCGGATCGAGAATTATCCGACAGCGCTGGGTCGGTAGCCGGGGACTCGAGGCCTGCAGACTCCGGACGTTCGCATAGGAAGTATGCGGGAGTCAACGTACACGGAGCTTCCAGCGGCAATGCATCGTAAGTCCGCTACTGCACAGGCCTCGGGAACGGACGTGCTTTCCTTATTAGCACAGTTTATCGCAGCATCCCAGCATCAACTGAATCTGTCGCATATATTTTATCCGACGATGCTGGGTCGGGACGCTCCGCGGAAGCGGGTACGGACGTCCGAAAGTTTCATCCGGTCCAACGGGATACCGAAAGGGATTCGGTGGATTTCAAGCTTTCCCTTTCAGAACAACATATGCTGCGATGCCGGATAAGAAACTGATAGCGTCGGTGGACTTAGAAATTTTTGGTTCGGTTCAGGGACATCGTCCCTCAGTTCCGACATAGTCCAATAATGTCACGCAAACTTTCGAATTATTGAACGACGCTATATATATTATTATTTTATGCTTGCTATCCAAGCATTTCTGGTTTCTTGTTCGAAGAGTTATGGAGATGTCTTTCAAAAGTGTGCCTCTGTCGTCATAGTTAATGAAGAGTTAGCGGCAATAAGTGCTCATGGAATATGTCTATCGCTTACGGAGTGACATTCGCTAGCTCACCCGGTGTAGCGTACATTCATCGAATGGTTCGGCTGCCGGGTTCGTCCGTTGCGGTCTAGGAAGGAGATTTGGGTGATGCGAGCACTTTAATTACTTTAGTACTCACCCAGTGACGGCAGATTGAGGACAGATCGGAGGAAGCCAACAACATAGGGGACCGCATGTTGTGGTTCAGATATTTTACATTCGGAGCATATGTCCGTTGCTCGGGACGCTCCGTTATATTGACAGTCCGAGAGACTGTCTTTAATGCTTCCTCATCCTCACAGCAGGGCACACGACCGCACATTGGCTACGTGACCTCGAGTATCCGATCAGTTTCGGCATTCAGTGATTCCACAGCGAATAGGTCGCGCCATCCGGTAGCCAAGGGACACGAGGCCTATACACTCCGTTCGCTCGCATATTGGAAGTATGCACGGGGTAACGATCTCGGAGCTTCCTGCGGCAATGCATCGTAAGACCGCTGCTCCTCAGGCCTCAGTGACGGACGTGCTATCCGAGTTAGCACAGTTGTTTCGCAGCATCCCAGCAATTGACGGTTTCTCGGTCGAATCAGGAATTATCCGACGGCGCTGGGTCGGTGCGGTCCGCGGTTGCATCAAGCTACGGACGACCGAACGCTTTATAGGGTCCGACAGGATGGCGAAAGGGATTCGAAAGATTTCGAGTTTTCCCTTTAGTAGTATCGGAAGATGCCTTTCATATCTTCTGGCATTTCTTCCAGTGATTATTTTTCGGACTTCATTGCTGCGATCTTGGATAAGAGACTTATAGCGTCATTGGACTCGGATTTTTCGATCGGTACAGGGTCTTTGTCCCTGACTTACCGACGCAGTCCAATATTGTCATTACAACATGTGTTTTATTTTTCGACGCTATATATTTATATATATATACAAGCCTGCTACTAAGCATGATAGTTTAGTTTCTTGTCCGCGTGGCTCATTTCTGCCATTTTATCTTTTTTACATATAGTTTATTTTGGCAGAGCAGGGCATACCGAGAGTTCATATGCGTCTAGACGGTGTGATTAAAGACTGCATATATTCTTTTTCACCGTTTATGTCTTTTCCAATTTCAATGTTGGGAACGACATTATGTATATTAGACTTAACTTAGACGCTTTATTATACGTAATCCGCCTTACTGAGGCGTTATCATTACGTCTTCAAGAAAAGATTTACGGGATATTATTCTCAATGTAATTTCTTTTGAGGGCAGTAGTTTGTTCACGTATAACTCCGCCCTTCAGTGGCTGATTGGAGTTGGATGGACGTGATGCAGCCCTAGCTACATCCACGCGTGGATAGTAGGTTAAGAACTCTCTCAGAGTCGCTTCGTTCTCGGAGGAGCTTCTCTTCGACGGCAACTTTCCGGCAATCCATGAATTGCTTGATTTATACACTCTCTTGTCTATCTAGTGTTACAAGAGATTCAGACTGGGGCAAACATTCGGTGGTTGACTCAGAGAGTGCCGCCGCAGTTGCCGGACCCGAGTGTGGCTGTTATGACGGTTGCCAGTCAAACAGATTGGGATATATACTGATCCCTACGGATTCGAAGTGCCAGGGTCTTTGGGTTCCGCAGTCTTTTAGCTATCAGTTAACTTCCGCGGAATAATGTTTTTTAGGCTTGCTTTATGTCATTGCATGAACATTATTCAGAAACGCATGCCCAAATTCCTGTCCTTTAATTCGACAGTAGTGGCGTATCTCCGGAACCAGGGAGGCACTCTTTCGTTTCCGTTATTCAATTTAATGGAAAGAATCCGTCTGTTGGTTATAGTACACCAAGTTCAGTTTTGGTCCGTCATATTCTGGGTCGTCTGATTGTTTTATCGCACTCCCGTTCTCTTACGGGTCGCTTGTTGCTGTCAGAATGGACTCTCAACAAACAAGTATTCAATCAGATTTGCTATCTATGGGAGCGCCCAATGATGTTTTATTTATGACACAGCTGGCTAATCAATTGCAGACGTATGTGTTGGCTTGTCCAGATCTCTGAGCTAATACTGTTAACGCTCTATTGATCTATAGGACGGAATGATAGGATACGCGTATCCTCCGGCGCTGTTGTTTTTAGCAGGTATTGCTAAGATAAACAACCACAATACATTTCTGTTGATAGCATCTCTATCTTCACAGAGATCATGAGTAATTTACTCTCTTGTCTACTGTGGATCTTAACGTGAAATCTTCCTCTATGTGAGGATCTTTTTTCACTGGGTAAATCGTGTCATCTTTATCACAACCAGCAAGGTCGCAACCTTCATGTATTCCGTTGTGTGGTCCGTATTGCATTGTAAGCACTGTACTGGACGAGCTTTGGACGCGATTTCTTACTATAGGAGATCCTCTTCTTCGCTATTCTATGCGACTAAAGTGGAGGCTCTTCCGTCGTGGTGTAGGGATCATTATGTTCATATGGTTGATCCCTCCATACTACTCATTGCTATTTTTTTAGTATACTTGTTTCACAAGATCTACTGCAGCCTGTTGTTATTTAGGTTATAGGTTTATGTTACCTCATACCTATGCACTCTACGATAGTTTACAATTGAGTCTTTTGTCTCTTTATCTAAGTCAGTTAGTAACTTTTTGATAAATAGACTTAGAATCTTTAGATTAAATTCCTATACAGATTTTAACTTCAGGTTCTTATTTACCTAAGTAATCATTTGAGCCTCTGGAAACAGTAGATTTTTATACTGTACCAATGACCCAGACTTAGCTGGTGCTAACTCCACAAAAACCAGGGCCAAACACAAATTTTGCCCCCCAATCCCCAAAATTTGCATCCAAAACAAAAAGAAATCATGTCCTAAAGGACCTCCATAGTACGACTCTACTGCGCATGCGCAGTGACGCAGTCGTCCCGAAATTGGCGCCAAATATCATTCTCTGTTTGGCCCTTCATCAGTCAACATCTCACTGATCTTTGTGCTTGTAAATCTCAGTTTAAAGGATGCCAGACACGTAATTCTTGGAGAAAATGTGATTCTAAGGAGGATAGAAGGAGGAGAGGAAAAAAGAAGTGGCAAAAAATAATCAGGGCTGTACTTAAAATTTTTTGTTGAAATTATGTTAAGTTGCCTATTTTCGAGGCAAACGCCTCTTGTTGTCATTCTTGCTAATTGTTGCACTGCTTATTCAGTGTTTCCTCTCCCCTAACCTTCTAAAGTCCCCCCTTGCAATTCTCCCATGCTTTTGGCATATTTTTGAGAAGTTTCATTTCTAAAAATTCCCTGGGAGAGTTGCTTGGTTACAGAATGTTTTCTGTTATTTTCCCCATAGTTACGTTTTCACCCATGGGTGTATAACGTTTGTGTTCTGCATCTTCTATCTGATGTTCTGCAGATTCTCCCCTGGGAGTCTCTGTTTTGCATCAGATAGAGTGTAATTGATGACTGATTCCGGGCCAGTTTTTTCAGTGCCTGGAGTCATGTTTTCTTCTGTGTTTACACTGTTTGTTTTCATTGGCAACAGCCTTTTTTGAGGGGGGCTGTTTGCCTTTGAGGTAGTTTATCTCATTATAAGATACATTTATATTATCCGAAAGTGTCTCATTAATTATTTTATATAATTTTAAAATTTTTGACCACACTTTGCCATCGGATCCATCGGGGCTCAACGTTACTTTTCAGCAACTTGGGCTTCTCTGAAAAAATATTTTTTCAAAATTATTTTGTTTTGCAATTGTTTTTTCATTTATTAATGGATCATGTTATTATGTATCTTTGTGTCAGGGGTTTTTGCGAGTAACTAGGACTTATTGTTGTTCTTTCACAATGAAGGGAACTTGTTCAAATTGTAATAGGAAGAAATCTTCCTCTGACTTTCATGATTATTGCATTAATTGTAGTCAGTGTTCTCGCATTAATCCCTGTCCTGTATGTGAACATTGGGATGAGAAACATTGGAAACGTGTGTCACGATATGTTGTTTCTGGAGAAAGAGCGATGCCGGCTCTTTCTCCACAAGGTCACTCTACTCTCTCAGTTTCTATTTCAGAGGAACCAGAACAGGGTGATGTTTCCATGTTATCTTCTTCAAGTGTGCGTCCGTCGTCACAATTAAATACAGAGCTAGCGGCAAAAGTGCTCATGGAGATTAGACAAATGTCGTCCGCTAGCTCGCCCGGTGTAGCGTCCATTCACCGAATGGTTCGGCAGCCGGGTTCGTCCGATGCGGTCCAAGAGGAAATTTTGGGTGATGCGAGCACTATAAAAATAATAGATGCACACCCAGTGACGGCGGATAGTGAACGAGAACGGAGGAAGCCTTTTAGTCCGGTTCCTAGCTCGTCCAGGTCCAGCCGGGCCGCGAGCGAGAGAGGCCCCTCTCTCGTACAACAACATCTGGGACCAGATGTTGTGGTACAAAATGTGTCTTTAGCGGAGCATACGTCCGTCGCTCGGGACGCTCCGTTGTATAAGCAGTCCGCAGAGACTGTTAAGGCTTCCTCTTCTCGCCGGCGCACACGACCGCACCTTGGCTGCGTGACCTCCGATATTTTGCCAGCTTCGCCGATGAAGGATTATTCGGCGACCAGGTCACACCATCCGGCAGCCAGGGATTCGAGACCGATGGACTCCGGACGTTCGCATAGGAAAAGTATGCGGGAGCCATCTGATGCGGAGCTGCCCTCGGCAAAGCAGCGAAAGACCGCTCCTCCGCAGGTCTCGACGTCGGACATTCTAGTGCAGATAGCACAGCTTATCGCAGCATCCCAGCAGCCGACAGAGACGGTGTCGGATCGAGAATTATCCGACGGCGCTGGGTCGGTACGCTCCGCCGAAGCATCGGCGGCGGACGACCGGGAACATCGGGAGGTCCGACCGGATGGTGAAAGGGATACGGATGAATTGGAGCTATCCCTTTCGGAACAACACAAAGCTGCCGTAGACTTCATCCGGCACTTTCTTCCTCAAGTTGTTCCGTCGGGCCAGACTGCTGCGCTTCCGGACAGGAGAATTATAGCGTCATTGGACTCTGATTTTTTCGAGCGGTTCAGGGACATCGCTCCCGAGTTTCCGTCGCAGTCCAATAATGTTGCAAGAACATTTGAATTATTGAACGACGCTATTTTTAAACTTGCTTCCAGGACAGGGAAAGCAGGCTTCTTGTCCGCAAATACTCTCAACCTGCCTTTCATTAATGCAAGGAATAAATTCGACACGGCAGGTCAGGGTATACCGAGAGTTCCTCTGCGTATGGACGACGAGGCGGAAGACTTAGAGCTATCATTACCGTCGTCAGCTTCTATTCCAACCGCAGTGTTGGAAACAGCTATTGCGTCTAACAGAGCCAATTTAGATGCCTTATCTTACGCAGATCACCTTACGAAGGCGTTATCACTGCGTCTTCAAGGGGAAGAGTTTCAGGATATACAATCCTCCTTAAGACTTCTTTCAAGGGCAGTAGCTTATTCCACGTGTAACTCCGCCCTTTCAGTGGCAAATTTGGAGTTGGTTAGACGTGACGCAGCCCTGTCTACATCCACACTAGTGGATTCTAAGGTGAAGAACTCTCTTAGAGTCGCTTCGGTCTCAGGAGATCTTCTCTTTGACGGCAAGCTTTCCGCTATTTATGATAATATTAAAAAGAAAGCTAGTGATTCTCTGTTGTTCAGATCCGCTCCTAAAAGGTCGGATACAGCAGACACGAATAAGGCGGGCACTTCTGGGTCTTATCCGCCCAAGAGAGGTGCCTATAGAGGTTCCGGTGCGTCCTCTAGCTCTTATTCGAGAGACCGTCAGGATAGCGACTCTCGTTCGGGACGTCCTTCAGGCCGGGACAATCGGTCGGACGCCCCGAGGTCGACGAGGCGAGGTGCGGGTCGTGGAAGACGTGGTTTCTCCTACCGCAGGCCTCGCAGATCCAGGAGGTGATGGCTCAAACCTCTATCGCGTTCCGGTTGGCGGAAGGTTGTCGAGTTTTTCTCAAGAGTGGGCGTCGATTACGGACGACCCGTGGGTGAGAGGAGTGACTTCGGAAGGTCTAAAGATATCCTTCAAACGAAAGCCTCCTTTAACTCGAAGTCCAAAGTGGACTCATCTTCCGTCAAACCCTCAGAAAAGAGACGCTCTGCTATCAGAGGTGCAGTCTCTTTTAATGAAGAACGCGGTAGAGGTCGTAGAAAACCAGGAATCGCTGGGATTCTACAGCCATCTGTTTCTGGTTCCGAAACCAGACGGCTCGTTCCGTCCAGTCATAGATTTGAGCTGGATAAACAAGCTGATCGTCGCTCCGAAGTTTTATATGGAGACGATTTGATCGGTCAGAGCGAGTATTCGGGTGAACGATTATGCAACGAGCATAGATCTCAAAGATGCGTACTTTCACGTCATGGTACATCCGACATTCCGAAAGTATCTACGCTTCGCAGTCCTAGGAGTGGTGTATCAGTTCCGGGCCATGTGCTTCGGATTGAATCTAGCACCCTGGGCTTTCACTCGGGTAATGAACTCGGTAATGATCTACTTCCGAGCTCATTCGTCTGCGGTAACGTCGGCCTACCTGGACGACATTCTTCAGAGGTACGGCAACGAGTTAACGCTTCAGAACGATGTTCAGAATCTTCTTCTATTGCTCCGACGTCTCGGTTTCATAGTAAACGAGGAGAAGTCGGATCTGGTGCCGTCCAAGTCATTCACTCATCTGGGAATGAGCTTCGAGACGCACAACAATCTCGTTCGTCTGCCGTTAACCAGAGCGAAATTAGTCAGTTGTTACGCTCGCTATTGTCTAAATACAGACAAAGTCACAGCGAGAGAATTTATGAGACTGATAGGTCTGTGCGGAGCCGCCGCGGATCTCATTCCGATGGGACGGCTACGCACACGGCCTCTTCAAATTTTCCTGACTCAGAATTGGAGTGTGAAAATTCATTCGCTCGATGTAGACGTTCTCTTGTCAGATCAAGTGAAACAAGAGATTCAGACTTGGGCAAACATTCAGTGGTTAACTCAAGGAGTTCCGCTGCAGTTGCCGGATCCGAGTTTTACCATTATGACGGATGCCAGTCAAACAGGTTGGGGTGCATCATTAATCCCAACGGATTCGAGATGCCAGGGTCTTTGGGATCCGCAATTCCTGTGCAAGCACATAAACATCAAGGAAATGATGTCAATTTGGCTTGCGTTACGTCACTGGATGGACATTATTCACGATGCTCATGTCCAAATCCTATCCGACAATACGACTGTAGTGGCGTATATACGGAATCAGGGAGGCACTCATTCAGTTCCGTTGTTCAATCTAACGGAAAGAATCCTTCTGTTTGCGTTGGAACATCACGTTCTTCTTTCGGTCCGTCACATACCGGGTCGTCTGAATGTGCTAGCAGACTCCCTTTCACGAAAGGGTCGCTTGTTGCCGTCGGAGTGGACTCTCAACAAACAAGTATTCAATCAGATTTGCTACCAATGGGAACGGCCAATGATAGACTTATTTGCGACACATCTCAACAATCAGTTGCAGACGTATGTGTCCCCGTGTCCGGATCCAAGAGCATTTGCAGTAGACGCTCTATCGATCCCTTGGGACGGAATGATAGGATATGCGTATCCTCCAGCGCCGTTAATTCAACAAGTATTGCTAAAGATAAAACAATCTCAATGCAAGATTCTGTTGGTAGCATCTCTGTCGCCACAGAGACCGTGGATAAATCTACTCAGGTGTCTGTTGTGGGACCTACCGCGGAAGCTCCCTCCACGAGAGGATCTTCTTTGGCAGGGGAAATCGCGCCAACTGCATCACAACCCGCAAGGTCTCAACCTTCACGTTTTTCCGTTGTGCGGTCCTTCTTGCATGGCAAGCACTTTACAGGACGAGCAGTGGACGCGATTTCTAACTGTAGGAGGACCTCCTCTTCGCTAAACTATGCGGCTAAGTGGAAGGTTTTCCGTCGTTGGTGTAGGGATCATTCTGTTGATATATTTGATCCCTCTATACCAGACATTGCTAACTTTCTAGTATACTTGTTTGACGAAATCAAACTGCAACCTGTTACTATAAAGGGTTATAGATCTATGTTATCTGATACCTATGCACATCATGATAGTTTACAAATTGGATCTAATGTCTCTTTATCGAAATTGGTTAGAAACTTTTCGATAAATAGACCCAGAACTCTTAGATTAATTCCTAAGTGGAATTTAGCTTGGGTTCTCCTTAAATTGAAGGAAAAGCCATTTGAACCTCTTGGGACAGTAGATTTCAAATTCTTATCTTATAAGACAGCTTTTCTCTTAGCTTTCTCTTCTGCCAGAAGAGTCAGTGAGCTTCATGCACTATCGGTGGATGATTCTCATTATCGTAGTGTTGGGAACACTATCACCTTCACTACTAATGTCGGTTTTTTAGCTAAGAATCAGGCTCCTAATAAATATCCGGAACCTATTGTTATTAAGGCTCTTCCGTCTTCAGACGGGCGTAGGCCTTTACTCTGTCCTGTTAGAGCACTACGTATCTATAAACAGAGATCTCAGTTCATCAGAAAGGGACGGAAACGTTTCTTTCTGTCTTTGATGCCTAATAGAAAGGACATTTCAGTCCATTCTATTGCTAGATGGATTCAGTTAACTATCCGTACTGCGTATGAAGATTTATCTTCTTCTCAGCAGTCTGTGCTTAAGATTTCTGCTCATGAAGTAAGAGCTCTTTCTACTTCCTGGGCTTATGCTAATAGTGTTGCTATTACAGATTTAATGAAGGCTGCTTATTGGTCTCAGCCATCCACATTTACTAATTTTTATCTCAGAAATATTGAGTCCATTTCTGGAGACCTGCATTGTTTAGGTCCGTTATCTGTTGCTCAGAATGTCGTCCACTAAACAGTTGCAACTATAGTTATGCAGGCTTTCTGTTCCGGCAGTGACTCCGTCCGGCTGCCCTCTTCGCTCTGGGCTATTTGACCCAGGGCAAGGGGAAGGGGGGGGGGGGGGCGGGTGTTCCCTTAGGTCACCTGCTTTATAGTGAAAAGCAAGGGAATGCCTCCTCCAAGACAGTATTTCTGAGTCGCTTCCGGGATGGTTTTAAAGTGTAATATTAATGTTTAATTTCATTCATGTCTTATTTTTAAAGTGTAGCTCGGTGTGAAGCATTTGTATATGTCAAGTGTCAAACGGGCTTTAATATACAATACTCGGACACTTTTAAATGATTATAAAGAGTCTCAATTCTTTGGACTACTTTATTTATTGGCTTGTTTTAAAAATAATTAGTATAAAGGTTATACTGGATGTTAATAGAGAACATGAATGTTATTGTGCTCAATTATTAAGGGTAGTGTATCTTTCTAATTTAAATATTAAATAAGAAAGATACATGTAAAGCCTAATACTCCTTTTCTCCTTAAGGGGTTACCTCTTTATCTTATAATTGAGCTTATTGGATTTTCCTCTATGTCCTAGGCCCTCCAGCCTGTTTACTATTCAGCTAAGTCTGGGTCATTGGTACAGTATAAAAATGTTAAAAAATTTATAGTAATTTATATATTTTTTATACTTACCAATGACCCAGACGGGGATGGCCCTCCCTGAGTTGGGAACTCTTGCCTCCCCGCTGAGTACATAGCGCTGACCAGGCACTGCCAGTAAGAATGATATTTGGCGCCAATTTCGGGACGACTGCGTCACTGCGCATGCGCAGTAGAGTCGTACTATGGAGGTCCTTTAGGACATGATTTCTTTTTGTTTTGGATGCAAATTTTGGGGATTGGGGGGCAAAATTTGTGTTTGGCCCTGGTTTTTGTGGAGTTAGCACCAGCTAAGTCTGGGTCATTGGTAAGTATAAAAAATATATAAATTACTATAAATTTTTTAACTTTTCAAATTCTGACCTTTTAGACAGTAATTCTGTTGGTTTCTCGTTTACTGTAGAGTCAGTGAGTTTCATGCACTATCGATGGATGATTTTCACTTTCATAGTTTCGGAATCAATACTTCCGTTACTATTTAGGTTGGATTGTTGCATAAGAGTTAGGCTCCTATTATCCGGAACCTATTATTTTAAGGTCCTTCCGTCTTCGTATGGGCATAGGCCTTTACTCTTTCCGGGTACAGTTTATGTATTTATAAACAGATATCTGTTTATTACAAGGGCGTAAGCTTCTTCTGTCTTTGATGTCTAGTAGAAGGACGTTACGCTCCATTTTATTGTTAATGGATTCTATTAACTAGCGTACTGCTTATGGTATATCATTGGCTTAGCAGTTGTGCTTAAGATTTCGGCTCATGAAGTAAGAGTTCTTCTACTTCTTGGGCTTACATTAATAGTGTTCTATTATAGATTTTTGAAGGCTGCTCATTGCGCTCAGCCATCCATTCATGAATTTTATCTCAGAAATATCGAGTCCATTTCTGGAGGCCTCTATTGTTAGGTCTGTTATCTACTGCTCAGAATGTCATTCACTTAACAGTTGCTACTATAGCTAGGTAGGCTGTCTGTTTCGGCAGTGTCTCCGTTCGGCTGCCCTCTTCGCTCTGGGCTATTTGACCCAGGGCAAGAAAAAGGGGGGGGGGGGGGGAGGGTGTTCCCTTGGGTCACCTGTTTTTTACTATGAAAACAAGGGGATACCTCCTCCGGAGTTAGTAATTCTGAGCTGTTATTGGGATGGTTGTTTAGTGAGAAGTTTAAGTTTATAAAATTCATTCAAGTCTTTTTAAAGTATAGCTTTTGAATATTGCATATGTCAACGGACATGATTATGCAATTCTCACACACTTTTAGGAGTATAAGAGTCTCTATTCTCTAGACTTACTTTATTATTGGCTTACTTTAAAAATTATTAGTATAAGGATTATTGGATATTAATAGAGTACATGGATGTATGAAGCTCAATTTTTGGAAGGTGTTGTATCTTTCTAATTTATCATAAATAAGAAAGATACATGTAAGGCCTATTACTTCTTTTCCCTACAGGGGATGACTCTATTTTATTTTATTGAGCGTATTCCATTTTGCTCTATGTCCTTGGCCCTCCAGCCTTTTTACTATTCAGCTATGTCTGGGTCATTGGTACAGTATAAAAATGTTAAAAAATTTATAGTAATTTATAGTAATTTATATATTTTTTATACTTACCAATGACCCAGACGGGGATGGCCCTCCCAGGAGTTGGGAACTCTTGCCTCCCCGCTGAGTACATAGCGCTTACCAGGCACTGGTTATTAGAATGATAAATGGCGCCAATTTCGGAACGTCCTTGACATGCGCAGTAGGGGCGAAGTGTGGAGGGCCTCTCAGGACATGTTTTCTTTAGTTTTAGATGCAAATTTTGGGGATTGGGGGGCAAAATTTGTGTTTGGCCCTATATTTTAAGAGTTAGCACCAGCTATGTCTGGGTCATTGGTAAGTATAAAAAATATATAAATTACTATAAATTTTTTAACTTTTTTGCCATGTTAATAGCCTTAGATGCTGATGGGATCTTATGCCGAAATAAATAAATGAATAGGCTAACATGCTTTTCTGCTGAACACCGCCAGCCTTTTTCATAGCATTTCTAAGGAATGTGGTGTGAAGTGTGAGTGGTGTTAGGTGAAGATGTGTAGTTGATGGAAAGGATGGATTATTAGGTTGTTCTTTCAGTTTCTACTAGAGTGTCACCCCTTTCTATTCTTAGATTTTTCCAATTTGAAGTTTTCAGATAATTTCTCCAGACGTAATGAAATAATACATGTTTCAAGCTTTTTGATTCTGCATGTTGTACTTGTGCTGTTTAAGAAAATAGATACAATTTCATCAATGACCTCTTGTTAAATTGTGTACAAACAGCATGTATTACCTTGCAGTTTAGTCTTCAAGCTTTATTACTGAAAGTACAGTGGGGCCCACTTAATTGGATATCTCTTAACTGAATAATCCTGTTAATTGAATATAATTTCCCAAAACAAAACAATTTACTATACCTTCAGTACAAATTTGACCTGTTAATTGAATATAGGTTATAAAGTTAATTCCTATTAATTGAATAAAAGGTCTTGTAACCTGTCGAGAAATTACCCTGACTCTCCCCAGTTTTTCTTTGTTTATAGACCTATTTGGCCACAGTAATCCAATACAGGCATTTAATCTATTATACTTTCTTTGACAGAGCTCATAGATCTCTGTCAAGCAAGATATAATGGAATAAATGTTATGTTTATCTCATGAATGCAGGAAAGTGACATAATCCCTATTAATTGAATACTCCTGTTAATCGAATGACTTTCATTGGCAAAGTAGTATTTAACTCTCTGCACTCTGATGTCAAAATACCAAAGTTTTCAGCAGCAAAGGTTTTCCACAATGCAAGTGAGATTTTAAAAAATCATATCTGTTTTGACAAAGCTCATTGAGCTCTGTCAAATAAGAAATAATTTTTTAAATATTTCATGCTGCATGGACAATATGTATTCAATGATGAAAAATTTGAAATTCTACCAGTGTGCTAGGAGTTAATTAACAGGGTTCCACTGTATCATTTAAATCACATTTTAAGCATCTGATTGGTGCAAGTACAGGTAGTACAACATCACACGCTGAAACAATTGATATTTGATTGTTTGAATGCAGAAGATTTTTAGTGCTTGTTAAGTAAATCTAAGGTGAGCTGTTTTTGACTCTCAAATAATGAAAATTGATGGAGAAAAAGTGCTCAAGAGCCCAAGTGCACCTCAAAAATGAAAGACCGAATAGTTAGCAACAAAGCTTTTGATTGCTCAGTTTGTCCATCCATTCAGATATCTGATAATTTTTTTGGTGAAATTCAGTCTTTTTTTTTAAGAGCAAACACCAAAAAGTAGAGAAGTTTGAGGATGCCACAAGAAATATTTTGCAGGAAACTGTTAACAAACTTGATGGCAAATTTTTTTTATAACAAAATAATTGGATGTCTTTATTGTACCCAGTGATTTGAAGACTTGTCAAATATAACTTTTCATTTCTGTATTTCTATAGATTGCCTGGGGATACATGCATGTTGGTGAACATGGAACTTGCATTTGCTGCTGGAAGGAAAGATTTCCTCTTTCAGCTGTTAAAAAAAGTCAATAAACCTTACATATACCTGGTATTAAAAAATGTCTATCTTGGCATTATGGATAGGGGCATATGTTACACTTTGTGTTGCTATTGTTTCATTATTTCGAATAAATTACCAATAAAAACCTGCCAGAACATTTCAACATCAAGCAAAATTCAGATTTTATTATTTTTTTAAATATTTATGACCCTCTTCAGTAACCCTTTGATCCCCGCGGGAATCCCGAGAAGTGAAGCAGTGCCTGTTCGCTGAGGTAAACAGGCTCTGTTTTACTGCTACAAAAGGACCCTGTCACCAATGCTTGGGAGGTGCAAACCCCCTCTAAAATGGGCAACATGGCTTATTAACACTCACCCCTGGTCTTGAGTTGATACTCATGTTGTGGTCATGATTAGCCATTGTGCAAAAATATGTGATCTTAAACACCAATAAATAAATAAATATTAATATGTGAACCCCAGCGGCAGCTTTTCCAGCCAGGACCATGATATGTCATAACGTCATTAAATAGGATGGCTGTTCAGTAAATGTGTGGGGTAGACCAATCAATATTTTCAACATTGAAATATTGATTGGTCTACCTTAAATAATGAATGTGTACTCTTCTAATAGCTTCCATTGAACTGGCATGGAAAATATCACTAGAGTTCAAAGGGTTAACCCTTTACCTAACGTGAAAAGCAGACGACAAAAATAATTCTTGAATAACTAATTTTTTTCATTTTTTTGTCTCAAAAACATAGGTTATGACTACTCGTTGGAACGAGCTCGACGAGCTCGTTCCAACGAGGGGTCATAACCTATGTTTTTGAGACAAAAAATGAAAAAAATAGTGAAAATTAATTGGCGATTTTTGGGAATAGCGTTGGCCGGTTTTGCCGTTACGTTAGGTAAAGGGTTAAACAAACTCATATAGCGTGTTTCAGCGGAAATGTTAAGCTATGTTTTTGGTAAGAAATTTTTAGCATATCTCATCCCTAAAAGGATTGTGTACACTGTTAACAGAAAAAATGCACTTGATGATTTTCAGGCATCAATAATGAGCACCCAAACATATTCCTTAAAATTGAAATTAAAAGTCTTTGTCTTCCATCTCTTTCAGGCATCACAGAACAAGTTGTTGAGGTGTGCTCCAGTGATGAGAAAGCAGAGATGAAGAACAGGTCTGAAAATCAGAAAGTCAATACAGGCATACTCTATTATTCATTCTACAGTAGTAAAGAATTAAATGATCGAAAGCAAGTGATTTGCACAGATATAATTCTCAGTCATAAATGGCATCATTTTTTGAAAAGCAAAACATGTATTGGATCCACTTTGGTTATCTGTATAAATCTATCTATCCATAAATGAATTGTTCATTTAATGGGCAGATGATTGTGATGTGGGTCAGAGACAGTTAAAACTAGAAGTCCTGTCACAAACTGTGCTTATCTAGGCTTAATTGCGTGTAGGAATTGCGCGCAATTGCTGTATCGAATGGCATCCAAAGCATGGCAGGTTCTCCTAGTTGCTCATAGCAAACACAGACAATGTTTCTGCCAGTGGACCTCTGGGTTACCCGGAGGTCCATTGGCTGAAACATTGCTTGTGCACAGGCCATATGTACAGAATTTGATAGCCTTACTATGGTCATAAAGCATAGATTAACGTGCAGATCGACGTGCTATTTGTGTGCATTTCATGACAGGATTTCTGGTTTTAAATGTAGGTAGTAGAGTGATGCTCATTGACTGTGGTAGACAAGCCCTACTTACTGTTAAAATGTGATCTGTCAAACAGTGCTTTAGTTGGAAGTCTTTTCAAGTGGACAATAGACACAAACATTTGGTTAATCTTATACTTGGTATAACTATATATTTTTATACTGTACCAATGACCCAGACATAGCTGGTGCTAACTCTTAAAATCATTACGTGTACACTCCATATAAAAAAATATCCCAATATCGACTGAATGTGTTATGTATGATTATATAACAGCAGATATTTACTCACTAATCAGTGTTGATTGGGAAAAACACCTCGCAATTTACATAATAAGTTCTCTTCACTAAATCCTTTTTCTGTGCCTGAAATATTTTTTGGGGGAATTTTCTGTATTAGAAAAATCCTTTAAATGCGAAAATCGGTCCAATAATTCATGTTTTGTGTTCTAATAAATCTTGAAAAAAATGCGAATTTTGACGATCCCGTGATGCAGTGTGGCTCTTCCATCTATTGGATTTACATGACATAAAATAGTCTGAACTCGCTTAATCGAGGTCATTGTTGTTGAAAAAAACATTCTGATTCTGAACCGAAAGGTGATAAGCTCTAAATATCTAAAGTTTCAACTAATGAAGTCTCGTATTTGTAGCTAATATCATTGGACTCGAGACCGCGCAAGCACTAAATTTCAGGAGATTTTAAAAATGTTTCCCTGTGAATATTTTTATATTTGGGGATGTGATATGATTATGCATAGCAAGTGTTTTGTTTCTTTTAACATTTTCTTCGGGATTAACAACAAACAAAGGATTTAATTTAACACGCCACTGAACAGAAGTGACAAATTGAGCTTAATTGTATACTGGTGTGTCATATCTTCAACACCTTTTCTAAGGACAATTTACATTATCTGTCAAAGGGCCGAAGCATTTGACGCATCTATTGAAAAGAAACCCATGCGGGCTGGGGAGAATTATTATTACCAAAACACCAACATACATACGACAGCGTGTAGCCAAAATGTTATCAGTCTACCCAGTTTCCTGCCACAAAAATAAACATACTATTTCCAAGAAAAAACGTACCAAATGCTAGGAAGATAAACCCGGTGATCCAATAGTCTCCACCGGCCTACAGGACCAGGTGGCACATGCAAGATAAATTCTGTAATAACAACTAAAAATTTGAAATTTTTTGTCTCAAATCAGAGCTTGGGACCCCTCAATGGAACGACTCAATATCCACTAGCTCGTTCCAATGAAGGGTCATAAGCCATGTTTTTGAAACAAAAACTTAAACATAATAAAATTTGAATGCAGGTTTTTGTATAGCCTGAGTGCTGGCCAAATTCGGCCATTGGTGTTGGATGTAGGGCTATAGTGAATTTCCATATTTTGTCTCAGGGACAGTTTATGGCCCCTCATTGGAATGCCCCCCTCCACCGTCAATGAGGGCCACAAGCTGTAAAAAAAGGAAAATATATAACATTTTAAGGGAGAATTTTTCCAGGCACGGCGGATCAGATTTAAAAGTGGAGAGACCATGCTGTCGATCTCTGACTCACGGGAGGCGTGAATATGCCAGGGTTAGGAGGGGGCGGGGCAGACAGAGAGAGTGTGTGTGTGTGTTATGGACGTGGGAAGCAAATGTGCGTAAAATCTATGTTTAAGGGGCAAATGCCTACCCCTAC
Organism: Pictodentalium vernedei; assembly: GCA_031216915.1. Classification (NCBI taxonomy): domain Eukaryota; kingdom Metazoa; phylum Mollusca; class Scaphopoda; order Dentaliida; family Dentaliidae; genus Pictodentalium; species Pictodentalium vernedei. The sequence goes on from CM062288.1 coordinate 109,330,103, forward strand.
GGCCCCCAGTGACGCCACCAATTTTTCATGCCTTTTTCAGATATTGGAAGATGACAAGAAAATCCCATCGTGTGTGTCTTAGTGTCAATTCACTTCCTATACTGCACTATAAATTTGTTTACCGTAGGCCATGATTCGTCCGTCCCTTGCTTCTAAAATTTCATGATTCCGAAGACTGAACTTAATTTGAAAAATCCACCCGAGTTATTATGAAAATGGACGGAAGGAGTGGATGGATTTATTGATTAATTCTGTTCCATTCTCAATTTAGTTCGTCAAAAATAATTACTGAGGTAAACGTGAAGCAGCTTATCTGCAATCATATTAAATCAAATGCCGGGTTCGTAATGATACCGAGTCTGAAAAACAGGGGCCGCACTTCGTAAAGACAGAATGTATCGCCGAGACTGTCACATTATTGTTCTAAAAAACATAACAACGCACAAAATACGTTTTATTTTAAAATACTTCCTCTATTTGGTAATTTTATTTAAAAATGCCTCGACGAACTGTTTCGAGGATGACGGTGGACAAGATCATGTTGGATGGCGACAAACTTACCTTTAACTATACAGGGGGAATCCAAATGACATATCGGTAAAACATTTTATTTTAATACGGAAACAAGTTCAATATCTCGAAAAATACTGGGCGAATTGTTTAAAATCGGACATTATTCCGGGGTACAATGATCTGGAAGAGACAGATATAGTATTTTTATGTCATTATTTTATGAAATGCTGGTTTTAGAAATTCGCTGACTGAAGACGATTATTATTAATCAGGTTCAGACTCTGGAAGAAATTTCTCATCGAGCACTAATTAATTACGTAATGCTTCTCTCCTAACCGCACTTGGGTACCCCACTTTTCTACACAAAAAGTGGGGTACTCGAAGTGCGGTTTTATATGGAGTGTACACGTAATGATAGGGCCAAACACAAATTTTGCCCCCCAATCCCCAAAATTTGCATCTAAAACTAAAGAAAACATGTCCTGAAAGGCCCTCCACACCTCGCCCCCACTGCGCATGCGCAGTGTCAAGGACGTTCCGAAATTGGCGCCATTTATCATTCTAAGTTTGGCCCTTCATCAGTTAACATCTGACTGATCTTTGTGCTTTTAAATCTCAGTTTAAATGATGCCAGACACATAAATATTAGTGAAATGGTGATTCTAAGGAGGATAGAAAAGGAGGAGAGGAAAAGAATGTGTGACAGAATATTATCAGGGCTGTAACTTAAAATTTTTTAATGAAATTATGTTAAGTTACCTATTTTCAAGGCAGCAGCCATTTTGTTGTCATTCTGATTATTTAGTTACACTGTTTTTTCAAGTGTTTTTCCTCTCTCCCTGTCCTTTAATTCCCCCTTGCTATTCTCCCATGCTTTTGGCATAGTTTCTGTAATTATTATTACTAAAATTTCTTGGGAGTTTTAGCTTAATAACAGAATGAATTCTGTTCTTTCCCCATGTTTACGTCTTCACCTACGGGTGGTTAGGCGTTGTGTTCTGCATCTACCATCTGATGTTCTGCAGTTTCTTCCCTGGAAGTCTCTGTTTTGCATCAGATGGGGTATTTTTGGTAACTGATTTCGGGCCTGGGTGCCTGGAGTCTTATTTTAGTGTTTTTACACTCATTGTTTACATTTACAACAGCCCTCTGTGTGAGGGGGGGATTTCTAAATAATAATATCTTTATGTTATTTTAATCATAACTAGATACATTATTATTGTTCGTAAGTGTTGAATAAATTGTTTAAAATATTTTTAAAATTTTTGTCCACACTTAGGCTTGGGATCCATTGGGGCTCAACGTTACTTTTCAGAAACTTGGGCTGTTCTGAAAAAATATTTTTTCAAAATATTTTGATTTCAATTATTTTTTCTATATTAATGGATCATATTATTATTATGTATTTTGATTGCCAGGGGTTAGTGCGAGTACCAGGACTTGTTTTCTTTTCACATTGAAAGGATATTGATCAATTGTTTTAAGAGGAAGTCTTCCTCTGACCTTATTATCATTCTATATGTGGTCAGTGTACTCGCATTAACTCCTGTTCTGTATCGTATGATTTCGATGACAATATGGGAAGCGTATGTCACGGTATGTTGTTGGGGATTTGGACACTCCGGTCCTTTCCCCGCAGGGTCACTCTACTTTATCAATTTCTATTTCAGACGATCAAGATTAGGGTGATGTATCTGTGATGTCTTCCAACAGTGTGCCTCCGTCGTCACAATTAATTAAGGGCTAGCGGAAAAGTGCTCATGTAATACGCCAATTGCCTTAGAGGACCCTAGTAGGTTCGACGGCCTTTGACGTCCGCTAGCTCGCCCGGTGTAGCGTCCATTCACCGAATGGTTCGGCAGCCGGGTTCGTCCGTTGCGGTCTAGAAGGAATTTTGGGGTGATGCGAGCACTATAAAATTAACTTAATGCACACCCAGTGACGGCGGATCGGAAGGAGAACGGAGGAAGCCTTTTAGTCCGGTTCATAGCTCGTTCCGGTCCATCCGGACGGCAAGCGAGAGAGGCCCCTCTCTCGTTCAACAACATCTGGCCCCAGATGTTGTGGTACAAATGTGTCGTTAGCGGAGCATACGTCCGTCGCTCGGGACGCTCCGTTGTATAGGCAGTCCGCTGAGACTGCTAAGGCTTCCTCTTCTCGTCAGCGCACACGACCGCACCTTGGCTGCGTGACCGCCGATATATTACCAGCTTCGCCGATCAAGGATTCTTCGGCGACCAGGTCACACCATCCGGCAGCCAGGGATTCGAGACCGATGGACTCCGGACGTTCGCATAGGAAGTATGCGGGAGCCATCTGATGCGGAGCTGCCCTCGGCGAAGCACAGATAGACTGTGCCTCCGCAGGTCTCGACGCCGGACATTCTTGTGCACATAGCACAGCTTATCGCAGCATCCCAGCAGCCGACAGAAACGGTGTCGGATCGAGAATTATCCGACAGCGCTGGGTCGGTAGCCGGGGACTCGAGGCCTGCAGACTCCGGACGTTCGCATAGGAAGTGTGCGGGAGTCAACGTACACGGAGCTTCCAGCGGCAATGCATCGTAAGTCCGCTACTGCACAGGCCTCGGGAACGGACGTGCTTTCCTTAATAGCACAGTTTATCGCAGCATCCCAGCATCAACTGAATCTGTCGCATATATTTTATCCGACGATGCTGGGTCAGGACGCTCCGCGGAAGCGGGTACGGACGTCCGAAAGTTTCATCCGGTCCGACGGGATACCGAAAGGGATTCGGTGGATTTCAAGCTTTCCCTTTCGGAACAACATATGCTGCGATGCCGGATAAGAAACTGATAGCGTCGGTGGACTTAGAAATTTTTGGTTCGGTTCAGGGACATCGTCCCTCAGTTCCGACATAGTCCAATAATGTCACACAAACTTTCGAATTATTGAACGACGCTATATATATTATTATTTTATGCTTGCTATCCAAGCATTTCTGGTTTCTTGTTCGAAGAGTTATGGAGATGTCTTCAAAAGTGTGCCTCTGTCGTCATAGTTAATGAAGAGTTAGCGGCAATAAGTGCTCATGGAATATGTCTATCGCTTACGGAGTGACATTCGCTAGCTCACCCGGTGTAGCGTACATTCATCGAATGGTTCGGCTGCCGGGTTCGTCCGTTGCGGTCTAGGAAGGAGATTTGGGTGATGCAAGCACTTTAATTACTTTAGTACTCACCCAGTGACGGCAGATTGAGGATGGATCGGAGGAAGCCAACAACATAGGGGACCGCATGTTGTGGTTCAGATATTTTACATTCGGAGCATATGTCCGTTGCTCGGGACGCTCCGTTATATTGACAGTCCGAGAGACTGTCTTTAATGCTTCCTCATCCTCACAGCAGGGCACACGACCGCACATTGGCTACGTGACCTCGAGTATCCGATCAGTTTCGGCATTCAGTGATTCCACAGCGAATAGGTCGCGCCATCCGGTAGCCAAAGGACACGAGGCCTATACACTCCGTTCGCTCGCATATTGGAAGTATGCACGGGGTAACGATCTCGGAGCTTCCTGCGGCAATGCATCGTAAGACCGCTGCTCCTCAGGCCTCAGTGACGGACGTGCTATCCGAGTTAGCACAGTTGTTTCGCAGCATCCCAGCAATTGACGGTTTCTCGGTCGAATCAGGAATTATCCGACGGCGCTGTGTCGGTGCGGTCCGCGGTTGCATCAAGCTACGGACGACCGAACGCTTTATAGGGTCCGACAGGATGGCGAAAGGGATTCGAAAGATTTCGAGTTTTCCCTTTAGTAGTATCGGAAGATGCCTTTCATATCTTCTGGCATTTCTTCCAGGGTTTATTGTTCGGACTTCATGGCTGCGATCTTGGATAAGAGACTTATAGCGTCATTGGACTCGGATTTTTCGATCGGTACAGGGACTTTGTCCCTGACTTACCGACGCAGTCCAATATTGTCATTACAACATGTGTTTTATTTTTCGACGCTATATATTTATATATATATATACAAGCCTGCTACTAAGCATGATAGTTTAGTTTCTTGTCCGCGTGGCTCATTTCTGCCATTTTATCTTTTTTACATATAGTTTATTTTGGCAGAGCAGGGCATACCGAGAGTTCATATGCGTCTAGACGGTGTGATTAAAGACTGCATATATTCTTTTTCGCCGTTTATGTCTTTTCCAATTTCAATGTTGGGAACGACATTATGTATAGTAGACTTAACTTAGACGCTTTATTATACGTAATCCGCCTTACTGAGGCGTTATCATTACGTCTTCAAGAAAAGATTTACGGGATATTATTCTCAATGTAATTTCTTTTGAGGGCAGTAGTTTGTTCACGTATAACTCCGCCCTTCAGTGGCTGATTGGAGTTGGTTAGACGTGATGCAGCCCTAGCTACATCCACGCGTGGATAGTAGGTTAAGAACTCTCTCAGAGTCGCTTCGTTCTCGGAGGAGCTTCTCTTCGACGGCAACTTTCCGGCAATCCATGAATTGCTTGATTTATACATTCTCTTGTCTATCTAGTGTTACAAGAGATTCAGACTGGGGCAAACATTCGGTGGTTGACTCAGAGAGTGCCGCCGCAGTTGCCGGACCCTAGTGTGCCTGTTATGACGGTTGCCAGTCAAACAGATTGGGATATTCTGATCCCTACGGATTCGAAGTGCCAGGGTCTTTGGGTTCCGCAGTCTTTTAGCTATCAGTTTAACTTCCACGGAATAATGTTTTTTAGGCTTGCTTTATGTCATTGCATGTACATTATTCAGAAACGCATGCCCAAATTCCTGTCCTTTAATTCGACAGTAGTGGCGTATCTCCGGAACCAGGGAGGCACTCTTTCGTTTCCGTTATTCAATTTAATGGAAAGAATCCGTCTGTTGGTTATAGTACACCAAGTTCAGTTTTGGTCCGTCATATTCTGGGTCGTCTGATTGTTTTATCGCACTCCCGTTCTCTTACGGGTCGCTTGTTGCTGTCAGAATGGACTCTCAACAAACAAGTATTTAATCAGATTTGCTATCTATGGGAGCGCCCAATGATGTTTTATTTATGACACAGCTTGCTAATCAATTGCAGACGTATGTGTTGGCTTGTCCAGATCTCTGAGCTAATACTGTTAACGCTCTATTGATCTATAGGACGGAATGATAGGATACGCGTATCCTCCGGCGCTGTTGTTTTAGCAGGTATTGCTAAGATAAACAACCACAATACATTTCTGTTGATAGCATCTCTATCTTCACAGAGATCATGAGTAATTTACTCTCTTGTCTACTGTGGATCTTAACGTGAAATCTTCCTCTATGTGAGGATCTTTTTTCACTGGGTAAATCGTGTCATCTTTATCACAACCAGCAAGGTCGCAACCTTCATGTATTCCGTTGTGTGGTCCGTATTGCATTGTAAGCACTGTACTGGACGAGCTTTGGACGCGATTTCTTACTATAGGAGATCCTCTTCTTCGCTATTCTATGCGACTAAAGTGGAGGCTCTTCCGTTGTGGTGTAGGGATCATTATGTTCATATGGTTGATCCCTCCATACTACGCATTGCTAGTTTTTAGTATACTTGTTTCACAAGATCTACTGCAGCCTGTTGTTATTTAGGTTATAGGTTTATGTTACCTCATACCTATGCACTCTACGATAGTTTACAATTGAGTCTTTTGTCTCTTTATCTAAGTCAGTTAGTAACTTTTTGATAAATAGACTTAGAATCTTTAGATTAAATTCCTATACGGATTTTAACTTCGGTTCTTATTTAGCTATGTAATCATTTGAGCCTTTGGAAACAGTAGTTTTCAAATTCTGACCTTTTAGACAGTAATTCTGTTGGTTTCTCTTTTACTGTAGAGTCAGTGAGTTTCATGCACTATCGATGGATGATTTTCACTTTCATAGTTTCGGAATCAATACTTCCGTTACTATTTAGGTTGGATTGTTGCATAAGAGTTAGGCTCCTATTTCCGGAACCTATTATTTTAAGGTCCTTCCGTCTTCGTATGGGCATAGGCCTTTACTCTTTCCGGGTACAGTTTATGTATTTATAAACAGATATCTGTTTATTACAAGGGCGTAAGCTTCTTCTGTCTTTGATGTCTAGTAGAAGGACGTTACGCTCCATTTTATTTTTAATGGATTCTATTAACTAGCGTACTGCTTATGGTATATCATTGGCTTAGCAGTTGTGCTTAAGATTTCGGCTCATGAAGTAAGAGTTCTTCTACTTCTTGGGCTTACATTAATAGTGTTGCTATTATAGATTTTTGAAGGCTGCTCATTGCGCTCAGCCATCCATTCATGAATTTTATCTCAGAAATATCGAGTCCATTTCTGGAGGCCTCTATTGTTAGGTCTATTATCTACTGCTCAGAATATCATTCTCTTAACAGTTGCTACTATAGCTAGGTAGGCTGTCTGTTTCGGCAGTGTCTCCGTTCGGCTGCCCTCTTCGCTCTGGGCTATTTGACCCAGGGCAAGAAAAAGGGGGGGGGGGAGGGTGTTCCCTTGGGTCACCTGTTTTTACTATGAAAACAAGGGGATACCTCCTCCGGAGTTAGTAATTCTGAGCTGTTATTGGGATGGTTGTTTAGTGAGAAGTTTAAGTTTATAAAATTCATTCAAGTCTTAGTTTTTAAAGTATAGCTTTTGAATATTGCATATGTCAACGGACATGATTATGCAATTCTCACACACTTTTAGGAGTATAAGAGTCTCTATTCTCTAGACTTACTTTATTATTGGCTTACTTTAAAAATTATTAGTATAAGGATTATTGGATATTAATAGAGTACATGGATGTATGAAGCTCAATTTTTGGAAGGTGTTGTATCTTTCTAATTTATCATAAATAAGAAAGATACATGTAAGGCCTATTACTTCTTTTCCCTACAGGGGATGACTCTATTTTATTTTATTGAGCGTATTCCATTTTGCTCTATGTCCTTGGCCCTCCAGCCTTTTTACTATTCAGCTATGTCTGGGTCATTGGTACAGTATAAAAATGTTAAAAAATTTATAGTAATTTATATATTTTTTATACTTACCAATGACCCAGACGGGGATGGCCCTCCCAGGAGTTGGGAACTCTTGCCTCCCTGCTGAGTACATAGCGCTTACCAGGCACTGGTTATTAGAATGATAAATGGCGCCAATTTCGGAACGTCCTTGACACTGCGCATGCGCAGTGGGGGCGAGGTGTGGAGGGCCTTTCAGGACATGTTTTCTTTAGTTTTAGATGCAAATTTTGGGGATTGGGGGGCAAAATTTGTGTTTGGCCCTATATTTTAAGAGTTAGCACCAGCTATGTCTGGGTCATTGGTAAGTATAAAAAATATATAAATTACTATAAATTTTTTAACTTTTCTAACAAATTTCAAATCTGTAACATTTTATAACTTCATTTTTACTGCATTATATTTTCTGTAACTACGCTAGGGTATTGAGTACAGTAAATAAATAAATGAATGAATAATAATTTAAACATTAACATTTGTCAAGATTAGATTAGTAATTGATGATGTTGATTTGTGAGAATGGAGCAAACCAATCTTGTTGGCATTGTTAAATCCATCTGTCATGAAGGCCTCACAGAAAGTTTTCTGAAGTTGAAGATCTGTGTTCGCCCATGACTTTTCTGTACCGTGCAGTTCAGTTATTGGTTGACATTGTCAGTTCATGCTATCCTTTTGGATATTATTTTTAGAGTTAGGTGTCAGTGGAGGGTGGGGGGGGGGGACTGTTCTGGCAGGATTACTTCACTCTGTTGAGGGTGGAATTTCTGCTTTCTGGGTCCCTTTTGGCTGTCTGGGTTCTGTTGTGTGCCCATTGGGCCTTTATTTCCTGCCACCTTCCTCTTGTAGTTGGGGGTGTTCTACTTCTTATTTCTGTTGGGTTCACCTTCTCTTCTACTTCTCTCACCTCTGCTATGCCCAGGACAGTTCCTTGAAGGCAATGACTTTTGCTGAGGCATGTGGATGATTCTCATGCTTCACATGTAATGGGTGTTCTTCTGATCGATCCTGTTGGCTCTGTGGGTCTTGATCGTCCACCTTCTGGGCTTCCGTGAACTGTGTGGTGTGTTCTCATGGCCATTCCTCCCGTGCCCGCAGGAAAGTGGAGCACTGTCGTTCGGGGCCTCCCAACATGACCACGTCTGGTGAGAGTTATACTGGTGGGGGATGTGCAGTCTCTTCCTGCAGTGGACCCTGCAGGAGCTGTTGAATTATCCGGTGAAAAGATGCCTGGTTCCGGGATGGTTGTCCCTCTCCAGTCAACATCTGAGGCTGTCACTGGGGTTGTGACTCCTCCCTTGGAGCTGCACTCGGTTGCTATCTCCTCCTTTCCACCGGTTTCAACAGCTTCCGACATTTCTGCTGCCACTGCTGCTCCATCTTCATAGTTTCAGCTGGCCTTGGCTTATCCCTGCAGGGGTCTACAGGAATGTCTAGTAATTTGGACGTGGATATCAGCCTCAGCCTTCCCTGACATCAACTCGGCAAAATCAGAAGGGGCTGCCGGCTGAACCCTCTGCTGTGGTCTCTCAGCCATCGAGCCCAGCAGGTTTTTCACTGGATTCAGATGTACCTGGTGGGGTCACCATGGATGCTGTTGCATTTCTGTCAACGCACTCTGGTCCTTCGGACAGTTTTGCTGAACCGACGCATTTTGTGCAGCCTGGACCTTCTGTCCCTCACTTCAGATCCTCATGGTATTTCATACCCCTATAAGCATCTGCATTCATGCCACCCATTGTCCCGTGTCAGGTGTTCTAGAGGATTGTGACCCTTCTCTGGTTAAGAGGGTCAGGAGTGAAGCCACTTTGCCTGGCCATTCTAACATCAAATCATCTGATACGGGCCATGAGCTTAGGGAGGCCCTCTCCTTGCTCATGCAGGTTCTTTACAAGAGCCTTCTCATTGCCTCCAGTGAGGCTACTGGTGGCTTCCAGGCACCCCCTCCTAACAAACGCTCTTCTGCTTCCTCTGGGTAGCCAAGGGCTGATCCTCCTGCCGCCGTTTCTTCTTACTCACATGGTAAGGGTAAGTGTCGGTAGACCAGAGGGAGGTCTCAGGATCCTTCTATCAGAGGAGGTGGTTTCTCCTCTCATGGGCTTCGCCGGGCCTGAAATAAAGGTCCTCACCTCGATTCATCCCAGGTTGGAGGAAGAATTTCAGAGTTTGCAGACCATTGGGCCACGTTTACATCTGATCCTTGGGTGTTAGATGTTGTTCGGTCCAGTCTTTGGATATCTTTTTGGAGGCACCCCACTCAGTCGAGAATGCCTCTTCCAACCCAAGTTCCTTCAGACATTTCACGTTGGGAACTTTTGATCACGCAGATAGATAATCTCCTGTCTTTCATTGGATATCGCGAAAGTATTTCAGGTTTGCTTTTCTGGGGCAAATTTACCAGTTCAAGGCCCTGCCTTTTGGCCTTAACCTGGCTCCTTGGGCCTTCACCCGACTGATGTGGTATGTGACAACCTTCCATCGCACACAGTCCAGGGTGACTACTTCGGCGTATCTGGACAATATCCTCCAGAGGCACTCCAGTGCTGCTCTTCTGGAGTCCGATGTCGACTCGCTGTTGAGCCTACTCACATGCGAGGGTTCAGAGTCAACGAGGAGAAGCCTGACCTGGTCCCTTCTCAGTCATTTTGTCATCTGGGGATGGACTTCCGTACTGAATATGATGGCGGTTCGCCGGGCGAGACCTGTGATTCGCTCGGCTTTCGCCTTAGCTCGGAGTAGTCTCCGGCTGCTCAGTCTCTGCAGTTTGGTGATGGATCTCATTCCTCTAGGTTGACTGCATGTCAAACCTCTCCAACACTTTCTGCTCAGTCGTTGAAGGCCGAATGTCGACCCTCTGGATCTGGTGCTTCAGTTACCAGAGTCTCTTCATCGTCACCTTCTTCCCTGGATGGATGTTCAGTGGATTATACAGGGAGTTCCATTGCACTTGCCCATGTCCGATCATTTTCTGATGGCAGATGCCAGCAATCTCGGATAGGGCACGACATTGGATCCTCTAGGTCTTTCCCTTCATGGTGTATGGGACCCGGATCAAGCAGCTCTTCACATCAACCAGAAGGAGCTTCTCTTCCGAGTGTCCGGTGGTGGATACCCCTCCTTTGGAATCGTCAGGTCCTCTGTTGTTCAACAATTCAACAGTGTTCGCTTACATTCAGAACCAGGATGGCACACACTCGGTTCCCATGTACAAATTGGCTTGGGATCTTCTACTGCTAGCTCAGGATGTCAATGCCAGGGTGGTAGTTTGTCACATTCCTGGTCGTTTGAATGTCCTAGCCAACTCCCTGTCCCAATGGGGGCAGGGGCATTTCCTCCGAGTGGATGCTTCATGGGGCAGTGTTCCAGTCACTTTGCGATCTCTGGGGTCGTACCCACATCGATCTTTCTGAAATCATTAAAATGGAACAAAACAGAGTTGAATGCAAATATTCAACTAAAATGGAATTCATAGAGCCAACATGCTTGATATCAAGAAATTTGTCTGCCATAATACAAAATTTTACCTGGTACCTGTATGTTTGGCTATATTTGAGGGTCTTCCACTTGAATATTTTTTCCATACATAGAGTTATTAACTCTTAGAAGCCGGCAGTCAAGTTTTCTTGCCTGTGATGTAATACGGCAGGTAATCTGGCTGTGACGGTTCGGCTATCTTTGGGCTGGAGGAGAATTAAACAGTGAGCAGGTGCTTCTGGTCAAGTGTCGTCTGCCTGAATAGGCAGATGACACTTGACTAGAAGCACCTGCTTTACTGTAAGTTTTTCGCGGTATGTCATGTTCAATTAATTCATTCTGATTCCCCGGCTTCTAATTTAGAGTTAAAATTCTGTACTGCTCACTGAACAAGGGGGACTCATCATTGTAGAGGTTTGCTGAATTTGTACCTTGACTAATACTCATCAGCAAACATATCAGAATTTTTTATCATAAAAAGGGTACATGTACTTTCAAATCTGTAAAAGCTATGCTACAGGAACCTGATGTGCTGAAATTAATGCTAAAATTTAATGCATGTTAACAATATAAAAATGAGTGATGGCCAATCAGTTCCCATAATAAAGGTTCTGAGTGAATGGAATCTGTCAATTCTTATGTTTGTCTGAATCCCAGCAGGTAAATACATTGAATTTGTTGTCCATCAAAATCAATGTTTTATATGAAACAAATGTTCATCATTTTTTTCTGATTTCAGCATTTATAAATGAATGAGATAATGATGAACTGGCCAGCAAGATCCCCTCACCTCAGTACAATTGAACATGTCTGGAATGAGTTGCAACTTGCAATTTCAGCCTGTCCAGTCAAGCCAAGAAGTGTCCAGGAGCTTGTGCCATTCTGTTCCAAGAATGGAACATCCTACAAAAGGACCATGAGGAACCTGATTGGAAGCATGAGAAGGTGTTGTCAAGCTGTAATTAACAGTAATGGGTCTCATACTCAACATTGAACCCACACCAGTTCGCTCCAACTTTTTGACAAATTTGAAAACCTCTTTTACCAATAATATCCATTTTCTATGGTTATCGTATTCAAAAGCTAAAAAATAATATCAAACACAAACAAAATCTTAATTTCTGTACTTAAATCATTAATGATATAATTAAATAAAAAATATATACATTTTTCATAATATTTCAAATAAAACGTAAAACAGTTAGTTGGATATTCTTGGTGCTTAGCAAACTTTGAGTAGTATATTATGTGTTAACTGTATTCACCCTTGTTCGCATGTATACATTTAACTTGTTTCCTTCCATAAATAGTGTTTAAACTAAAAACACACCAAAAGTCAATTGTATTTTTAGATCCAAAAGTCATCCTCTTTATTTGCCTGGAATATTCATCAATAATGCAAGATGTCCTTAGAATGTAGAATGTTTCAAACATTACTATATGTAATTCTAATTCAAATATTAGTTCAATGATACCCAAACATTCCCATGGGTGGGAAGTGGGTTGAACATTTGGATAATGTAACATTCATTGTATACTAGTTGTGATATGGGGCTGGGGTGGGGGTGTCATAGTAGTTAGAGGTGCTGGTTGACATAAGTGTTTTTAAACCGAAATAAATAAACAAATAAATAAATAAAATGTCATTTAATTAAAATCACTTTTAATCAGCAGTTCATTCAGTGCAAAAATAGCATGAGAGTTTTTCTTTTTTCAGGTGAAATGGATATCTTTTATATGTTAATCTTTCATTTCAAAGCTTAGAATTAGTGATTAAAGTGCACTGTTATAACGTTTTTTATTTCTCACGGGTCAGTTGCCATCCGCATTTCACGACAAGAAATCCATTGGTGTTTACAACAGTTGGAACTATGGAAATGATCCTGGAACAGTTGGAATACAGCACTGTCAAAAGTTCAGAATTTTTTAATAATGTGGCAGTAAACCTTGCCTGCATCATTATAAAGATCTGCACTCTTTGATAATTAATGCTTACGAAGCAACATCAATCCCTGCTTCAAAAGAAGTAATTATCAAAGAAGATTTGTTTGTGGAATCTGCTTTCATGAGTTTGGCATTCACGTTCAAACTGTCATTTTGTACCGCACAAGATCGATTTGGGCAGAGGGATAATATTGAACCAGAAGCTGAAGGCTCCGAGTTAATATTATCCTGCTGCCAGAATCGATGGAGTGCAGTGAAAATGACAATTTGAATGCGTGTGCTGTTCTGTATTTATTGCACGCCAACAGTTTACTCAAAAATTATTAATCAAGTTTTCTGGAAAGATAATATTGAACAGGAAGCCTTTGGCTTCCTGTTCAATATTACCCCTCCACTGAAATCGATCTCATGTCGTAAAAATGATGGTCCAAATGTGTATGGTGTTCTGTATTTATTGCACGCCCACAGTTTACTAAAAAAAATATAAAAAACACAAATTATTGCCAAAAATAACCCTGAAGTAAAAAAGAAACAGTGAAATATTCCATATTGTCCAAGGACAATACAGAAATATTTATTGTTTGCTTCGGTTTTTGCTGAAAAAGCTTGTATTTTATGAAAATAAAGGCATGTACATGCAATAAAATGTTTGAATTAATTAAAAGATGTGTGGAAGAGAAAACATGCTTTGTAAAAAAGTGAAAAGTTGTCTTTGTTTTTACAAAAAATCAGTGCTTTTTACGATTAATATTTTTGAAGCAACATCAAGCCCAGCATAAAAAGCAGTAATTATCAAAGAAGGTTTGCATGTGCAAGCCGCTTTCAGCAGTTTGGTGCAGTCGTTTTTTTCAATATATAGATTTCACAGGTAATTATACCCCACTTATTATTATAAAAAGTGGGGTATACTGGATTGCACCTGTCCATGTGTCCGGGCATCTGTCTGTATGTCTGTCCATTGGGACTCAGATGTCTTCGCGATATAACTAAAACATTACTGCTCAGATTTTGATGAAATTTGATACGGATGTTCATTATCATGAGAGCTTTAATCAGCATCAGCTGTTTTGCTACTGGAATATTTTTTCTGTGAGTTATGGCCCTTTGAATATACAAAAATAGTATCTCAGGTTTGGGTGTTTGGATCTCAATGAAATTTGAGGTGAAAATTGTTTATGGGAAAGGCTTTCAAATGAGACTCTAATAATATTTCTTACTTTTCACTTTTTAACTTTGACAATTCCCCACGAGAACCCCGGGAAGTGAAGCTGTGCCTGTTCACTGCGGCAAACAGGTTCTGTTTTACTGGTAGAATAGAACCCAGTCACCAATGCTTGGGAGGTGCGTGCAAACCCTCTCTAAAATGGGCAACATGGCTTATTAACGCTCACCCCTGGTCTTGAGTTGATACTCATGTTACGGTCATGATTAGCAATTGTGCAAAAACGTGTGACCTTAAACACAAATAAATAAATATGACTGAATATTTGCTGTTTGCCTTGTAAAATAGCCAATTTTTTGTTTGCTCACCTCATATTTCAGGTTTGGGTTATCAAATTTCAATGAAATTTAAAATCAAGATTATTTGCGGGAAAGACTTTCAAATGAGTCATGTCGCTGCAGTAAAACAAAGAAAATACCATGTGGCATTATGTCTTTGTTCTATAAGGTTTGGGTTATCAGATTTCAATGAAATTTGGAATGAAGATTGTTTGTGGGAAGGACTTTCAAATGAATTATGTCCCTGCAGTAAAACAAAGAAAATACTTGCAAATCACCTCCACACAGGTGGCATTATGTCTGTTCTGTAACTTTTATGCGGATGATCCGATTGTCATTAGACTTCAGTAACAGGTGTTTCTGGCCTTCACAATTACCTTGATGTAAAACAAAGACAATAATTTTGCTGTTTGCTTGGTAAAATGGCCAATTTTTTGTCTGTCCGCTTCATATCTCTGGTTTGGGATTAGTGGCTCTCAATGAAATTTGGAATGAAGATTGTTTATGGGAATAGCTTTCACAGTATCATGGTTCATTTCTTTTCTTGTCATTGTTTGGGTGTATGCACCATGAGGGTATCCCCCCCCCCCCCCCTCCCTCTTGTTAGACATACTTTCATCATCTTGTGGGGGAGTATCAGATTAACAGGCCATGGGCACCCTTATGCATCAGTACCCTCTGCTGGATCACCACAAATCAATCGTGCATACCATAAATTATCTAAAAGATATTTCTTGATATCCATTCCACTTGGTGGATAACAAGAAATATCCTCAGTACCTTCCTAAATGACATGACACTTTGATGCATCATTTTGCCTTCACTACTAGCTCAGAATCAGTGTCAGTACCTGTGACTGCTCACCGATACTGATGATTATGTTCTCATTGCTGAACTGATTAACAAATACATTTAATTCAAGTTTTCTACAGTTGAACAAATTCAGTTGGAAAAATTAACTGAACAACTTTTTTCGTGTTTTCATACAAGATCTTTTAACCCTTTACCCAACGTAACGGCCAAAACCGGCCAGCGCTATTCTAAAAAATCGCCAATTAATTTTCAAAATATTTTCATTTTTTGTCTCAAAAACATAGGTTATGACCCCTCATTGGAACGAGCTGGTCGAGCTCGTTCCAACGAGGGGTCATAACCTATGTTTTTGAGACAAAAAATGAAAAAAATTAGTTATTCAAGAATTTTTTTTGCAAGTGTCGTCTGCTTTTCATGTTAGGTAAAGGGTTAATACGATTCTCGTTAGTACAGTATTTTATTACTTTCCAAAGTGTGATTTACTGGGATTTCTGGGATTGATTATAAACGATAACTTCACAAGTGAATTATGCAATCAACAATTGGGTCACATATCTGTGCGCACAAACGAAGACCTTTGCAGTGGATGTAATGGGGACTTCATTGTTTTGTCTTTTTTACCCTTTACTTGACTTGAAAAGCAGACAACACTTGCAAAAAAAAATATTGAATAACTAATTGTTTCATTTTTTGCCTTTTACCAATGACCTTGTTCCAATGAGGGGTCATAACCTATGTTTTAGAGACAAAAAAACGGGCGAATTTTGGCTTCCTCCATCCATAAAACTGTCTGACACGAGATGACCCTGGCTGTCAAAAGTGTCATTAAATCTCATTAAATAAATAAATTATTGGGGCAAAGTGGGAATATTTTTATTACCTGCGTCGCCAACAGCAGAGCAGGTCTAGTAACCGCTCGACTCCGTCCATCAGTCCGTCCATCAGTCCGTCCGAAACACTTCTTCCGTCAGTTTTCTTGGCTTCTATGAAAGGGAATGATTTTATATTTTGTCTGCGGCTTCATAATGATGAGTTGTATCGTGTATCTAATTTTCAGATCTGCCATGCAGCCACTTCCTGTTTGCCGATACTTTGAAATTTGACTGTACTCACTGAACATTGAAAATTTTTATACTGTACCAATGACCCAGACATAGCTGGTGCTAACTCTTAAAATATAGGGCCAAACACAAATTTTGCCCCCCAATCCCCAAAATTTGCATCTAAAACCAAAGAAAACATGTCCTGAATGGCCCTCCACACTTCACCTCTACTGCGCATGCACAGTGTCAAGGACGTTCCGAAATTGGCGCCATTAATCATTCTAAGTTTGGCCCTTCATCAGTTAACATCTGACTGATCTTTGTGCTTGTAAATCTCAGTTTAAATGATGCCAGACACATAAATATTAGTGAAATGGTGATTCTAAGGAGAATAGAGAAGGAGGAGAGGAAAAATGTGTGACAGAATATTATCAGGGCTGTAACTTAAATTTTTTTTTAATGAAATTATGTTAAGTTACCTATTTTCGAGGCAGCAGCCATTTTGTTGTCATTCTTGTTATTTAGTTACACTGATTTTTCAGTGTTTTCCTCTCTCCCTTTCCTTTAAGTCCCCTCTTGCTATTCTCCCATGCTTTTGGCATAGTTTCTGTAATTATTATTACTAAAATTTCTTGGGAGTTTTAGCTGAATAACAGAATGAATTCTGTTCTTTTCCCCATGTTTACGTCTTCACCTACGGGTGGTTAGGCGTTGTGTTCTGCATCTACCATCTGATGTTCAGCAGTTTCTTCCCTGGAAGTCTCTGTTTTGCATCAGATAGTGTATTTTTGGTAACTGATTTCGGGCCTGGGTGCCTGGAGTCTTATTTTAGTGTTTTTACACTCATTGTTTACATTTACAACAGGCCTCTGTGTGAGGGGGGGGATTTCTTGAAAATAATATCTTGATGTTAATTTAATCATAACTAGATACATTATTATTGTTCATAAGTGTTGCATAAATTGTTTAAAATATTTTTAAAATTTTTGTCCACACTTAGGCTTGGGATCCATTGGGGCTCAACGTTACTTTTCAGAAACTTGGGCTGTTCTGAAAAAATATTTTTTCAAAATATTTTGATTTCAATTATTTTTTCTATGTTAATGGATCATATTATTATTATGTATTTTGATTGTCAGGGGTTGGTGCGAGTACCAGGACTTTGTTTTCTTTTCACATTGAAAGGATTTTGATCAATTGTAATAAGAGGAAGTCTTCCTCTGACTTTTATAATCATTCTATATGTGGTCAGTGTACTCGCATTAACTCCTGTTCTGTATCTGATGATTTCGATGACAACATGGGAAGCGTATGTCACGGTATGTTAGTGGGGAATTGGACATTCCGGTCCTTTCCCCGCAGGGTCACTCTACTTTATCAATTTCTATTTCAGACGATCAAGATTAGGGTGATGTATCTGTGATGTCTTCCAACAGTGTGCCTCCGTCGTCACAATTAATGAAGGGCTAGCGGAAAAGTGCTCATGTAAATTAGCCAATTGCCTAAGAGGACCCTAGTAGGTTCGACGGCCTTTGACGTCCGCTAGCTCGCCCGGTGTAGCGTCCATTAATCGAATGGTTCGGCAGCCGGGTTCGTCCGTTGCGGTCTAGAAGGAGTTTTGGGGTGATGCGAGCACTATAAATCAACCAAATGCACACCCAGTGACGGCGGATTAGAGGGAGAACGGAGGAAGCCTTTTAGTCCGGTTCATTGCTCGTTCTGGTCCATCCGGACGGCGAGCGAGAGAGGCCCCTCTCTCGTACAACAACATCTGGCCCCAGATGTTGTGGTACAAAATGTTTCGCATTCGGAGCATACGTCCGTCGCTCGGGACGCTCCGACATATAGTCAGTCCGGAGAGACTGTCAATAAGGCTTCCTCATTCTCATGGTAGCGCACACGACCGCTCTTGGCTACGTGACCTCGGATATCCAGTCAGCTTCGCCAGTCAGAGAATCATCGGCGACCAGGTCACACCATCCGGTAGCCAGGGACAGGAGGCCTGCAGACTCCGGACGTTCGCATAGGAAAGTGTGCGGGAGTCAACGTACACGGAGCTTCCGGCGGCAATGCATCGTAAGACCTCTACTGCACAGGCCTTGGGGACGGACGTGCTATCCTAAATAGCACAGCTTATCGCAGCATCCCAGCAACAACTGAATCTGTCGCATATGTTTTATCCGACGATGCTGGGTCGGGACGCTCCGCGGAAGCGGGTACGGACGTCCGAAAATTTCATCCGGTCCGACGGGATACCGTAAGGGATTCAGAGGATTTCGAGCTTTCCCTTTCGGAACAACATATGCTGTTGTGTATGTCATCTGACTTGATCTTCTAGAGGTTCTTTCGTCGGACCAGAATGCTGCGATGCCGGATAAGAAACTGATAGCGTCGGTGGACTTAGAAATTTTTGGTTCGGTTCAGGGACTTCGTTCCTCAGTTCCGACATAGTCCAATAATGTCACACAAACTTTCGAATTATTGAACGACGCTATATATTTATTATTATATGCTTGCTATTACCAAGCATTTCTGGTTTCTTGTTCGCAAAGTTACGGAGATGTCTTTCAAAAGTGTGCCTCTGTCGTCATAGTTAATGAAGAGCTAGTGGCAATAAGTGCTCATGGAATATGTCTATCACCTAAGAGGTCCCTTGTAGGATCGACGGAGTGGACATTCGCTAGCTCACCCGGTGTAGCGTACATTCATCGAATAGTTCGGCTGCCGGGTTCGTCCGTTGCGGTCTAGGAAGGAGATTTGGGTGATGCGAGCACTATAATTACTTTAGTACTCACCCAGTGACGGCGGATTGAGGACAGATCGGAGGAAGCCTGTTAGTCCGGTTCCTGGCTTGTCCAGGTCCGTCCGGGCTGTGAGCGAGAGAGGTCCCTCTCTCATCCAACAACATAGGGGACCGCATGTTGTGGTTCAGATATTTTACATTCGGAGCATATGTCCGTCGCTCGGGATGCTCCGTTATATTGACAGTCCGAGAGACTGTCGATAATGCTTCCTCATCCTCACAGCAGTGCACACGACCGCACATTGGCTATGTGACCTCGAGTATCCGATCAGTTTCGTCATTCAGTGATTCCACGGCGAACAGGTCACGCCATCCGGTAGCCAAGGGACACGAGGCCTATACACTCCGTTCGCTCGCATATTAGTAGTATGCACGGGGTAACGATCACGGAGCTTCCAGCGGCAATGCATCGTAGGACCGCTTCTCCACAGGCCTCAGTGACGGACGTGCTATCCGAGTTAGCACAGTTTTTTTGCAGCATCCCAGCAATCGACAGTTTCTTGGTCGAATCAGGAATAATCTGACGGCGCTGGGTCAGTGCGGTCCGCGGTTGCATCAGGTACGGACGACCGAACGCTTTATAGGGTCCGACAGGATGGCGAAAGGGATTCGAAAGATTTTGAGTTTTCCCTTTCGTAGCATCGGAAGCTGCCATACATATCTTCTGGCATTATCTTCCAGTTATTGTTATTTCGGACTACATTGCTGCGATGTTGGTGGATAAGAGACTTATAGCGTCATTGGACACGGAATTTTGGATCGGTTCAGGGACATTGTCCCTGACTTACCGACACAGTCCAATAATGTCATTAGAACATGTGTATTATTTATCGACGCTATATATATATATAAGCCTGCTACCAAGCATGATAGTTTAGTTTCTTGTCCGCAATGCTCATTTCTGCCTTTTATCATTTATACGAATATTTTATTTTGGCAGAAAAGGGCATACCGAGAGTTCATATGCATCTAGACGGCGTGGTTAAAGACTGGAAATATTCTTTTTCGCCGTCTATGTCTTTTCCAACCACAATGTTGGAAACGACAATGATGTCTAATAGACTTAACTTAGACGCTTTATCATACGTAATCCACCTTACTGAGGCGTTATCATTACGTCTTCAAGAGAAAGAATTCCGGGATATTATCCTCAATGTGATTTCTTTTGAGGGCAATAGTTTGTTCACGTATAACTCCGCCCTTCAGTGGCTGCTTGGAGTTGGTTAGACGTGACGCAGCCCTAGCTACATCCACGCGCATGGATAGTAAGGTGAAGAACTCTCTCAGAGTCACTTCATTCTCGGAGAAGCTTCTCTTCGACGGCAACTTTTCAGCAATCCATGAATTGCTCGATTTACACGTTCTCTTGTCTATCTAGTGTAGCAAGAGATTCAGACTGGGGCAAACATTTGGTGGTTGACTCAGAGAGTGCCACTGCAGTTGCCGGATCCGAGTTTTATAATTATGACGGTTGCCAGTCAAACAGGTTGGGATATAATATTGATCCCAACAGATTCGAAGTGCCAGGGTCTTTGGGTTCCGCAGTCTCTAAGCAAGCACTTATCTTCCACGGAATGTTTTTGTAGGCTTGCTTTTTGTCATTGGATGAACATTATTCAGAAACGCATGTCCAAATCCTGTCCGTTAATTCGACAGTAGTGGCGTATCTCCGGAACCAGGGAGGCACTCATTCGTTTCCGTTATTCAATTTAATGGAAAGAATCCTTCTGTTTGTTATAGTTCACCAAGTTCTGCTTCGGTCCGTCATATTCCGGGTCGTCTGATTGTATTACCGGACTCCCGTTCACTTATGGGTCGCTTGTTGCCGTCAGAATGGACTCTCAACAAACAAGTATTCAATCAGATTTGCTATCAATGGGAGTGCCCAATGATAATTTATTTACGACACAACTTGCTTGTCAATTGCAGACGTATGTGTTTGCTTGTCTGGATCTCTGAGCTTATGTTGTTAACGCTCTATTGATCTAATAGGACGGAATGATAGGATATGCATATCCTCCTGCGCTGTTGTTTCAGCAAGTATTGCTAAGATAAACAACCACAATACATTTCCGTTGATAGCATCTCTGTCTTCACAGAGACCGTGGGTAATTTACTCTGATGTCTACTGTGGGACTTAACGCGAAATCTTCCTCCATGAGAGGATCTTTTTTCGCTGGGTAAAATCGTGTCATCTTTATCACAACCCGCAAGGTCTCAACCTTCACGTATTCCGTTGTGTGGTCCTTATTGCATTGTAAGCATTGTACTGGACGAGCTTTGGACGCGATTTCTTACTATAGGAGAACCTCTTCTTTGCTATACTATGCGGCTAAAGTGGAGGCTCTTCCGTCGTTGGTGTAGGGATCTCTATGTTGATATTGTTGATCCCTCCATACTAGTCATTGCAACTTTTTAGTATACTTGTTTGACAAGATCTACTGCAGCCTGTTATTATTAAGGTTATAGGTTTATGTTACCTTATACCTATGCTCTCTATGATAGTTTACAATTGAGTCTTATGTCTCTTTATCTAAGTCAGTTAGTAACGTTTCGATAAATAGACTTAGAATTATTAGATTAAATTCCTATACGGAATTTAACTTCGGTTCTTATTTTGCTAAGTAATCATTTGAGCCTCTGGAAACAGTAGTTTTCAAATTCTGACCTTTTAGACAGTAATTCTGTTGGCTTCTCTTTTACTGAAGAGTCAGTGAGTTTCATGCACTATCGGTGGATGATTTTCACTTTCGTAGTTTCGGAATCACTACTTCCTTTACTATTTAGGTTGGATTTTCGCATAAGAGTCGGGCTCCTAATTAATATCCGGAACCTATTGTTATTAACGCCCTTCCGTTTTCGTACGGGCATAGGCCTTTACTCTGTCCGGTTAGAGTTTATGTATTTATAAACAGATATCTGTTTAGTACTACGGGCGTAAGCTTCTTCTGTCTTTGATGCCTAATAGAAGGACGTTACGCTCCATTCTATTGCTAATGGATTCAATTAACTATCGATACTGCTTATGGTATATTATTGACTCGGCAGTTGTGTTTGAGATTTCGGCTCATGAAGTAAGAGTTCTTCTACATCTTGGGCTTACATTAATAGTGTCGCTATTATAGATTTTTGAAGGCTGCTCATTGCGCTCAGCCATCCACATTCATGAATTTTTATCTCGGAATATTGAGTCCATTTCTGGAGGCCTCTATTGTTAGGTCTATTATCTACTGCTCAGAATGTCATTCACTTAACAGTTGCTACTATAGCTAGGCTGTCTGTTTCGGCAGTGACTCCGTTCTGCTGCCCTCTTCGCTCTGGGCTATTTGACCCAGGGCAAGAAAAAGGGGGGGGGGGGAGGGTGTTCCCTTGGGTCACCTGTTTTACTATGAAAACAAGGGGATACCTCCTCCGGAGTTAGTAATTCTGAGCTGTTATGGGGATGGTTGTTTAGTGAGAAGTTTATGTTTTAAAAATTCATTCGGGTCTTAGTTTTTAAAGTATAGCTTTTGAATATAGCACGTGTCAACGGACATTATTATACAATCCTCAGACACTTTTAAGGAGTATAAAGAGTCTCTATTCTCTAGACTTACTTTATTTATTGGCTTACTTTAAAAATTATTAGTATAAGGATTATACTAGATATTAATAGAGTACATGGATGTATGATGCTCAATTTTGGAAGGTGTTGTATCTTTCTAATTTATCATAAATAGGAAAGATACATGTAAGGCCTAATACTTCTTTTTCCCTAGAGGGGATGACTCTATTTTATATAATTGAGCATATTCCATCTTGCTCTATGTTCTTGGCCCTCCAGCCTTTTTACTGTTCAGCTATGTCTGGGTCATTGGTACAGTATAAAAATGTTAAAAAATTTATAGTAATTTATATATTTTTTATACTTACCAATGACCCAGACGGGGATGGCCCTCCAAGGAGTTGGGAACTCTTGCCTCCCCGCTGAGTACATAGCGCTTACCAGGCACTGGTTATTAGAATGATTAATGGCGCCAATTTTGGAACGTCCTTGACACTGCGCATGCGCAGTAGAGGTGAAGTGTGGAGGGCCATTCAGGACATGTTTTCTTTGGTTTTAGATGCAAATTTTGGGGATTGGGGGGCAAAATTTGTGTTTGGCCCTATATTTTAAGAGTTAGCACCAGCTATGTCTGGGTCATTGGTAAGTATAAAAAATATATAAATTACTATAAATTTTTTAACTTTTTTTTCGTAACACTTTTCTCAGCTTCTATGCGATGGATTCATTCAATATTTCACCTGGAGCTTGATAATGTTGAGTTGTATCGTGTATGCAATAATCATTTGCATGCAGCAACGCAGGTCCAGACCCGGTATTGGTCTTGTTCATTTATGAGTGATTTGGCTGCTACAGCATTAAAAGAATGATCAGTTGATCTTTGATTTTGTCTTGAAATGTACATGTTTGCAGTCAAATTGGGCTGAATATTGTGCGGTAAATGTCTCATAGCATATAATAAATAGAAAATCTATGCTATTATAGTGAATATCTGGAACTATCTCTTGAGTGTGGACCTGAAAATACTAATTTTCACGAGCGCTTTCTGTCCTCACTGATGAGATATTTCCCGATGTTCACTAAAATATATCCTGCACAGCAGGGTAGAATCACTAAATTTACCCTCTGTGAACCTCAATCTGAATCAGGGTGTCAAAACTAAACAGACAGAGGTACCCACAGCAGAAATTGACACACTGTATGGGATAGCATCATCAAGTTTACCCTCGTAGGACCTCCTTCTGCAAATGTCAGACTGCTTATTTTCAGGCCTGCTGTACGGGCAAACATTTTGTTTCCTATTACTTGATAGTTGTGCTATTTCCTGAAAGGTGACCAATAGAAACACCAATAGAAAAAAAAATTCCTATAACATTACATCAATTGATCTTGCATACAAAAGGTTTTTGTCTGTTTCAGTGCAGGAATGCATTATCAGGGCTCTGCCAAAAAGTGATGGCAGGGACTACATTGGCTTTGAACTCTTCAAATTTCCCTTCAATTCATTTCACATTAAATGGCTTTGTACTTTTTAAATTTGCTTTCAGATTCTTTCACATTAAATGTCTGATACAAAATTGCTTTGTTTTAATTTATTGGTGATTGTCCCTGGGCACACTTCAATAAATTCTATATAACAAAATAATTTTAAAGTAAAATTGCCTTAAATTTAGCTGCCAGTATTCACAGCATACAACATTTGCATATAGAATAAATAGGTACTAGAGCCATTAATCAGATTTAAACCACGAGAAGGATAAGGGTTTTAACCACTCTGCTCTGCTCTGCTGAGTGGTTAAAACTTTTATTCTATGAGTGGTTTGAATCTGATTACTGACCCTAGTATCTATTTGTTTTATTTATACCATGCTCTTAATAACTAATCGACTTTTCCTCTTAAAATGGAGAAAAAACAACATTTTCTATCGCAAACAAACAGGTTTGTTTTGTTTACATCTGCGCCAATGGACAATACTACTGACTTACTTGAATGCTTGATTGACAGCTAGACATATTGTCAAAGTTGATTGAATTTACCTTGCTTTTTCAGCCAAATTATTCTTAACAATTATTAAATTTTATTTTGAATATATAATTGTAGGTGTTTTAAACCTCATAAGTCATTGCATGTAGTAGATAATACCACAAAATGTTGTATGTTTGAATGAACATCGCGAAGTGTGAATGTATTGAAGTTGGCAAATTGCATCATGCCAAATGTAAAGTTGGATTAACTTCACACTCTGGGTGTATTTATTTTAACCGCAGTAGAAGCTTTACAACAGTGGTGGGGTTAAAAGCTAAAATTTTACATACAGGCTTTTCACAGGTTGTAAAATAGGTGAGCATTGTATAAATAAAAATATTCACATATCAGAGAAAAAAATTTCAGCCTGTGGGACGTTTTTAAAAACCAGAAAATTTAAATCTGTCAGTCTCTTTGAGAAGCATCATACATAAATAGACCACAGGTAGAATGACCAAAAGATGGCATACAAACATGCAACGACACATGCAGTGATTGGGTCAACAGATATGGCACAAGTGCCAACGGGGAAGGATAAAATGAGAGGCTGCAGGCCTAGAGCTTTATCCTCCAGGGATTAGTGCATACACACACATGTATGTGTCGTTCTGTGTTTATTACATGTCCTCACATAAAAAAACAGTTATTACAAGGACAGTTAGCAATTCGTTTAACAAATATCAACAAAAGAACACATTTTATCGCCAACCAAATGTGCAAGAGAACCTATGTTACTATTTCGTCCCTTGATTTTCAATGTGTACTTTGTGCCAGAAGGCACATATACACATAGGAACTTTAGGAGACGATTTTCAGCTACTGCTAGCAATTCAAATTGTAATTGCATTGCACAATTTGTAGAAAATTCCAGTGAAATTTTGCTTCTATTTAAAAATTGTCCATCAACGATTTCAGTTCCACAAAAATGTGTGGAACAGATTTTCATTTTCCACATAGATTAGTGTTGCTGTAGATGGGGATTACATAGAACAGGCATGTAATAAAATATATAGCTACAGGCAAACTGATCATAAACACTTTTTGTGTTCATTTCAGGTAACCAGAAACTAATTTCTTTTATTTTTATTTCAGAATAACGGAAATTGACAGAACCTAATTCATTCATTTTAGATAAAATTACTGATGTTACATTTTCTCTCTTTCAGATGAACAGAAGATAACCTCTAATTTCTATTTCTTTTGCAGGAGACAAGAACAAGCCTGGAAATAACCAGACTGTCATCAGCAGAATGAGGTCCCCAAAGGGTGAATTTGTTGATGCTACCCTGCACAGTACGATAGCATCACTAAATTTACCCTCTGTGAACCTCAGTTTTACCCTCTGTGAACCTCAGTCTGAATCAAAAGTCTCCGGTCTAAACAGAAAGGGGAACCCAGAGGATATAGTGGGGGATTCTAGCCCACTGTATTGGATAACATCATCAAATTTACCCTCTGAGGACCTCCATCTGCAAATGTCAGATTGCTTACTTTCAGGCTTGGACGAGAAACTAATATGTATTTTTGCTTATACTGAAGGTGATTCACAAAGTCCTGTTTAGTACCTCCTCGTGGTGTGAACCGGTAACAGAAACCATTCCTGAATGGTTTCTGGCAAAATCTAAACAGGCGCATCATTAAAAATTTTATTTAAAAAAAAAAAATTCCATTGACAGATGGACTGCAAGGATTATTGTTCAGACATTCTATTTAACTGTTCTAATTTCCGGGGGGCTAAAATTGCTTTTTTTATTGGATTTGAAATGGTTTTGGGTACAAAATAATTCAGGTTTGAAATGGTTTTGGGTATAATATCACACACATACCACTTACACACACGGAAGTATTTAAGCGGTCATTTATTTCCTCTTGCATTTCCGAATGGAATGCACTACCTCTAGAATTTAGACAGTCTGATTCACTGAATAACTTTGTTAAATATTTCAATACAGACATGTGTAGACCACCTACGTACTTCAACAATGGCGATAGGGCGGTTAATATAATACCCTGCAAGCTGCGAAATTCCTGTAGCGACCTAAATTTTGATAAATACTCTAACTATATTCAGAATACACCTAACTGTTCATGTGGTTATGAGACCGAAGACGCGAACCATTACTTCTTCAACTGCAGTAACTACTCAGATGAAAGACTTGTCCTACAGAGAAATCTTGTGCATCTGCCAATAAGAACGGCCAATGATCTTCTTTATGGTATTCCAAACTTACCGGATTCCGTCAATATTCACCTTTTTCGCAGTGTACAAAATTTCATAAAAACCACGAAGCAGTTTTAAGACCAGACCGCTAGATGAGCACAGGAGTCTTAAAGCATCCTTTTCCTATTCTGTTGATCTTTACAGTCAGTGGTCATCTCTGTTTACCTCACACATGGCTCATTTCTGTTCACTTGTTTGTCCTGGCAAAAGTAGTGGTGTGGACTCAGTCGGAATTACGGTAGTGCCGAAATGTGGCCCATAGGCTTGTTGACCTAAGCCAGCAGTGTTGTAGTGTGAAATTTCATTTTTCTTCTCCCCCTCTCCCCCCCCCCCCCCCCCCCCCCCCCCCTCACTTCTTTGTTCTGTCTCTTGCAAAGTTGAGTACCCATCAGCTTTCTTCTCTAACTTTGTACATACACAAAATTGTTTCAATATATACATAAGTTTTGTTTCGCCATTACATATAAATTCATGTAACTACTTGTAAACATGTCATAATTTGTAATTGTAAATGTATTTCAAGGAAAGAATATAATCTAAGTGCTGGGCACTTGTTATCCAATCCTTTTTGTTGATTATAAACAAATAAAATATGTTTAATCTAAATCTACACCCAGTGTATGTGTGGGGTGTAATTGAATAGCGGTGCAGATTTTCATAACACCACAATTGATATTTGAACTCCTGATTATGACCATGTGTTTTTGTTCCAGTAACACCTGGGTTGAACTTTGTGCAGTAATTTATTATAAAGGGGCACGATGATGCCGCGTACTAAAGTATACTGCATGTCGATTGTGTGCATGTCTTCATCCAATCTAACTCTGCCTGTGATGTTGTGTGGACTTTCGATGTTGGGGAGCTTGCAACTGCTTGTCGTTCGGTGGTTCTCTCCGGGTTGTCCAGCTTCCTACACCCGTAAAACTGTCACCGACCCAATATGACCTTGACTGTTAAAGTGTCATTAAACTTAAATAAATAAATAAATAAATTTATTAATATAAGGGCCAAAGGTGTTTTCATGTGATTTGTATCGGATTCTGAGTGGGATCTTGGGATTGATTCTGTCAGAGATTCAACCTTGCATTTGATACAAAATGCCTGGCACCATATCAAAGAAGTAGTACTTGTAGTATTAAATGTAAGTAATGCCTTCTATCAAATGTCCTTGAGGTGTGTTCATTGGACTATTCAGATTGTTAGATAAATTTATCCAAATGACCTCCCCGCGGGAACCCTGTGAAGGGAAGTAGTGCCTGTTCACTTCAGTAAACAGGCTCTGCTTTACTGGCAAAATAGGACCCAGTCACCAATGCTTGGGAGGTGCAAACCTTCTCTAAAATGGGCAGTATGGCTTACTAACGTTCACCCCTGGTCTTGAGTTGATACTCATGTTGTCATAATTAGCCATTGTGCAAAAATATGTGACCTTAAACACAATAAATAAATAAATAATCATAATGACCGACATGGGAGCATGGTGGCTCAATAGGTAGAGATGTACAGTTAAGACTAGAAGTCCTGTCACGAACTGTGCACTTTTCTAGGCTTAATTGTGCGTAGGAATTGGGCGCAATTGCCATATCGAATGGCATCCAAAGCATGGCAGGTTCTCCTGGTTACTCATAGCAAACGCAGGCAATGTTTCTGCCAATGGACCTCTGGGTTACCTGGAGGTCCAATGGCTCAAACATTGCTTGTGCACAGGCCATATGTACAGAATTTGATAGCTTCACTATGGTCATAAGGCGTAGATTAATGCGCAGATCGACGTGCTATTTGTGTGCATTTTATGACAGGACTTCTAGTTTAACTGTATGATGTAAGCCGAGAGGTCCTCAGTTCAAATCCCACCTATGGCAACTGTATTGTCTCCTTAGGTAACTGCTGTGATAAATATCACATGGCTGTGGCCACTACACTCAAAGCAACTACTTGTATTTAGAATATGTATATATAAGGTTTATTTTTTTCTTCATTAGGCTTCAACTTAGTCTTGGTTTTTTGTTTATTCCTTTTGTCATCAAGGTTTTCACCCTCTTTACCTGACCAGGTTTTTTTTAAAAAAGGGAGATGGGGTGGGGAGGGAGGATCACAAAGACGATGGTGAACAATGAGAATCTTGATTTGTCAATGGCTTTAATTTAGCCTTATTTTTTTGTTTTCCATTTGTTTTCGAGGTTTCCACCCTCTTTACCTGACCAGGGTTTTTGCAATTACCAACGTTATATATATAGTCAAACAGAAATCAGTCGAAGTTTGATTTTTAGCTAAACTTTGACGTAAGTCAAATTTGAGCTTATGCCATGGCCAGTCATCCGTCTGGCCGTCAACAGTTGAATACGGCTCCGGCTAGAGGCCGTATTTATGAACCGATTTTTTCGAAACTTCTTGGGTACCTTTGTTTTCACCGTGGGACGAGAACGTTTGTTTTTGGGTCCGATCTGAAATTCAAGATGGCCGCTGGCAGCCATTTTGTACAATATTGGGTGCAATCAGATTTTTGCGCAGAACTTCCATATGAAAGCGCAGATTTGAATAATGTTTTGTGTGAATGTTTAGTACCATGGGATACATCACATATAATATGGGGTTTTTTCTCATGTATAAATTAGGCCAATTAGACTAACTTTGTTCTACTTTGTGTTACTTTCAGCACTGTAACTGCAAATGCCAATACAGCTCGGGCTAGAGGCCGTATTTATGAACTGATCTTTATGAAACTGCTTGAGTACCTTTGTTATCACCGTGGGACGAGAACAAGTGGTTTTGGGTGCAGTCCGAAATTCAAGATGGCCACCAGCAGCCATTTTGTACTTCAGTTAGTGCAATCAGTTTTTTGTACAGAACTTCTGTATGAAAGTTCTGATTTGAATAAATTTTTGTATGAATGTTTAGTAACATGGAATACATCACATATAATACAGGTTTTTTTCTCGAGCAGAAATTATGCAAATTAGATGAACTTTGATTTATTCAGTGCTCCTTATACACAGTAAGTGCACATTTCAATACGGCTCGGGCTAGAGTCTGTATTTATGAACTGATCTTCACGAAAAATTCTTGGGTACCTTTCTTAACACCGTAGGATGAGAACGGGTGTTTCTGGGTGCGGTCCAAAATTTGAGATGGCTGCCAGTGGCCATTTTGTACCGAAATTAGGTCCAATCAGTTTTTTGTACACAACTTCTATATGGCTCAGGCTAGAGGCTGTATTTATGAACCGATCTTAACGAAACTGTCTGGGGTACCTTTGTTATCACCTTGTGACAGGAACGAGTGTTTTGGGGTGCCTTTGTTATCACTGTGCTATGAGAACAAATATTTTTGGGTTCAGTCAGACCCACTCTGGGACTCAAAGATTTCTTTTCTAGTTTAGCATCTAACTGTCACCCCACCTTTACAATACTTTATCTACACATTTGTTGCAGGCTATGGTCAGTATTTATGTACAGACCTTTATACCTTACATGTACCTTTGTTATCAGGTCATTACGTAGATGTTTGTCATTGCTGTGTCACATATTATTCTGTACAAACCCTTAAACAAGATGAGCTACAGTGTCATTGACACTTTCATTCGAATTGTCGGGAACGTAAATCAGTAGCTTTTTAATGGGTCGGTCCCGTTGGTCAGCCTTGATTGCTCACCACGTCTGTTGTCTCATGGCAAGTTTTATTTGCATCGTTGTTGAGCGAAAAATCACCACTTCCGAAAATACTATTTATGATTTCACGATATTTGTTCATAACATTAATAAACAACACTAAAAGTCCTTTCCTTTTCGGACCAAGTGGTCCAGTGAGTTCAAGAGGATCTCAACCTTCCATAATCCTGTATATGTACTTCTCTCACCATACCGGTTTCGTCCAATAGTGGACTGCTTCAGAGGAGTAGAATGACTATACATTGGCTCTGCTTTATATACCCTCATGGCTGATGTCTGTTTTGGCAGATGCGTATTGTGGGACTCTTTGGTGGATGCAGGTTTGGTATTTGCATTTTGGCAGATACAAAAGGTCCTAGGAGTAAGTCCCTCAGTTGGCAGATGCATGAGTTCTGGCAAGTATGACATAATTTGATTATTTCGGGGATAATAATAATAATCTGTTACACTCATTTTCCAGCTACATAACATGCGTAAATGTTCATGGGTAGGGCATGTGCATTGCGTGTTGTCTCAAATTGGGTGGGGGGGCTGTTGTGTTGGAAAATCGGGGAAGGAAAAAAACAGCTATGGGTGGTAAGGATGTAAAGTTTACCTAGTGAATTGGAGAAATGAAGTCCCAAGTGGGAATAAGTAGGGGGGGGGGGGGGGGCGTGTGTTGGGCCTGTAGCCAGTAGTGTAAGAATTGCCTTGGGTATATGATCGGATTGGACTTTTTGCCATACTCCGAGCCTAATCATACTGTTGTTTTGTTGTAGGCTGAAGTGGAGGGGATGGAAGTGTAAAGCATAAGTAGTAAGAGGCAATGTAGTCTGATGAAGTCCACTATTGGATGAAACGGGTAAGTCGAGACAAGTACATATATGGGATTACGGAAGGTTGAGATCCTCTCGAACTCACTAGAGTTGTTCTCAACTTTATATTGGTCCATAACAATTTTAATATAACAAAGAAGACAATTGTCGACAGCCACAAAGAGAACTAATTAACATGTCGCAATGCGATTAACAATTCACACTGATGCTTACTGAGGTGCAGTCGCTGTAAATACTAATTACCAAACTACCCACTAAATAATGATGGGAAGATTTTTCAATGAACCCTATTACTTGAGCGCCCATAATTCTCAAACATGGCATTAAAACTATGCGCATACTGGTTAAAGCGATTTATATACTGTTAACACACTATCACATACACTTTTCACCCCATTTCCACCCTTATTTTCCTTCATCTTGATATCCCTTGGTGTTTAGAGTGACTGGATAATTCATCCAACTGCTTTCATTTACAAAGCGCGGAAGTAATTTCATATTTTGTGGTACTGACAGTTGCATTTTGACACCATTAAATGCCTACAGATAATGAAGCAACAAGTCATTCACTACACAAAAAAGAAATGCGCTATACACTATCCATATAATGTTAGGTATCATAGCATGCTGTCATTTTTAGCTCAACTTTGGCGAAGCCAAATTTGAGCTTATGCCATGGCCCATCGTCCGTCTGTCAGTCTGGCCGTCTGTCCGTCAACAATTGGATACGGCTCGGGCTAGAGACCGTATTTATGAACCGATCTTTACAAAACTTCTTGGGTACCTTTGTTATGACCGTGGGTCGAGAAGAGTGTTTTAGGGTGTGGTCCGAAATTCAAGATGGCTTCCAGCCACCATTTTGTACCGATGATGCAGAAATCTGTTTTTTGTACAGAACTTCCATATGAAAGCTCTGATTTGAATAATTTTTTGTATGAATGGTTAGTACCATGGGATACATCACATATAATACGGGTTTTTTTCTTGTGCGTAAATTATGCAAATTAGACTAACTTTGATGTTTTTTTGTGTTACTTTCAGCACTGTAAGTGCAAATGCCAATACGGCTAGGGCTAGAGGCCGTATTTATGAACCGATCTTTACGAAACTCCTTGGGTACCTTTGTTATCACCGTGGGACGAGAACGAGTGTTTTTGGGTCCGGTCCGAAATTCAAGATGGCCGATGGCAGCCATTTTGTACAAAATTTGGTGGAATCAGATTTTTGCACAGAACTTCCATATGAAAGCGCTGATTTGAATAATTTTTTTGTGTGAATGTTTAGTACCATGGGATACATCACATATAATACAGGTTTTTTTCTCAAGCAGAAATTATGCAAATTAGATGAACTTTGATTTTTTCAGTGCTACTTACACACAGTAAGTACACATGTCAATACGGCTCGGGCTAGAGTCTGTATTTATGAACCAATCTTCACGAAAAGTCTTGGGTGCCTTTGTTATCACCTTGGGACGAGAACGAGTGTTTTTGGGTGTGGCCCAAAATTCAAGATGGCTGCCAGTGGCCATTTTGTACCGAAATTAGGTCTAATCAGTTTTTTGTACACAACTTCTATACAGCTCAGGCTAGAGACCGTATCTATGAACCGATCTTTACGAAACTTCTTGGGTACCTTTGGTATCACCGTGGGATGAGAACGAGTGTTTTTGGGTGTGGTCTGAAATTCAAGATGGCCACCAGCAGCCATTTTGTACCAAAATTAGTGCAATCAGTCTTTTGTACAGAACTTCTGTATGAAAGTTCTGATTTGAATAAATTTTTGTATGAATGTTTAGTAACATGGAATACATCACATATAGTACAGGTTTTTTTCTCATGCAGAAATTATGCAAATTAGATGAACTTTGATTTATTCAGTGCTACTTATACACTGTAAGTGCACATGTCAATACGGCTCGGGCTAGAGGCTGTATTTATGAACCGATCTTCACAAAACTTCTTGGGTACCTTTGTTATCACCTTCGGATGAGAACGAGTGTTTCTGGGTGTGGCCCAAAATTCAAGATGGCTGCCAGTGGCCATTTTGTACCGAAATTAGGTCCAATCAGTTTTTTGTCACAACTTCTATACAGCTCGTATTTGTGAACTGATCTTCACGAAACTTCTTGGGTACCTTTGTTTTCACCTTGGGACAGGAACGAGTGTGTTTTGGGGTGCCTTTGTTATCACTGTGCTATGAGAACAAATATTTTTGGGTTCAGTCAGACCCTCTCTGGGACTCAAAGATTTCTTTTCTAGTTTAGCATCTGACTGGCACCCACCTTTACAATACTTTACCTATACATTTGTTACAGGCTATGGTCAGTATTTATGTACAGACCGTTACAATACTTTATATGTACCTTTGTTAACAGGTCATTACCTAGATGTTTGTCATTTCTGTGTCACATACTATACATGTACATGTCTTAACAAGTTGAGCTACAGTGTCATTGACACTTTCATTTAGAGAATTAAATTTGTATATGGCTTGAAGGGTAAAAATTATTATTAGTGAGATTCTGCTAAAGATCCCAATTTTGGCCTCATTTAACAAAAATTTACTCTGGAAAATAGTGAGTCTCCCTCTAAAATACTGAGACTTAACATACCTGTTTATAATTTGTACCCCCGCAGGAACCCCGGGAAGTGAAGCAGTGCTTGTTTACTGCGGTAAGCCGGCTCTTTTTCACTGATAAAATAGGACCCAGTCACTAATGCTTGGGGTGCAAGCCCTCTAAAATAGGCAGCATGGGGTATAAACGATTGACTGACCTTGACTTTATCTCTATGTTGTAGTCATGATTAGCCATTGTGCAAAAGTATGTGACCTTAAACACCAGTAAATAAATAAATTATAATCTGTATGTTTTGTGAAGAATTTACCTTTTCAGGTTGTTACATTCAAATTCAATGTAAAAATAGAAATGAATAGGGTACGTTCTTGGTTTAACTCTTCAGTCTGCTGATACCATTTGGAGACATTATTGAATAACCACAACAAAACTGCTCCTAAATATAGATAAGCAGGGTTTATCTGAGCTAGGGAGAAATTGCCAGATGAATATATCTGCTGATGATTGAGGATTTAGGATATTCTAGGATATGCTCAAGTTTTTTGAGTATTGTGTTTTAGGTGTAACCCTCCCCTCCCTCCCCACTCCCCACTGAGAAAGTAAAATCGTAACACCTGCTATTCAAAGTGTTTTTAAAACAGTACCAAATAAACTAAATTATTTTGAAATCACAACCTAATTTCCAGAAGTTATTGAACGAAACATGTTTGTCATCAAATGGTCCCAACAATGGGAATAAGGTGTGTGCTGCCTTTTAAAATACAAAACTTCTTAACATACTAAGCGTCTGAAAAATCTCCTTTTGTCACTCTGTTGCTGTCGTATCTAACATGCAAATAATAGTCCCATCCACTGACAGTAAACTGTAACCAAACTTGGGGAAACAGCTTCTCAAAATTTTCGGTGCAATTTACATTTTAAGTTATAAACATGTTTTAACCCTTTACCCAACGTAATGGCCAAAACTGGCTAGCAGTGTTCACAAAATTCGCCAATTAATTTTCATTATTTTTTTCATTTTTTTGTCTCAAAAACATAGGTTATATGACCCCTCTGTGGAACAAGCTCATTCCAGTGAGGGGTCATAACCTAGGTTTTTGAGACAATGAAAAAAGTTATTCAAGAATTTTGTTTGCAAGTGTCATCTGCTTTTCATGTTAGGTAAAGGGTTATAGATATTGGGACATGTAGCATAATATTTTTATACTGTACCAATGACCCAGACTAAGCTGGTGCTAATCTCAATTATTCAGGGCCAAACACAAATTTTGCCCCCCCCCCCCAATCCCCAAAATTTGCATCAAAAACCAAAAATTAGATGTCATATATGGTCCTCCATACTTTTACTCCACTGGGCATGCGCAGTGTCCAGGAGGTCTTGAAATTGGCGCCAAATGTCATTCTTTGTTTGGCCCTCAAAACAGTTACACCTCACTGTTATTTGTGCTTCTAAATCTCAGTTTAAATGATGCCAGACACATAATTTTGAGAGAAATGGTGGATATAAAGAGGAAATAGAAGGAGGGGAGGAAGAAATAGTGCAAGAAAATGTTCAGGGCTGTAACTTACAATTATTTTACGAAATTATTTCATGTTGCCTATTTTCGAGGCATGGCCCTGTTGTTGTCATTCTTGCTATGAATGTTCCATTGTTTGATCAGTGTTTCCTCTCTCCCTTTCCTTTATTCCCCCCTAGCTATTCTCCCATGTTTTTGGCTTATTTTTTGTAATGTTTATTACTAAAATTTCTTGGGAGTTTTGGCTTGGTAACAGAATTATTTTCTGTTTTTTCCCCATGTTTACGTCCTCACCCTTGGGTGTTTAGGCGTTTTGGTCTGCATCTACCATCTGATGTTCTACAGTTTCTTCTCTGGAAGCCTCTGTTTTGCATCAGATAGTGTTTAAATTGGTAACTGATTTCGGGCCATGTTTTCCAGTGCCTGGAGTCATGTTTCCGGTTTGTTTACACTTTTTGTTTATGTTGACAACGGTTACTTCTGATAGTGATTACTTGTCTTCTGCTCAGTTTAGTTCACAGCAAGATGCATTAATATTGTCTATAAGTGTTACGTTAATTTTTCAAAATGATTTAAAATTTTTGTCCACACTTAGGTTTTTTTGGGATCCATTTGGGCTCAGGGTTCCCATTGGAACTTGGGCTCTTCTGAAAAAATTTTTTCCAAAACTTTTTTCTTTTTGAATCATTTTTTCGTAATGATTATAATGGATTATTTTATTATGTATCTTTGTTTTCAAGGTTTAGTGCGAGTACTATGACTGTTTACTTTTTTCACAATGAAAGATTATTGTTCAATTTGTAATGGGAGGAAATCTTCCTCTGATTCTCATGATCTCTGTATTAATTGTAGTCAATGTACTCGCACTAAGCCTTGTTCAGTGTGTATCAATTGGGATGACAAACGTTGGAGACGTGTGTCACGGTATGTTGTTGGCAGGGGGAGGACCATGCTGGTCCTCTCTCTGCAAGGTCACTCTAGTTTTTCACTCTCTTTTTCAGAGGAACAAGAACAGTGTGATGTTTCCGTGATGTCGTCCAGAAGTGTGCCTCCATCGTCACAATCAAATGAAGAGCTAGCGGCAAAAGTGCTCATGCAGATAAGTCAATTACCCGGGAGTTCGTGAGTTTGATTGAAGGGTTTGACGTTTGCTAGCTCGCCCAGTGTCGCGACCATTCCCCAAATAGCTCAGCACCCGGGTTCGTCCGTTGCAGTCCAGGAAAGAGATTTGGGTGTTGCAAGCACTATAAACTTACCACGTGCACACCCAGTGACGATGGAACAAAGGATAGTATGGAGGAAGCCTGATAGTCTGATTCCTAGCTCGTCCAGGTCCATCCGGGCTGCGAGCGAGAGAGGTCTCTCTCTCGTACAACATCATCTGGGCCCAGATGTTGTAGTACATAACGTTCCTCAGTCGGAGCATACATCCACTGCTCGGGATGCTCCGGTATATACACAGTCCAGCGAGACTGCTTATACGGCTTCCTCATCCTCACGGCAGCACACACGACTGCACCTTGGCTATGTGACCAGTGACATCCAGCCAGCATCTCCGACCAGGGATTCCACGGCGACCAGGTCACGCCATCGGGTAGCCAGGGATATGAGGCCCTCAACATCCAGATATTCGCATAAAAGAGGTATGCAAGATGCAACATCCAGGGAGCTCCCGGCGGCTAAATCTCATAAGACCGTAGCTCCTCAGGCCTCCGTAACGGACGTGCTATCACAGATAGCGCAGATCATCGCAGCATCCCAGCAGCCGGCAGAGCCTCTGTCGGAACATGAATTATCAGACAAAGCTGGGTCGGTGCGTTCCGCCACTGGATCAGGTGCGGACGATCAAGATTTGCAAGAGGTCTGACAGGATGGCGAAAGGGATTCCGAGGAATTGGATTTTTCCCTTTCGGAACAACAAAAAATTGACGTGGAGTTCATCCGGCATTAACTTCCAGATGTTGTTCCTACGGTCCAAAATGCTGCGCAGCCGGATAGGAGGCTCATAGCGCCCCTGGACACCGATTTTTTCAATCGGTTTAGGGACACCGTCCCGGAATTTCCGTCACAGTCCAGAAATGTCTCACGGACATTTCAATTACTAAATGACGCTATAACTAAACTTGCTAACAAAATGGGCAGGTCAGCTTTCCTACCGGCATCTGCTCTTATTCTGCCTTTCATCAACCCAAGGAATAAATTTGAAACAGCAGGACAGGTCATCCAGAGAGTTCCTCTGCATCTAGACGACCAGGCTGAAGACCTTGAATTATCCATGCCGTCATCTATGTCAATTCCCTCGTCGATGTTGGAAACGACAATATCGTCTAACAGAGCTAATTTAGACGCATTCTCGTATGCAGATCACCTTACCAGAGCGTTGTCATTACGCCTTGAGGGACAAGAATTCCAAGATGTACAAGCGTCCTTAAGAGTTCTGTCCAGGGCCATAGCATTCTCCACATATAACTCCGCCCTTTCAGTGGCAAATCTGGAGTTGGTTAGATATGACGGGGCCCTAGCTACTTCCACGCGTGTGGACAGTAAGGTGAAAAACTTTCTCAGAGTCGCTCCAGTCTCCGGAGAGCTTCTCTTCGACGGCAAGCTTTCTGCAATTTATGATCAATTAACTAAGAAAGCTTCAGACTCTCTGCTATTTAAGTCCTCTTCCAAAAAGTCAGAGCCAGCGGAGAAGAGTAGGCCAGGCACTTCTGGGACAAGTACATCCAGGGGAAGTTCCTATAGAGGTTCGTACGCATCCTCTAGGTCGTACTCTAAAGACCGTCAAGGTAGTGACTCAAATAGGGGCCGTAACGCTGGCCGAAACAACCGGTCAGATACCCCTAGGCAGACGAGGCGAGGTGCAGGCCATGGAGGACATGGTTTCTCCTACCGCAAGCCTCGCAGATCCAAGAGGTGATGGTTTAAACCTCTGTCGCTTTCCAGTGGGCGGAAGACTGTCGAGTTTCTCAAACAACTGGAAATTAATTACGGAGGACCCCTGGGTTCGAGGGGTTATATCTAGGAAGGTCTGAAACTGTCCTTCAAAGGAAAACCTCCGTTAACTTGAAGTCCAGCTTCCGTCAAATCAACAGAAAAGAGCCGCGCTTCTATCAAAAGACCAGTCTCTTTTAATGAAGAACACGATAGAGGTCGTAGAAAACCAGGAATCTCCAGGTTTCTACAGCCATCTCTTTCTGGTTCCGAAACCAGACGGCTCGTTCTGTCCAGTGATAGATTTGAGCTGGATAAACAAGCTGGATCCAAAATTCTATATGGAGACCATTCGATCGGTCAGAGCTAAGGCTTCCACGTTTAGACAAAATTGTAAACGTTTAAACGACTGTCTGTAAACGAAACGTAAACGTTTACACGTACTAAAAGTAACAATGCAAGTAGTCAATATTTGATAGAAGTGTGTAATAATACACAGTAAGTTCATCATATCTTTGCGTACAGGGCATACAATTTTTGTTATTGAGACAGCCGGTTTACAGTTCGTCCAAAAACGACGTAGACGAACGATCACAGCATGCAGATGGCTGATGCTGAAGTCAAAGTCACTCGGTCGGGGGGGGGGGGGGGGGGGGGGGGGGATTCTCCCCCAGGTAAATTTTGAAATTTATGGGGGTCTCTGAGCTCATTCTGGTGGGTTCGGGGTGAAATTCCTTGTATTTTTTCAAACAGTAATGTTGGAGCGAGTTGCCATGGCACACAATAGTGACAATACCGGACTTGAGAGTGGAATGCAATGTCGCAAAAATAAACGAAGTCTACAAACCATGCAGGGGAATCCAAATTTTCAAACACCGCAAGTGCCAGTCTGTCTGTCAAACTCCATAAATCGATCCTAAGATCATCCCATGTGTGAATAATAAATTAATAATCCATGTCAGGTGAACGAAATCATCGAGAACAACTGTGTATCACTTTGGGAATATACATGTAAATCCGAATAAACTAAAACATTCCACACATGTTTCGAAGGAAACACCAAAGATTAGCACGTGCCATGCGGCTCACGTGACTGTGTCACATATGATATCACATGATTTGAAGATGACTTCGTTCAGTTACTGTGGCGGCGGTGCCAGTCGGAACCAGTACACAGTTTTTCTGAAGCATTACCAAAATATTGCATTACAAAGTTGGAAATTATTTTTTGGTTTCTTTGACTTTCTGCATTAATCTGCAATTCTGAAATTACTCTATTAAAACTTCATTCCGTGTACACGTTTACCAGAACTGTAAACGTTTAATGCCCATAAACGAAACGTTCACGTTTACACGTGTAAACGTGGAAGCCTTAGTCAGAGCGAGCATTCGAGTGAACGACTATTCTGCGAGCATAGATCTCAAGGATGCGTACTTTCACGTCATGGTACATCCGGCATTCAGAAAGTATCTTCGCTTCGCTGTCCTAGGAGTCGTATATCAGTTTCGAGCAATGTGCTTCGGTCTGAATCTAGTGCCCTTGGCTTTCACTCGAGTAATGAACTTGGGGTAATGACTCATTTTCGAGCTCATTCACCTGCGGTAACGTCGACCTGCCTGGACGATATTCTTCAGAGGTACGGCAATGGGTTAACGCTTCAGAATGATACGCAGAATCTGCTTCTATTGCTCCGACGTCTCGGTTTCATAATAAGCGAATAGAAGTCGGATCTGGTGCCGTCCAAGTCATTCACCCACATGGGGATGAGCTTCGAGATGCACAACAATCTCGTTCATCTGCTGTTAACCAGAGCGAAGTTAGTCAGTTGTTACGCTCGCTATTGTCTTCACTCAGACAAGGTGACAGCGAGAGAATTCATGAGACTGATAGGTCTGTGCGGAGCTGCCGCGGATCTCATTCCAATGGGTCGGCTACACACTCAGCCTTTCCAAATCTTTCTGACTCAGAATACGGACATCCTCTTGTCAGACCAAGTGAAACAAGAGATTTAGACTTGGGCAGATATTCAGTGGTTCAGTGTATTCAGTGGTTAACTCGGGGAGTTCCACTGCAATTGCCGGATCCGAGTTTTACGATTATGACAGATGCCAGTCAAACAGGT
Organism: Pictodentalium vernedei; assembly: GCA_031216915.1. Lineage (NCBI taxonomy): Eukaryota > Metazoa > Mollusca > Scaphopoda > Dentaliida > Dentaliidae > Pictodentalium > Pictodentalium vernedei. The sequence goes on from CM062288.1 coordinate 109,370,628, forward strand.
TGGGGCGCGATGCAGAGCCCATCGGATTTGAAGTGCCAGGGTCTTTGGGATCCGCAGTTCTTAAGCAAGCATATAAACATCAAAGAAATGATGTCAATTTGGCTTGCGCTACGTCATTGGATAGACGTTATTCAGAATGCACACATGCAAATTCTATCTGACAATACGACGGTAGTAGCGTATATTCGGAATCAAGGAGGCACTCATTCCATTCCGTTGTTCAATCTAACAGAAAGAATCCTTCTGTTTGTACGAGAACATGAGATTCTCCTATCGGTCCATCATATTCCAGGTCGTCTGAACGTTTTAGCAGACTCCCTTTCAAGGAGGGGTCGCCTGTTGCCGTCAGAATGGACTCTCAACAAGCAGGTATTCAATCAGATTTGCTACCAATGGGAGCGACCAATGATAGACTAATTTGCGACATATCTCAACAAGCTGTTGCAGATGTATGTGTCTCCATGTCTGGATCCTCGAGCGTTTGCAGTAGACGCTCTATCGATCTCGTGGGATGGTGTAATAGGATATGCGTATCCTCCAGCGCCTTTGATTCAGCAGATATTGCTCAAGATAAAACAACAATCACACTGCAAGATTATTTTGGTGGCATCTCTGTCTCCACAGAGACCATGGATAAATCTACTCAGGTGTCTGTTGTGGGACATGCCGCGGAAGCTTCCTCCACGGGAGGATCTTCTTTCACAGGGGAAATCGCGCATCCTCCATCACAACCCACAAGGTCTCAACCTTCACGTATTTCCGTTGTGTGGTCCTTCTTGCACGGAAAGCATTTTACAGGACGAGCAGTGGATGCGATTTCTAACTGTAGGAGGACCTCCTCTTCGCTAAATTATGCGGCTAAGTGGAAGGTCTTTTGTCAGTGGTGTGAGGATCATTCAGTAGATATTTATGATCCTTCCATTCTAGACATTGGAAATTTTCTAGTCTACTTGTTTGATGAGATCAAACTGCGGCCTGTCACCATTAAGGGTTATAGGTCTATGCTATCCAATACCTATGCACATCATGATAGCTTAATGATTGGATCTAATGTCTCTTTATCTAAATTATTTAGAAACTTTTCGATAAAGACCTAGAACCCTTAGATTAATTCCTATATGGAATTTGGCTTGGGTTCTTCTTAAGCTAAAAGAAGCACCATTTGAGCCTCTTGACACAGTGGACTTCAAATTCTTATCTTATAAGACAGCTTTTCTCTTAGCCTTCTCTTCTGCTAAAAGAGTTAGTGAGCTTCATGCACTATCTGTGGATGATTCTCACTATCGTAGTGTCGGTAATACTATTACCTTTACTACTAATGTTGGATTTTTGGCTAAGAATCAGGCTCCTAATAAGTATCCGGAACCTATTGTTATTAAGGCCCTTCCATCTTCAGACGGGTGTAGGCCTTTACTCTGTCCTGTTAGAGCAATACGTATTTACAAACATAGGTCTGAGTTCATCAGAAAGGGACGTAAGCGTTTCTTTCTGTCTTTGATGCCTAATAGAAAGGACATTATGGTCCATTCTATTGCTAGATGGATTCAATTAACTATTCGTACTGCTTATGAAAAATTTTCTTCTACTCAGCAGTCTGCACTTAAGATTTCAGCTCATGAAGTAAGAGCTCTGTCAACATCTTGGGCCTATGCTAATAGTGTTGCTATTACTGATTTAATGAAGGCTGCACATTGGTCTCAGCCTTCCACGTTCACAAATTTTTATCTGAGAAATATTGAGTCCTATTCTGGAGATCTCCTTTGTTTAGGTCCGTTATCAGTTGTTCAGAATATCGTCCACTGAACAGTTGCAACTATAGTTGTGTAGGCTTTCTGTTCCAGCAGTGACTCTGTCCTGCTGCCCTCTCCGCTCTGGGGTATTTGACCCAGAGCAAGGGGAAAGGGTGGGGGGGGGGGGGGGTTCCCTTAGGTTACCTGCTTTATAGTGAAAAGCAAGGGAATACCTCCCCTGGAGTCCATAATTCTGAGTTGGTACTGGTGTAACAGGGAATTTACCCCCTGAAAATCCCCCCCCAGGGGGGGGGGGGGTAAATATACTAGGAAATATACCCCCTCTCCCCTGAAAATTTACCCCCCTCTTTCCTTAATTTGGCTGTTGATAATATATTGATTTTAGGCATAGTGAGGATATTGACAAGGATGTGTGATGAAATATTATTGTTTTACCATAATAAGGCATATCTGTTAAGCATGTTAAGAACAAAATATAAGTTTGAGCACAATATATATATTAACTGTTTTACCTCATAACATTAGGCCGCCCTTAATACTACTACTACTACTAATAATAATAATACTTAGGTCAGCCGCTAATTTGTCATGGTTCTCCTAAGAGAAGGCCATCATTTTCCCTGCACTCCACTCCCTCTCCCCCCTCCTTTCCTCCCAACATTCAGATATAAACTGTTTAATAATGTTCCTGATTTCCACATTTTCAGTTTCTTCAGTAACCATTCCTACCCTCTTTGAGAGTGTTCTGATACCAAAGATTGGCAATGATGACACATAAATATAACAACCTATAATCAGGATTGAATAATGCTGTAAGAATAAGCAACTGAATGTTTAAAAAAAAAAACATTTCTCACTTTATAGTTTGGGTAAATGTCTGGGAAGGGGGGTGGGGGGAGGGGGGGTGGTGGGTGGAATATTTCCTAGGAAATCCCCCCCCCCCCCCCACCCATGGGGCAAAATAGAATTTCTCGAATTTTTTCTTGGAATATTATTTTAAAGATCTGTTTTGCTTGTGCCTGGTTATCTGCATGCAAGTGAACATGCATTCACCCCATCAGTTGAACAAAGAAAATCCCTTCTGATAACTGACTAATGAACTTGTAAAATTCGAAACTTTCTGTTAAAACATATATACCTTTTCCATTCAACAACCAAGAGGATTTTCACCCCCAAAAGCCACCAAAATGCTTCATTTTGTAGTGGGGGGGGGGGGGTAAATTTCCTGGGTGGGGGAATATTTCCTAGGAAATCCCCCCCCCCCCCCTCCCCCCGGGGTGAATATCCCAGGAAATGTTCCTCCGGGGGGAATATTTCCCAGGATATTTACCCCCCCCCGGGGAGGAAGATTTACAGGGGGGAAGATTTCCTGTGACACCGGGATGGTTTTAAAGTGTAAAGCTAATGTTTACTTATACATATAATATTTTTAAAGTGTAGCTCGGTGTGAAGCATTTGTATATGTCACGTGTCAAACGGGCGTTAATATTCAATCCTCGGACACTTTTAATGAGTATAAAGAGCCTCATTTCTCTGGACTTCCTTTATTTATTGGCTTACCTTCACAAATAATTAGTATAAAGGGTTATACTGGATATTAATAGAGATCATTGATGTTATTGTGCTCAATTACAGAATGGTGTTGTGTCTTTCTTCTTTAATATAAATAAGAAAGATACATGTAAAGCCTATCTCTCCTTTTCTCCTTGAGGGGATAATTCTGTTTTATGTAATTGAGCCTTTTGGATTTTCCTTTATGTCCTAGGCCCTCCAACCTTTTTACTATTCAGCTAAGTCTGGGTCATTGGTACAGTATAAAAATGTTAAAAAATTTATAGTAATTTATATATTTTTTATACTTACCAATGACCCAGATGGGGATGGCCCTCCCAGGAGTTAGGAACTCCTACCTCCCCGCTGAGTACATAACGCTTACCAGGCACTGGTTGTAAGAATGACATTTGGTGCCAGTTTTGAGGCCTGCACACTACGCATGTGCAGTGGAGTAAAAGTATGGAGGATGGAGGACCAAGGACATCTAATTTTCGGTTTTTGATGCAAATTTTGGGGATGGGGGGTAAAATTTGTGTTTGGCTCTGAATAATTAAGATTAGCACCAGCTAAGTCTGGGTCAGTGGTAAGTATAAAAAATATATAAATTGCTATAAATTTTTTAACTTTTCTAGTCAGTTTGTCCACTTTGCTAGAAAAAAGGAAAAAAATGGGTTTTTTTCTAATCATCAATGTTTTTTTTGATGATCAGCTATGAAAGTACCAGAAACTTGACATCATATATGTAGATCCATTCTACTGAGTGTAGGCCTACTCTACTGAGTACTTAGAGTTTTTTTGCAAGGCAGAGCAATAAATCGTGGCATGCATATCAGCACCCCACCCAGCATATCTTATCCGAGGTCTGTCATACAAAAAGAGAAACATTGTTAGAGAGGTCATCAGACAAAACACCACCTAATAAAGTCATGAAATCATTTTTTAGAAAACCAAATCTCAAGGCCCCTGGAAGGTGGGGGGGGGGGGGGTGGGGGGGGTTGCATGTTACACCACTGTGACCTGCGTGTATCCCCCACCCTGCCTTTATTGGTACCTTAAAAATGATGTGTTTTATATGTAAAATAATTATTACATTTAATGAAAAGACACACTTTTTTTTTTAGTTTGGATACGGGTGGACATCCTAGGATAGCATCAGAATCAAAGGAATGAGTAGCTGTATTCTGTTACCTTTCAATTAGTTGGAGGGTGTCCCAATGATTAGAACAGCCATTCAGTTTCACCCTCAGTGTTTAATTGGTACTTTCCTTCTGGAGATTGGCAAGGCTGAAGAATCGGTCGCTACTTCTTCTTTAGTTGTAGAAATAATAACGGTGTGCTCCCATGAGACTCTCCATGTTCTCCTGTGGGAGTTTAGAGCAAAATAGCCACTCAACACTAGCTCATGCCAATTTCAGAAGTCGTGCTTAGCACGAGCTGTGCTGTTTCGAGATGACACGACCGTAGTACATGTTTAGTGTGCCCTGTGTAAGTTTGTTTCTTGCAACCTATCTGACATGTACTAGCACTTAACTAGTTATAGTTATGTTTGAGGGGGATTTATTGTAGATTTATTTGGTGATATTGGGTAAATCGACACACCCCCATATGCGGTATTCTCCCCTTGACAGAATAGAATTGTTAATTCTCCTTAGTTAAAGCCTGAACATTTTACATTTAGGAAATAAATATTACAGTAATGGCAGATCTGAACAATTTGCTTTCAGAGGTGGGGAGGGGGGGGGGGGGGGCAGATAATAATTTTGGGCAAAAGGCACAAAAAGGGTTTTTTTCGACTCTTTGGGACCCACCCATCTCTTTTTGAAGTAAATCTCACATAATCTGCTTTTGTTGGCAATTTCAAGAGGTATTTTTGCTGGAACATTGTATTGTTCTAGTAGCCATTCCCGACTTTTAATCTACCCACAACCAGCCAATTCAGATAAAACAGAATTTTCCATAGTTTGTAACTGGATTCTGGTTCCTTTCTTGGCACATTTATGAATATATTCAAAACGTTCTCACAGACACTGGCTGTTAATGTATACATGGGTAATCAGTGTATACAGCATGTACTGGCATTCTACCTGAACAGTTTTAAGACAGGTGAAGCAGAAACAGGTGTGAAATATGTTGAAAATATCTGTTTTTACCTGGTTTTGCCACTGTATTTGCTCCTTTTTCTATTGAGTTCTGTTTCTACTTATTTCTACACTTGATTTTAGACACATTATTCTATTCTGAATAAATTAGGTATTATCAGGTGCAGAATACTCAGAGGCAGTTAGTTCAATGTTGTACTGGACCTGTCAACCGTCAATGTGATGTTGGTGGGGGGGGGGGGGGGGGAGGGGGGGGGGGATTCTTTGTTTGGTATCGGAAATCCATCCCTCATAACTCTGGCTTTTAGACCTTGGCCGATATGAGTAGCATTTTATTTGGTAGTGCAGTTAAGAAGCTTTGGACAAGCAGTAAGAGAGAAAGTCAACCATGTGTCCAATTTACTACTAAACAGGTATATGGGTGTGAAATAAAATAATTCAAGGCACACACATTACCGTGTTTTTTTCCCTCTTGGTAGTAAATAGTCTCGGTAGTAAATAGGCCAAATGGTCTGTATTCTCTCTTTCTGCCTGACCAAAGACAAATGAAGCACTACTCATATTTTATAATACAAAATTTCTCCTAAACCATTTACCTAACATGATAAGCAGACGACAGTTGCAAACAAAATTCTTGAACAACTAATTTTTGGCATTTTGGTCTCAAAAACATAGGTTATGACCCCTTGCTGGAACGAGGTCATTCCAATGAGGGGTCATAACATATGTTTTTGAGACAAAAAATGAACAAAAATAATGAAAATTAATTGGCGATTTTTTAGAATAGCGCTGGCCGGTTTTGGCCATTAGGTTGGTAAAGGGTTAAAACAGGTACTAGTTTATTCATTTTCAGCATTGGAGTAAGGGATATGTGGGGTTGGGTGTTCTGATTGGAGTTCTACTTGTAGTTTTCTGTTTGACAGGCTGGGACCTGTTCTTTTTTGCAAAATAGTCATGTAAATATCCCAAGTTCTGGTGAATGCAGATGCTCATTGACAAGTGTGTTGGACTCGACTGGAAGGTTGGCAATTCAGACCAGGTGTGTGCCACCTGCATTATATTCTACAGCAAAACACTAAATTCTAATGGCTTGTGAGAAGGCACAATTGCAAAGTGTCAGGTGAGGTTTGCTGCCTCGCAGTTACTCACTACACAACTGGCTGTTGAAAGAGCCTTAACTGGTACAGTACTTGAAAGTGAACTGTAAATAGCCTTACAAATGCTTTTTTCTGAATATGCAGGAAACCGGAATAACAGAAATCAGTACTTTGTTCAGTCAGAATCTTTTGATATATGATATGCAGCATCCTTAGCTGGTTTAGATTCAAGTTTGTTCAAAGCGAGCGAGTTCCTGGGTTCATATTTGGGCTCCCTGTGAGAACCCTAATTTTAACTGTGCAAAATGAGGATATTTATTTAAGAATCTCCTTCAAATCTGCCAATCCACATCTCTTGATATTTACTATACTGCATTTAGTGGGGGTGGGGTGGTTAGCTTGATTTTTTTTCAAATCATGCTCCTGAAGTCATATTATTTGGACTGCCTGTGGGAGCCTGAATTTTAACTTTGTCTGATAAGGGGAATATTCTTTAAAAATCTTCAGATTCATGTCAGAATCTTTTGATGTTCGATATGTAGCACTCTAAATGGGGTGAGATTAAAGTTTGTTCAAATTAAGCTCCTGGGGTCATATTTGGGCTCCCTGGTGAAACTTGGAACTTGAATGAATGAATCTTTATTTAGCAGTATACAGCAAAAACCAAAAAACAAAAAGCTATATATGCATCATTGTAGAAGAAAAATATACATACATAATTATAGAACAAAAATAATCTAATAAACCTGTATAACGCAGGAAGACAGCATAGCCAGATTGGCCATCTACCTGTCGTCTCCCGGGGATTATATCGTGCAACATTGGAATCGGGTTCTCCAACAACCGTTCATCTATACTTGGTCTTGGTCACTGGTGGCTAGTGTAACCAACACAACTGAGTTAAGAGACAAGAATTTGTCCAGTCGTATACAGTACCAGCAGAAATGGGTCGATAGTAACTAGTTCTCCCTCGTTGACAACTCCAAACTCCGAACTCCGATGCCACTCCGTGGGGTGCTCTAAAAGAGAGACCCCCACAGACCGATGCTGAGAGTTGGAGTCCTCAACAGGAGAAGACCAGGAACAAAATTCCCCTATTGTCATTTCACTACCCACGTCTGTCGACACTATGCTTGGAAAGCGCTAAATTGGTATAATCTTGAAAATGCATAAAAATGCGTGCCCATTCGATTTATTCAGAAAATATTCTACCTATTGTTAGAAAGCACAGTCAGTACAGTAAGGATTATTACAGTCAATGTTATCGGAGTATTGGGGCAATAATTTTGAGGTTAAATGTTTTTAAAAATGTTTCTGTTGTTTATATTACGTAAATCAAGGTCTAAATCATTCCAGAGTTTGGGGTACATGTGTGTTGGAAAATTCTCAAGAGACCTTGTCCTTGTTCTATCAGTTTGGAGGAGTATCTCTCCTTCTACTAGCTCTACCCATAGTGTTGACTACAGGGTGGAAATAATGTCTAAAGGATACTGGCTGGTTATCGTGATACCAGTTAAAAACAAACAGGCATGCGTGGAGTTTGAAGAGGTAATTTATTTTAAGAATCTTATTTTCCCAAAAGAGGGGAACAGTATGCGCATTATATTTCTTATTGTTTATTATGCGGATGGAGCGTTTCTGATGAAGCAGTATCTTTTTGGTCATTCTAGCATTTCCCCATATATTTATCCCATACACTAAATGTGTGTGTATCAGGGCATAATAAAGTGTTTTCAGAGCTTCACGGGGAAGCATGGTCATCACTCTATTTAGTGCGAAATTTGCCCGAGCAATCTTGAAAGAGAGTTGAGATATATGATGTTTGTAAGATAAACTATCATCAATATGTATTCCTAAGAATTTGAGATTTTTCGGTATCTTTGAACCTACTCTACTTATGATTTGGCCATTAATTAAAATATTTTGGTGAATTGTTGTTGTATTTTTGGTGGAAGGGTTGATTAAAATACATTTAGTTTTTGTTGCATTTAATACAAGTTGATTCGCACAACACCATTCAAACACTTTTTCAAGCTCTTTATTTATGAGTTGGGCTAATTGATTTGGTTTGGGGCTCGAAGAAAGCCCAGTAGTGTCGTCAGTAAAAGATAGGAGATTTTAGTATGTAGCATGATAGATGTCATTGACATATATCGGGAACAGTGTTGGGCTGAGTATTGAGCCTTGTTGAACTCCGTTTGATATATTTGCTTTGTCAGATATATGGTAGCTGTATGCAACATTCTGTGACCTATCATATAAATAGCTTTTAAACCAGTCATTACACAAACCTCTGATACCGTATCTATATAGTTTATTTATTAAAATGTCATGGTTTATTGTATCAAATGCTTTTGAGAGATCTAAAATAATGCAAGTGTCCAGTTTTTACTTCTTTTATTATTTTCTTCTGATATAGTTTTTAACAATTGCATGACAGGAGGCACCAAACTATGATTTTTCCTAAAACCGTACTGATTTGGATATAGGATACTAAAACGATTTAAGTATTTTAAAAGTCTTACAGACATAAGTTTTTCTAACACTTTTGAGAATGTCGGAAGAATGCTAATGGGTCTGTAATTTGTAAAGTTATGATGGTCGCCTGCTTTAAATATAAGAACTTTTGCGATTTTCATTTTATCTGAAACAGTGCCACAAGAAAACGAACAATTGAAGATGTGCATAAATGGGTTAACGATGGTGTCAATAGTTTAAGTAGATTTGAACTAATATCATCACAATCTTCGCTTCCTTTTGACTTTAGCGATTTAACAATATTCTTAATTTCAAAATCACATGTAGGGCTTATGTAAAAATTGTTAGTAGGATTTGTTTCCATGAAGTCGTGAAGTAGTCCCAGGTATTTTGTCACTTGTTCGTTTTACTGTATTTGCAAAGTAAGTATTGAATTCTCTAGCTATTTCTGTGAGGTCATTTATTTCTTTATTATTATAAGTAAAAATTGAGGTAAGTTGGCTGTTCCATCGGGCTTTTTAATGGCATCATTTAGTATTTGCCATGTTTTACACATGTTAAATTTGTGCACGTTTAGAATACTTTTAAAATAAGTTGCTTTGCATTGCTTTTTTACTTTACCGTATTGAATATTTTACAGTAGTTTTTAGCTCACCTGACTGTAAGTGAGTGTGAGCTATTGCCATCATGTGTCGTCCGTCGTCTGTCATCCATTAACTTTTGCAAATTCAGCCATTTGTCAAATTCAAACATATATTGCACAAACTATCCTTGAAGTATACCCTTTGTATTTTGCTCAAATGAAGCGGCTGCCTTCTTCGGGCTCTGGTCAATGATGCCAAAACCTAAAAATCTTAGAAAATCTTCTTTTCATGAACCACCAGAGATTGCCTTGATATACGGTATGGAACACTCTTTGGTGTTGAAGATTAAAGTTTGTTCAAGGGAAGTTGGTAGATCAATATTTGGGCTCTCTGGGGCACATACTCTCTTTGCCCAAATTTCTATTTCAAGAACCAATGGGCCGATTTGAACCAAATTTGGCATGTAGTATAAGTGGGTCCAAAGTACTTATTGATGCCCCAAATTTGTTTTTTCTTCGTAGCCCCGTGGGTACCCCAGGGGCTAAAAATAGAAAAAATTCAAATGTCCATATTTCCCAAACTACAAGGAACAGAGAACTGTTATTTGGTATGAAGCATCCTTTTGACCAGTAGAATGGATTAAAAAAAAAGGTTATCGGTTGTGTCGGGGTGTTCTGTAGGGGGCATTTGAAAAAATGCTGGGTCAGCATATTTGCAAAAATTGAAAAAAAAATTTTTTCAGAACTGCTGATCAGAATCTTTTGATATTTGGTACAGCATCCATAGGATGGTCAAATACAAGTACATGTATATTCAAATCGAGCCCCTCGGTTCATATTTGGGCTCAATACAGGAGCCCAAATAATTAACTTGGGGTGCTATGGGGAATAGGCTTTAAAAATCTTCTTCAGACTTAACAATCAGATTCTTTTGATACTTGATATACAACATCATCTCTACAGGGGTCAGATTGAAGTTTTTTCAAATTGAGTCCCTGGGTTAATATTTGGGCTTCTTATGGGAGCCTGAATATTAACTTGGTGCAATATGGGGAACAATCTTTAAAAATCTTCTTCAGATCCACCAGTCAGACTCTTTTGATATTTGGTATGCAGCATCTCTAGGGGGGTTAGATTCAGGTTTGTTCAAATGGGATCCCTGGATGAATATTTGGGCTCTTTATTGGAGCCTAAATTTTAACTTAGTGCAATATGAGAAAATGTCTTAAAAAATCTTCTTTTTCAGACCCACTAGTGAGAATCCTTTCATATTTAGTATGTGACATCTCTAGAGCTGTAAGGTTCAAATTTGTTCAAATCGAGTTCCTGGGTTAATATTTGGGTTCCCCAAGAGAGTCCAAATATTTACTTAGTGCTATATGGGGAATTATCGTTTAAAAGCATCTCCTTCAGATCCAGCAGTCAGATTCTTTTGATATTTGATGTACAGCACCTCTGGGAGGGTTAGATTGAAGGTTGTTCAAATCAGGTCCCTGGGTTAATATTTGGGCTTTGTATTGAAGACCAAAGTTTAACTTAGTGCAATATGAGAAAATTACTTGAAAATTCTTCTTCAGGTCCACCAGTGAGAATCCTTTCATATTTGGTATGTAACATCTCTAGGAGTGTCAAATTCAAGTTTGTTCAAATCGAGTCGCTTGTTTTGTTTTTTTAAAAATTGGGGGTGGGGTGGTAGAGAGAACCACAGTAGTTGAAAACAAAACAAAAATTTTGTTCACTTGTTGTTTTTTAGTACTTCACAGAACAGAGCTTGCTAGGAAGCTTTCCCAGGACCAGCAGAAATGAATGGCTAAAAAAATTGCCTTTGGTTGTGTCAAATCAAAAAATTGCTCCTGCTGCTGATTACTTACTGATATACTCATCTCTTTTGACAATTTGAGCCAGGTGAGCATTTCAGGCTCACTTGAGCCTCTGGTTTATACTAAGTTCAGTTGGGTTTTTTAACTTTTTATTATAAAATTTGCTTTTATTATTACGAGACTACTAACCCTCTTGTCATCCAGGGTTGCCTCTTTATGAATTTTTTATGAGTACAGATGCATATTCGGGGGAAAGATGCATCAAATAATCCTAGATATATATCTAAAAAATTGTTATAAGCCATGTTAGGGTTATCTGAACCCAGAGGAAAATGGGAAAAATCACATTGTGATAGAAGTAATTTGAAGTTTGCAATAGTTTCAGCATTTACTTTTCGAGTCCATGAATATGATTTTTTCTTTGTTTTTAGGGGCACACTTTCTGCGTGAAAAGTACCAACGTGGTCAGAGGCATCAGTATTATTATCCCAGATACTGCAGTGGATAAAATATTGTTTTTAAGTATGTGGTTGATGAGAGTGACTGAATGTGTAGTTAAGTGGGTGGGTTTAGTAATGACAGGTAAAAATCCCTGGCTGAACATTGGTTGATATAATTATCTGTCTTGACTTTGCAGTCATATTTAAGAAGATCAGTATTAATATTGCCCATTATATAGGAAGATGCATCTTCCTGATTTAATTTGTCAGTTATTTTGTTTAGTTTGTTTAAGAATATATCAATGTCTGATTTTGGTGGTGTGTTAGGTCTGTAAATTACCCCAATGATTCTACGAGATTTATCAACATTAATTTCGATAAAAAGAGAATCTGTGATGTGAGTGATGAAAGTCGACAGGTCATGATGAAGTTTAATATCAATATTCGCTTTAATAAAGAACCTGACTCCTTCTCTACCATCATCACCGTCAGGGCGATTGTGTTTTTATAAGATTATGATAGCCGTCAAGGCAGTATGATATACTTGAGGGGACATTGAAGATTTCTGTTAGGCCAAAGATGTCAAACTTATTTTCGGTTCCTTGCAGGTTAAACAGAAGATCGTGTAAAGATTCCCAGTGGGCATTAATACTTCGACAGTTGATATGAAAAAGTGAGAAAGATTGGGTTTCATTATTGATAATCGATCCAAAATTTTCTGGCAAATAATACTTAAATTTGGGTTTATGACTGTGGAATAGAGAATCCTCATCATTGTCGGGAGAGGGGGATGTATTGTTACATTGGGCTATGAAGTCATATTCCAAGCCAGTCTGGACTTCATCTAAAGTTATGTTACCCGCCTTATCGATTGACAGCAGTATGTGTGTTTACCCTTTACCCAACGTAACGGCCAAAACCGGCCAGCGCTATTCTAAAAAGTTGCCAATTAATTTTCATTATTTTTTCATTTTTTGTCTCAAAAACATAGGTTATGACACCTCTTTGGAACGAGCTCGACGAGCTCGTTCCAACGAGGTGTCATAACCTATGTTTTTGAGACAAAAAATGAAAAAAGTTAGTTATTCAAGAATTTTTTTTGCAAGTGTCGTCTGCTTTTCATGTTAGGTAAAGGGTTAAATAGTAGCATTGAGCTATTTGAAATGTGTTTGACAGCCCAATTCCATATGCTAATATGAAGTTAGGTGGAAGAAAAGGGAATTATGAACAAGGAAGAACTGAATGAAATAAATGTGAGATAGACAAATAATTTCATTTTTGTGCGTTTTAGTGAATGAGGATGAGCTCACGAGTTGTGCTGCATGAAGTGAGTGGATGAGTGGAAAATAAACAGATTGATGAAAATATGAACTGAATGAGTCATTTATATGTATACGTCACAGAATGAATGAATGAATGAATGAATGAATGAATGAATGAATGAATGAATGAATGAATGAATGAATGAATGAATGCATGAACTGAATATAACTAAGTATATAACAATATACTACAATCTATTAGTTTATAATGCTCATTGTAAGCTAGAAGTATAGAATGAAAATGCAAAAGGGTGTGGGAGAGGATGTGAAAGAGGATAGAGATAGGAGGAAGAAAATAGAGAGAGAGACAGGCTGACAAATTTAGAGACTGACAGAAGGTAAGGTGGAGGGATGGATAGACACGAACAAACAAGACTGTCGGACAGCTGACAGACAAAATATTCATGACATGTATCCATTTTCTAGCAGATTGTGCCTCATTACCTCCCACTGTAATGCACAATATAATTAAAAATTACAATGGCAGTGTCAAAGTGAGCATGGTAAGAAATATGTCACTTTTTTTTCACTGCATTAGAACTTTTAACTTTAGTGCAATTTCTGGAATATTCTTTAAAAATCTTTTCACATCTACCAGTCAGAATCTTTTGATATTTGATATGCAGTATCCTTAAGAGGTTCGGATTCAATTTTAATGAAATCAAGTCTGTGGGGTCATATTTGAGCTCCCTGTAGGGGCCAGAGCAATATGAGGAATATTCTTTAAGAAACTGTAATGCTCTGGTCAGAATATCAAACACAAGGGGACCAGCTGGACACTCTAGTCAGGACTACATGTATTATAAACAACATTGACAATGCTGCATCTCTATTATCACCAATAAAACACAGACTGGTTTGGGGCTGTAAGCATCGACACCATCGCGTAAGGCTCACATCACCCAACCAGTCCTCCATGTCCCACCCTAGGTACTCATAACCAGGATGTCTGAATGGCATGGAATTACCCAGGGCCCACAAATTACCTGGGGACAGAGAAGGGACCCTCCAACCCTTCTAACCCCAGGGGTGAGGATAGATGGGATGGGAAGGATCTCTAAACATCTATCTGTATACATCATTCTCTTTCTGTAACATTCAACAATACCATTACCCAATGCCACAGTTCCAGTTCTGTATTCTCTCGACCAGTTCCATTTCTGTATTCTCTCGACCAGTTCCATTTCTGTATTCTCTCAACCAGTTCCAGTTCTGTATTCTCTCAACCAGGCCCGTTCTCTATTTTCTCAACCAGTTCCAATTTTGTAGGTTTCAAAGGGTGATGGGATATGGCCTTGGGTGGGTCAGTCGGCAGGTCCAGGCATGGGCGCAAACAGAACAAGAAGTAACATTCAGGTCTCAAGTTCTGCAAACACTACCTGGCACTGTACACAAGACACAGCTGACAGAACAACCACAGCTGCGTATGCTGTGTTGGGGAGTATGTGACTTGTACCTTGAGCAGACACTTCAGTAAGATTTATCATTTATTTTAAATTATTCTCCATATTCTTCAAATGTAAATTTAGGAGTTTTAACATATTCAGATACTCAACAACAACAATTATTCACTGCAATTGGCAGTGGATGATAATGGAATACAGAAAAAAAATACTTAGTCATAGGGATCATTACAAAACTGTCAAAGCACCTTTTCCACTCTGTTTGAGAATAACTGAAATGGTTTCGCTGAACTAAAAATTTGAATTTGAGTCATCCGCATTGAAATTTTGCACTCGGAAATGATGCAGTCTCTAAAAATAAACAGCCTTGGGAAAATATATTGTTTCAGTAAACGTTTGAAACATTCTGTTGACATCTTGCATTATTGTTGAATGTTCCTGATAAAAAAAGAGGGTGATTTGATGAGTTTTGGACCTAAAAAATACAATTTACTTTTTGTGTGTTTTTGTTGGGAATTCCCTGAAAAATATGTGCATGTGACTGGTACTTCCCTTCGTGCCATTTTTCTCTCTTATTTGTTGCATGACCCCCTGTTTTCAGGGCTGAAGAAGTTTTTATGAAGGGCTATACTTGACAAAGATATTTCAATACCAAATTTAGTTCTGTGATACCAAATTGAGACAAGGGTGCTATTCCTATTTCCATCAACACTTTGTGTTAAGATTCACTTATATATTTATATTTTATTGTATTATAGGTGGATTAATTAGCTAATTAAAAGATTTAGCTAAATAATTTATCACTCAGTGCCTCACAGTTTTCACATGCACTCAAGTTACTCAAGTGGCAGAGTGAACTCCCTTGATATGCATATTTATAAACAAATTTAAAACTTTCAGAATGTTTATTTGGTTATCTCCCTTAATTCACAAATATCCATACACTTGATTTGAAGTTGAAGGAGGTTTTTTTTTCGGGGGGGGGGGGGGGGGGGGGGGGGGGGGGGGGTAGCTCAGTTGGTAGAGGTGCAAGCCGAGAGGCCCTCGATTCGAATCCCACCTGCAGCAACCGCATTGTGTCCTTGGGCAAGACACTTCACCCCCATTGCCCACGTGGGGGCTTGGTGGCATTGTGTACTAAGGCGTACTGCACGTCGGTGGTGCACCTGTCTTCAACCAATGCTAACCCTGCTTGTGTGGAGTTGGTATGTTGGGGAGCTGACAGTTGCTCACCGTTGCTTGGTGGTTCTCTCTGGGTACTCTGGCTTCCTCCACCCGTAAAACTGTCATGGTCATGATTAGCCATTGTGCAGAAATATGTGACCTTATACCAATAAATAAATATAAATAAATGAAAGAGGCATTACAGAATGCAATTTGGAGCCAGATGAATTAACACTGTCTACCAACAGGTATGACATGTGAATTGACACAATACCATAATGCCATACAGTCCCTAAGTAGTACACTGTAGTTAGATAATTTATAATTTATTATTAGTTAATAAATATTATTGATCAAAAAGCAGTGGTCGATCCATGTGAATAGACACTATGGCTTCGAACCAGGTATGACATGTGAACTGACACAATGCCCTACGGTCTCTAACTAGTACACTTTAGCTAGATAATTTAATTTATTATTAGTTAATTAATATTACTGATTAAAATGCAATGGTCAGTCCATGCAAATAGACACTATGGCTTCCAACCAGGTATGACATGTGAATTGACACAATGTCGTACAGGCCCTAACTAGTGGATGCATATAAATTTATCTTAACTTCTTAATTAACAAAAACTAATCAATTAACCAATATGCACTGACTGGTCCCTATGAGTGGAGACAGTGGATTCCAACCAGCACAGCTCTTACCAGCTAGGTATAACAATTCACATCAGTCAGTCCCTGTGAATAGACACAGTGGTTTCCAACCAGGAAAGCTATTATCAGAATGAGATAAACTGTACATTTTTGTAATTAATCAGTTAATCATTAATTGTTATCCTAAGGATAGCAATTAGTGATTAACTGATTAGTTAATTCAAAAAAATTATAGTTTATCTCATTCTTCATTTAGGCATAGAAAGTGAACTATGTTAGCATGGTTTGTAAAACATATAGAAATTAGGCCCAAAAAAAAAAAGGAATTGATTCTCAGGCACTGCCGCGTTGAAAAAAATGGCCTGCGTTGGGCCTTTTTATTTGGACCATCATTGCAAGAAAATAGGAAACAGGGAAATTGAAAAGGGACTATTGGTTTTAAGGCCCAAAACCAACGAATAAACAGGTAAATATACACAGGCGTGTGTTAAGTGTGAGAGCCTCTGGCCTTGGCTTACATTGGGGGCGAAATTCAAGTCGCCCTCCCAAACTTCCTTGGGAGACATGGCAGTTTACTGTATTTTCTTATGTTTTATTTTCTAAAAACACACGCTTCCGCAAAAAACAGTAAACACGGTTGCTGTTAAAGTCCGTCACAGGGCTATGAAAATAGCCTAAACTAGCCCAATTTTATATTTCTGAAAAGAATTGCAATGGCGTAGTCGTTCGAACAATTCGCCCCAACTGATAGCAACCAGCACAAAATGGCTATTTAAAAACAAAGTACCAGACAAAACAACGAATCACATAAGACACGCATCGAGTTAATTAGAATTTATTAAAAGTTAACCACCGTTTCAAAACAAAAAAAATGTATTGGAGACAGTTCGTCCATATCGAAATTGCTTGCGGTTACGCTCTGTGTCCACTGAAAAATTGGCTGCATTGAAATTCGCCCCGCAATTTGCATTGAATGTTTTTCTTTGAAAACTTGTGAAGTTTGTTGGAAGGGGGTTAAATGTAATAAGGCTACAATAGAAATCACAGGTATTTGGATGGATAAGAATGGCAGCCCTTCAAAGCACCAATCGCACGTGTCAGTGAAAGATGGTTGGCAGAAATTGTCAGTTTTCTGAACAGTGTATTATTACCCAGCGCAGCCGGAAAGGGAGACAACTGAAATGTTTTGTCATTTACCAAAGAAATTAATTAACTCAAATTGTTAATAACGCTTAATTTACGAAGGATATCGAAAACTTTTTTAACTACGCTTTTCAACTCAGTTAGGGTATTCAGAAACCATGAATGACCCAGCTTCTTATATGGACTTGAAATTTATTTTAAACACTTTAAATATTTTTTTAAAAAGAATATACCTTCTGTTACAGAGAAGAACACTCTCACCATGGGTCATACTAAAAATCAAAATAACTCACAATGATACCAAAATAATACGAGGGTGGTCAATAATATCTAGTATTCATAAAATAGTTCTGCTTTGTAAAAGTTTAAAAGTGAAGTCAGAGTTCTGTTTCTAAATACAAAAAGTGGTGATATCAGAAAATAAAGAAAAACAGTTTTAGTTTTCAATAAAATGAGTTTTATTTGTATATCATTTTACAATATGCACTTTCCATGCTTTTCAGGTAAAAACAGACATCAGAAAGTGACTTTTGCCTCTCAATCCTTTCTCACCATCTGGAAGAAATAAAAATAAAAAATAAAAATAAAATCCTCCCTCCCTCATTGATTTGAAAAAAAAATTGCCTGAGAATCAATTGATTTTTTTTTTTTGGCCTTATTAACTCTTCATTCACTATAGTAAGTAAAATATAAAACATCACAGGGGAGCTCATTCTAGCAAGGTGCAACAATTCCCTCATAAAACTCAGTGTTCCAAACACTTAACAGTACTCCAAGTACTAACACAATACCTAGCAGATTAACTGCCAGTGAGCAATATAATTATAGCTTCACTAACTGGGACGCCTTATCCAGTTTAGACTAATCTCACTTGTTCCCTAAACACTGTTAGCCCATAAAATTTCAAGCTCAAAATTATAATTCTGATCACATGACACTATGCCAGTGTCATCAAAGCAACAAGAAAATTTTGCACCACAGATTCACAGTCCAATACAGATTCCCATAACTGATCCAAAATAAATTTTCACCCAACTCCTGTAATTTCTCCTAAAGTACTTAAATATTTTACTACTATTATCATATTATAAGCCATCAAAGTTCAGACACCAAATTGTGATCAAACATTATTTTTGTCTTATAAGAATTCACTGAAGGTTACCCAGGCACTCTCCTGTAAATTATAATAAAACAGTTTTTAGTTAGCCTATAACATATGTTCAGCTTATAGCTGGGTGCTGTATATACTATACTAACTGTCAAAAATTGATGCTCAACAACTTTGCTTAAATTATACTCAATTAAAACCTCAATTAATCTGATAAATACCACAACGCTAACATATTACACCCCTACCCTTTTCACTCTACTTTTCATTACTCACTATGTTACCATAATTATTTTTCTTACCTTCCGTGGGAATTACCAAGCTTGACGGAATTTAATCTTTAATGGGAGTTCTCTAGTATCACCAAACGCTCCCCTATATTTTGAAAACACCACTCTTTATACTATAAATACACCTGACCAGGTAGATTCACTGGAATGACGGCGAGGTCATGTGACCCCACGAGCATAGCTGCTCTGAATTTCCATTCAAAAAATCATGAAATCTACAAAATGCTATAAAAAACATTGTGGAGAGTTATACAATAATTATCAGTGCATCGAATGAGACTAACATTACGTAGATATGTGCTTTCTGTAGAAAGCTTCACCAGTTTTCTTAAGCCTATCAGCCGCCAGAATTCTGCAACTGAAGGAGTTGCTACGTCACTAGATATTTGTGCAACTGCTGCGCCAGTTGGAAGGGCACTTTTGCCTAAATATCCCTACTCCTTATATCTTTTATAAATGTTTCTACTGGGTGTTGGGAGAATTTAGAGTTCATAATAATCAGATTATTCAAAGAATTCCACTCTCGTATAGTGGAGGAAAAAAAAATTATATTTACAAACATTTGTTCTACCAAAAAGCTGGATATATTTATCCGTACTGGAACTTCTAGTATTTTGCTCCGTGCACTGTAAATCTGAAGTTGTAATTGCAACTTGACCATGAATACTCTTGTATAACAAAATTAATTTATTCTCTATCCTTCTCTGTAAAAGTGGTTTCCATTTTAACTTATTTAAAATAGTAGGCATGGAGCCTACTTCATAATTATAATCGCACAAGACAAATCTAGCGTCTCTACGTTGGTCCGTTTCAATTTCCTCCTGTAGGTTAATATTATACAGATCCCATACAGGGCTAGTGTACTCCAATATTGGTCGAACTAAACCCTTATATGCTGTTTCTTTGACATCTACATTACATTGGGCAAGGTTCCTTTTAATAAGGCCTAATGTACGATTTGCCTTGGCACATATATCATTTATATGTTTATTCCAACGAAGGTCATTAGTTATTGTAACACCTAAATACTTTATGGCACTAAGAGGTGCAAGGTCCATACCTTCTAAAAAATAAGTATATTTGTTTGAATTTTTCTTTTTCCTTGTTACATGCATTATGTTGCATTTAGTTGGTTGAAACCTCATACCCATTTACGGGCCCAATTTCCTAATGAATTTATATCGTTCTGAAGCAATTTTGAATCTTTAATTGAATTTATTGTTCCATAACAGACACAGTCATTGGCAAATAAACGAATTTCTGAGCTAATATTGTCCTGGATGTCATTTATATGTAATGAAAACAAAACGGGTCCTAAGACCGTACCCTGTGGTACCCCAGATACTACCGGTGACCATTCTGATTTTGTCCCATTTACTATAACACACTGCTTCCTATAACATAAAAAGGAACCAATCCAATTGATGACATTTGAAGATATGCAATATTTATTTAATTTTGATTTCAGTAATTCATGGGGAACAGTATCAAAACCTTTTTGAAAATCCAGTATAAAAATGTCAACTTGTTTCCCCTGGTCTGAATATTTTGCCCAATCATCAACAGCAGTTATGAATTGTGATTCACAACTATGATTTTTTCTAAATGCATGTTGCCTTGCAGATAATATTGAATGTTCTTTCGTTTAGAGGGGATGTTTTTCTCAGAAACTTCTCTTAAAATTTGTTTAATTAATTCCCAATCGGAGTTTATATCCCTGGTAGTCTCTTTGCCGTTAAAGTACCTATTGTCGCTAAATTTTGAGATATCCAATCTAGCTGAGTCATAACTGCCTTTGTTAAACAAATAATATTTCCTTCGGGGTTGTTTCTTGGGTTGATGTTTCACGTCAAGATTAAATGCAACAGCAATATGGTCACTTAAGCACCCTGGGGACTTTACATCTTTAGCTAAACCTGGTAATGTAGTGAAAGTTAGGTCTAGGGTATTTTCAAGTCTAGTAGGGAATTTTACCATTTGCTCCATAAAGTGATCGCGTGTTATATCTATCAGTGTCTGGCCTTCAGAGGGCATCAAGGATGTCTCATCCTTATTTATTAGTGTATTCCAATTTATTTTATTAAAATTAAAATCACCCAAAAGATGTATTTCGGGTTGGTTTTTCTGTGAGTGTCCACTCTTAATCTTAGTTAATTGTTCACTGAGAAGGTAAATTTCTTCATGAGGGCTATTTGGTTCACTGTACCAAGACCCAAAATAATGTGTTTTGCCAAGTAATTCGATCTTCGCCCAAACGGATTGCAGTGCTATTATTTATGTCATTTATTTGCATTGGTTCAAGGTCTTTTTTAATTGCTATTAATACATCCCCACCATTTAATGTTCTATCATTTATTAGTGTACAATATTCAAGTTCTTCAGGGAATATTTCCACCGGTTTTTAACAGGACAGCATTTTCGAGAGTGAAATTTTGAATAAAATACTTTAAATAACTCAAAATGAGAAAGATCCAGTAAATATGTGTGCGTAATGTTGATCAATATGTTCAACTTCATAAGTTACATCACTATGATGGACTGTCATAGTGGTTACAATACAGTGTTTTCGTGCACACAGCGCCTCTAGTGGTTAGAACCCAACCTTTAATGGAAGATAAAAGTTCCTGCAATTATCCAATTGGTGGAAAATGAACTGAGCTTGTGAGTGTGAATAAAATTTTAAAGTGCATGTTTTGGAAAAGATATAAAATATTGGTGACTATTGTCTTCTGAAATGTGTGAGAGAAGATTAAAATTGGGTGGGGGTAGGTAAAAATATGTCTATTTCATTCAGTGCAAAACTGGACGGGAGTACAGGAAGCTCCAAATTTAAAGGCAAAATTCACATGGCGACCTATATTTTTTTTCAGTATCTCTTTTTCATGAGATGATAAACTGAATGGATAGATGGTTGTTTTTGCCCAAATCAGCTTGATGAGATGGGGAGAGGAGGAAAGATTAGCACTGTTGTCAATGGAAAAAAAAACACTGTATTGTAACCTAAAGCGGTATTTCTTCTGATTTCTGTCGAGTGATTTTATAAAAAATAGTTTTGGATGCTGGGTCTACCGGTGTTATTACTTTGATGACTGAAGCCAAGTCGGTTTGTACTTGGATGGAAATTTTAGAGAAAAGGTCATTTTGAAGATGTTGGATGCCCATTTTTCATGAAAAATAGCCTATTTCTGAGTGCGTGTTTGCATAAAATGCTGGCCAAGTGAACAGTAAATCTAAGGTGGAGAAAAGATGGTAGAGTTTGGTTATTTTGTTGTGTATGTAGTCAATCAGAGGCAGGCCAATATGAAATGGCAGTATTAACTGAGCTAAATGTTGTTGTCTGTGCAAAATAAGCAGGTTTTAACCCACCATGGAAGGACTTGGAATGGACCATATTTTCAATATGAAACACATTCAGTCAAGTTTATTATTGATTTCCACTTGCTAACTAACCCCTATCCCCAAATATAGTTAGTAGAAGTATCATTTCTTCCTATTCCAGAATTTAACCACCTCTGTCTGTATATGCTTGCTGAATGTATGATTTGTTACATTTTGCAGTGTGAGAAACAGTCATTGAACAGGGATTTTTCTTTATTTTGGCAGGTGTGATGGTCAAATTAATGAGAAATATCCTGTTTTAGGCTGTGATTTGATTGAAATGTTGTTTTGATGAGATTCATAGGAGGTTTTTACTCCATGAGAGCAATTTGGGTGTGTCACTGCTTGATATTTCTATGTTGAAATAACTATTTTCACTTATTTTTGAACAGAACTGTAGCTACAATATTACCTTTGATTGCTGTACAACCTGGGGAATTTTCTAATCATATTTTGGAGAAAAGCTCTGCTTTGATGTTTTTTTTTGTACCCAAGAATGCAAAAACTACCTTTTTGGAAATTTCTAGATGCACAAAATCACTACACTGTATGCAACTGCTCCTCTCATATTGAAACATTCACTAAGCTTATCATTTCTATTTTCACAATCAAACTTGCAGCTCCAAGGGGTTAATCTGTAATAGGTTGGTCCATTATATGAGTTTTGTTATTCACAAAGTGAGGCCTTCACAAGAATGTAGAAATCTGCCTTATAAATGGCATTTTCTGTGCTTCCTCTGTCCTTGGTGTTTCATTTGTCACTTTTCTTACCAAGTACTACTACAACCACCATAAAAACTTTCATCCTGTTCGTGTAGAAGGTAATATGACATCCTTTGTTATTGACCAATTTAATAGAGATACCTAGTAGTTTAAAAGACTGTTGCATCAGGAAGAGTTCAGTAAAAATGAGTTGTTGGACCTGGCTGGAATGAGCTACTATGCTGATCCCATCCAGGTTCAGCAACTTATTTTTTTTTTTATAATGTCAAACAAGTGGAGATAGAGTGGATTTGGCATGTGGCTCAATGTACTTTGCTAGCCTGACTGATACTTGAGAATGTGGGTCAAATGAAGAAAAGTTATGATATTGTACATAACTGAGAGACTCCAAACTGAATTGTGGTTTTATGTGGGAAAATTCTCTGTTCTCCCCCCCCCCCCTCCAAGTTTAATCTGTCCTGATCAATTTAATTTGGATATTTGGCTCCCATTAGTACCACTAGATACCTCATATGGTAAGTATTCACACATTTTTTTATAACATTCAGGCTCAGCCCAGGTGCAGAGAGCATACCAGATCTTAATCTGGTCTCAGTACAAAACCAGGGGAAATTTCCACTTTCATCTCATTTTGGCAGTGTCTGTATTACCCAAATGTATGATTTATTAATTTTCCAGGTATCTTGTTAACTCTGCACTGTATAGGTTGGAAACAGTTGGGGATTCTGACACTAGAATTGAAATGTGTGGACTCAAAAGGGTTGGATGTAGGTTTTTCTGCTAAACTGGTTGCGGGGGTAGGGGTCATATAGCCAGCATTGCTTGTTCTTTTGTTTCTTTCTTCATTCAGATCTTATGATTATCTCATGTTAGAGTGTGCTTCTGTCATATGGTGTACTTCCACTGCAAATTGTTCTTTATCCAAACACCTTTATGAAACAAAAGTACATTTTTTTCATTTTTATTTTGAGAATAATGGAAGGGTTAATGTTTTTGGCTTTCATTACTCTGAGAATAACTTTTTGACTTTGATAGTTTATACAGCCACTCTGTTGGTATACTGATGCAAAATGATGACAGTTTGAGGACAGGAAATTCTTTAAACTTGTTATTTGGAATCAGTTTATTGGGAAAAATGATTTTTCACTCGACCAATCGAGGTGGGTTAATTGTAATGCTGATAGATCAGGCAAAGAACATTGAAATTTGAAAAAAAATATTTAATATATTAGACAGTATTTTTCTTTAATTTAAACCCATAATTACATATATTTTTATTGACTTTGTAGAAATTTTAGGTTACAATACTGTGTTTTCGTGGAGGATAAAAGTTCCTGTAATTATCCGATTGGTGGAAAATGAACTGAGCTTGTAAGTGTGAATAAAATTTTAAAGTGCATGTTTTGGAAAAGATATAAAATATTGGTGACTATTGTCTTCTGAAATGTATGAGAGAAGATTAAAATTGGGTGGGGGTAGGTAAAAATATGTCTATTTCATTCAGTGCGAAACTGGATGGGAGTACAGGAAGCCCCACATTTAAAGGCAAAATTCACATGGCGACCTACATTTTTTTTCAGTATCTTTTTTTCATGAGATGATAAACTGAATGGATAGATGGTTGTTTTTGCCCAAATCAGCTTGATGAGATGGGGAGAGGAGGAAAGAATAGTACTGTCATCAATGGAAAAAAAAACACTGTAGTCTAAAAGGTATTAAATACTCTCCAAATTTCAAGTCACATGTACTCGGGATATTTTACTATGGGAATCCAAATGCAAATGCAGTGGCTGTTGTGTATCAACAAAAGCAAATTTTACTTTACATTAATACCAAAAGCCCGAATGTAAACAGTTTTAGCCCTTAGGCAACTTGAAAAACAGTTGTTAACTTAAAAATAACAGAGACTATTCCTGCACTGTGGCTGTGCAATTTACATTTACAAGACTGCTGACGAAATTAAATCTCCCCTGAGGGTCTTCCTAAATGCCCGATTCCACCGAACAGGGTGGGTGGCAATATAAAATAATTTGAGCAAGTGACACCGACTATGTGAGTTCCATATAATGAAGCAGATATATTAAAGATATGATCTGGATCAAACAGCTTATTATTACTTATTAGTTAACTCTTTACACAATGCAGACGATATCAAAATTTATTATTTTAAATATCATTTTTTCAATTTTTTCAATAAAGTTCAACAAAACCATATCACGTGGCCCCTCATTGGAACGAGCTCATTCCAACAAGGGGTCACATGATATGGTTTTGTTGAAATTTTTTGAAAAATAATATTTTTTCAACTGCTGAATTTGCATATTACGCGGGCGGATGCGGCCGATTCGTTGGGTAAGAATTTTCCAGATCCCCACAAAACTTTCTTTTGATCTATCAGTCAGAATCTTTTGATATTTGGTTGCAGTGTCCTTATTGGGGTCAGATTCCAGTTTGTTCAAATCATGTCCCTGGGTTCATATTTGGTCTCCCTGTGGCAACCAAAATTTTAACTTAGTGCAATATGTGGAAATTTATTTAAAAATCTCCTTCAGATCCACCAGTCCAAATCTTTTGATATTTGATTTGCAGCAATCTTAAGGGTCTGTTGGTCAAAATGTTTGGTTTCTTTGTTGGAGAATAAGATTTGGGGGGGAGGGGGGGGGGGGGGAGTTTTGAGTGATTTTTTGCCAAAAAAAATACTTCCACCCTTTTGGGGGTGGGAAAAGGAAGTGGATGGGATCAACTGGTTTATTTTATTTTTTCTTGTTTCGATTCAAAATGAGTTTTGAAGGGGTTTGAGTGATTTTACGCAAAAAAAAAAACAACAAACAAAAAACCAAATTCCCCCAACAGACCCTTCCACCCAGCTCTCCAAGCTAAATTAGACACTAATTATATTAACATATAGATGCTAACCTTGAATCCTTCTTCAAATAATTTTATCATGTGAGCGATTAAGGGGCCTCTTGTTATTGCAGATTTTGTGGTTTGATATACCTGGGGTGAAAGATTTAATGCTGTCCCATACTATTAGGCCCCTGATCTCTGAAGGAGATAGTTGAAGTCTATGTCCGTACTGATGTACCGTTTGTTAGATTTTGATGTTTCGTGGTATGATGATAGACAATCATGGGGAAAGGATATTCATATGTTGTGCATTTTGTCCACATATTCTTACCAGCGTTATGGCCCTTGATAGACTTAGAAAACTGTCCATACAAAACTTTTGCATTATAACCCAAGCATTTTTCATTGAAAACACAGTTTTACAAATTGTTTTCCTGTGAGAATTTCCAACACTCCAATGAGCAGTATATGCAATCCATGTTATTGCAAGAGGAGTCATATGTTGTTATTATACCCCTGCAACGTGGGGGGGGGGGGGGGGGGGGCATATATTCGAATCACCTTGTCTGTCCATCTGTTTGTTTGTCCATCCATCCATCCACCCATAAACATAATTTTGTCTGGGAATTTTCTCGGGAAGTTATGGACCAGTCTGCTTGAAACTTGATATGAATGTTCACCACCATAGGAACCTGTGCTTCTGTGATTATAGTTCCAGTCAGATTATTTGTATCAGAATTACCTCTCTTTTCATCTTGAAAAGCAGGCCTAGAATTTTGTTTGGAGATTTTCTCAGATGTGTATGGGTTGATTCCTATGAAACTTGGTATGGTTGTTAACTACATGGGAACCTGTGCACCTGTGATTATAGTTTTGATTGGACGTTTTTTTTTGTCAGACTTATGCCCCTTTTCTTCTTAGAATATCTGAATTTTGTCCAGAGATTTTCTCAAATATTTATGGGTTGATTCCTTTGAAACTTGGTATGGATGCCCACTACCATGGGATCCTGTGCATCTGCAATTATGGTTTTGATCCGACTTGTTTTGCTAGAGTTATGGTCCTGTTCATCTCAGAATGCCTGAATTGCCTGGAATTTTGTCCGGAGATTTCCTCAGTTGTTTATGGGTCGATTTTGATGAAACTTGTTGTGGATGATCACTACCATGGGAACCTGTGCACCTGCAATTATAGTTTTGATTGGACCTTTTTTACCCAGAGTTATGCCCCTTTTCGTCAGAATATGGGGTGAGGGTATCGACAGGCCCATCTGGGACAGTCACACCTCTATTTAAATAACACTTCCAATACACTAAATTTAATTGTGAAAAGCTATCTATGGAATCAACTGGGACTAAATTCATTTGTAGTATACACATCTAGTAATGTTTAAGATTGTGTTTGTTTTGTTCTGAATAATTGATTGATTTTACTGATTCCCTTTTACATGATATTTACATTAGAGCTGAAATGGTTAAGGGATTTTCTTGATCGATTAATCACGTGGATTAACCTTGGTTAACCAATTAATCACTTGTCCAAATAGATATCTGAATAATTGCCTTACTGTTGATGATTTACAGCATGAACCCTTTACCCAATGTAACAAACAAAACTGACTAGGCCAATATACAAAAATCTCCATTCAAATTTATTATGTTTTCAATTTTTGTCTCAAAAACATAGCTTATGACCCCTCATTGGAATGAGCTCATTGAGCTTGTTCCAATGAGGAGTCATAATCTATGTTTTTGAGACAAAAATTGAAATTTTTTAGTAATTCATGAATTTATTTTGCAAGTATCGTCTGCTTCCCGCAATGGGAAAAGGGTTAAGAATGACCATTCCCAGCTACTGATACACTGTGATGATCATGCAAGAAAACAAGTATGTCAGCGAGTAACTTGCATGCTTTATTCTGTCTCATATAATTGATATGAGTCAGTGTGACAATGTCTGCCTGTTTTGGAGCAAGTTTGTTCCTTTGTTAACCCATATACTATAGTAGTTCAAAAGTAACTGTTAACGATCAATTACTTTTTGGATCGATCAAGATGTTGATCATTAATTAATCGATTAATCGGTTAACTGTTTCAGCTCTAATTTACATTGACTGGAAATTCGGTCACTGCATTTTTTTACTGGATTTTTTTTTTTACAGAAAAAGCAGTTACTTCAATTTGATTTACCAAATAAGTTCACGAAAGTCGGCATTGATCAGGGACCAGGACCACCGATCAAGTACCAGTATGCTGAACTGGGGAAACTGTATTCTGTGGTTTCACATTTAATAAGATGCTGTGATGTGATGTTTCACTGAGGTGTCAGTCCTCAAATAGTGCAAGTTTGATTGAATAATCAATCTCGTACCAGCATTCTCGATTGTACAGTCCAGCCACCGTGGACTGGTCGTAATCGACGTGAGGTTAGTGATGTCCACACATCCAATTAACAGGTAATAAAAATCATCAACAAAATTTTAATTAACCCTTTACCTAATGAATTGCCCGCATCCGCCCGCGTAATATGCAAATTCAGCAGTTGAAAAAATATTATTTTTCAAACAATTTCAACAAAACCATATCATGTGACCCCTCGCTGGAATGAGCCCCTGGAAAGTGACCAGTCCATGGGTGCTGTACTGAATCTGAATATTCACAAATATATTTAACTTGAATTCTGAACCATCCATAAAACATGGTACAAACAATGCCATGAATTCCTTGAAAAATCTCCAGTTTAGAATTCTCTTGCCAATGACTTAGAGAGTTCTTTGAAAACCGTCTTTGAAAACCCTTGAATAATAAGATGTCAGGTGATCTGAGGAGATTCATTTCAGAAATACTCCGCTGAATATTTCTGCAATGGCTCATCTCTACCTAATGGACTGAAACCCTATTAATTGAATAATTACTTGGCCAGTGAAAAATATTCTATTAACAAGAGTATTCAATTAACATGGATGTTTGTCACTTTCCTGTTTTGAAGAAACAAACTAAGCATTTATTCTATTATATCATGTTGGACAGAGCCTAGGGACCCTGTCAAACAAGATTTAATGAATTAAATGCTGGTATTGGATGTACTGAGGCCAAAGAGGCAAGGCAAATTTGATGATTGTCACAGTAAATTATCAATATATTACAAGATATTCAGTCAACAGGAGTTTACTCTATAACCTATATGTAATCAATAGAGCACATTTGTACTGAAGGTATGATAAATGATTTTGTGTTTGGAAATTATATTCAGTTAACAGAGTTACTCAATTAGGAACTATCCAGTTGAGTGGGCTCTACAAAAGAATGGGTTATGGGTTATTTGTGGCTTGGTTTAAAATAGAGAATGTTGAGCAGAGATTTACAGTGCATTGGAACAGTGCAGCATTTACATCAGAACTCTTGTTATGATGCTCCAGTGAATCCTCCTGATTTTCTTATCGGTAACTCCTTAAAAACATTTGGACATGTACCAAGACAGTCCTGGAAACTCATTGAACTAACTACTCATACATTTGCAGGAATCTTATCAAGTTTTTTTCAGTGTTCATTCTAGTGCAATTGCAAAATGCCTGTGTTGTAAAATTTTTAAATGACTAATAATTCAATATCTTCAATTGCAAAATGACTTGGAACTGTGATTTTGAGAATCATTTCCCCTTGATATTCCATATTATCAGTGTTGTCCTGGTTGATGGTTGCTGCATACAGTATTGGAACAAGTCAAGTGTATCATTATTCTTGGAGGCCTAATTATGACTGAGTTTTTAGCTACAGAACAGGTGCCAAGCCCCCCCCCCCACCCCCCCCCCCCCCCCACTCCCTTGCTACATTCATAAAGTCTGTCAGACAGAAGTCAATTACTCTGACACTGATTTCTGATTCAGTTATAACGGTCTATGCTGGCAGCAGACTTTTCTGGAAACCTTTTGAGTCCACACTCTGACAAGTTGTGGTACAGTGGAACCTTGTTAATTGAATAGCCACTTTTGCCAATGAAAATTATTCAGTTAACAGGAGTATTCAATTAACAGGGATAGTGCCACTTTCCTGTATTCTAGAGATAAAGTTGGCATTTATTCTGTTACATCTTGCTTGACAGAGCTCCACGAGCTCTGTCAAACAAGATATAATAGATTAAATGCCTGTATTGGATGTTCTGTGGCTAAATAGGTCTATAAACAAAGGAAAACTGGGGAGAGTCAGGGTAATTTCTTAACAGGTTTCAAGATTTTCTATTCAATTAACAGGAGTTTACTCTATAACCTATATTCAATTAACAGGTCAAATTTGTTCTGGAGGTATGGTAAATGGTTTTGTGTTGGGAAATTATATTCAATTAATAGGGTTATTCAGTGAAGAGATATCCAGTTAAGTGGACTTCATGGTATAGTTAACTCTAGTCTTTTAGACAGTAGCCAAGTTACACCCAGTCAGCAGTCTTGTATATCAGTATAGTCATAACTCTTGCTCTGGTTTTCTGGACAGTAGCCAAGTTCCCCAGTCATTGATCTCTACTTAGATTCTAGATGTACTGGCAAAACAATATTTAAATGAAAAGTATTTACCAAGCCTCTTTGTTCAGAAGTTCTGGTGGAGTTGAAATTCTGCAAAATGGCTTTTTGAGAATTCATGTATTGTTATTGTGAAATTTACTAGTGCAGTTTTTATGAGCAAATAGTAGACACTTTTCATTTTACTTTTGCAGTAAACAAGTTGTGGCTATACATCAGCCATGGCTTGATTTGATGAAGACAGGTTATTGTTACACTGATGATCGAACTGAAGATAGGTTATTAATACTCTAATGGTCATGTTTATCAGAGTGTTTTCTTGTTTAACTCTGCACACTGATATCAAAGTACTGTAATATTAGGCAGCAAGTTTTTCCCATATTATACAGGGGGTGGGGGGGGTGGGGGGGGGGAGAGTTCAAGGTCAAGGTCTCGTGAAAAAATTCCAGACACAGGGTAGGAGTGGGTGGGTCCATTGGCCCAGAAAAAATGTGGAAATAACCCAAATTGCAAATTTTTTCCTGCACTTGAATTCATTTAAGATGATTCAGGGTGGTGAATAGAGTACTTTAAACATGCTTTGGAGGGAATGTGGGGTATAGACAAGCTCAGAAGAGTCAATTTGTTCTCGTGAAGATTCGCAAATTCAACAACTGAAGTGGATATTAGAAACATTAACAAACACTGATCAAATTTGAATAATCTGCAATTGAGTTTTGTTATGAACACTTTTTTTTCAATTCAACCAAACTGACTCATGTAGAATTACCCTACTGAATTCAGCTATTAATATACTTTAACAAAATATGTCTTTGCTATATAGTCTTTAGAACCAACTCATTTGAGTTTGCCAAATCCCACAGCTCATCTCTCCACAAGTAAAAAGCAAAAACTATCATATTCATTTTGATTAGTTTATATAAAATGTAAACTTAACTAATATCAACAAAAACATATTCAACCATGACTTGGTTAAGAAGTTAACTCTATGGATTTATAACATGAGGTTGAATTTCAATTTAGAATTACTTCCCTTGTATTAGTTTATGGAGAACAAACTAAAATTTGGGAATGCACAATAGCACAGAAAATTGACTATCGATAATTGGCCAGGTTTCAGCAGTGTTTTGAGCTCCGGAGGGGTGGGTCCCCTTGGGAGGGATGGAAAAAATTTACAGGTTTGGGGTGGTGGGTCCCTGGCCGGTGGAAAAATTTTTTTTAGACTCTGTGTCTGTAAATTTTTTCCAGCCCCCCCCCCCCCCCCCCCACCCCTCTGTATTATAGTTTGAATTTTAACCAATCCAATCTGTTTGACAGATTTTACCAAGCTCTGTCAAACAAAATTGAATTGTTTGAATTATTAGTTGCATTATGGGAAAAATTTGCAGGTTGAAAATTGATATTTTGCCTTTAGTTTACTGAGGATTAAAAGAGTCAGTTAACCCTTTACCTGACATGAAAAGCAGACGACACTTGCGAACAAAATTCTTGAATAACTAATTTTATAATTTTTTGTCTCAAAAACATAGGTTATGACGCCTTATTGGAACGAGCTCGATGAGCTCATTCCAAAGAGGGGTCATAACCTATGTTTTTGAGACAAAAAATGAAAATATAATAAAATTAATTGCCGATTTTTGTGAATAGCACTGGCCTGTTTTGGCCATTATGTTGTGTAAAGGGTTAAAGCTTTGCTAGTGAGAAGAGTTTTATATTTCGTTCTTGCCAACATTTGTACCTTTGAAAGTTGTCTAACTGGTCTAGTGCAGGATTAATTTTTGGAGTAAAATTTGTTCTGCGATAAATGTTTGTACAATTAACCCTTTACCCAACGCAGACTATTTCAAAATTTATTATTTTAAATATCATTTTTTTAAATTTTTCAAAAAATTTAAACAAAACCATATCATGTGACCCCTCGTTGGAACGAGCTCGACGAGCTCGTTCCAACGAGGGGTCACATGATATGGTTTTGTTTAAATTTTTTGAAAAATAATATTTTTTCAACTGCTGAATTTGAATATTACGCGGGTGGATGCGGCCGATTCATTGGATAAAGGGTTAATTGGAGAGACCCTAGTGGCACTCTCGAATAAATTGTTCCAAAACATAT
Organism: Pictodentalium vernedei; assembly: GCA_031216915.1. Classification (NCBI taxonomy): domain Eukaryota; kingdom Metazoa; phylum Mollusca; class Scaphopoda; order Dentaliida; family Dentaliidae; genus Pictodentalium; species Pictodentalium vernedei. The sequence continues at coordinate 109,403,114 of CM062288.1, forward strand.
ATATATTCAAAAGATCAGTTGCTTCAAACTTAATTTTAAGGACACCAAAGAACAAAGAATTTGAAATTTTTATCACAGGACCAGCATTTGTCAAATTAAATTCCACTTAATTGAGTATATTGTAGTGGTCAAGGTATAAAGCCCATTTAACAACCAGCCTGGTTGGTCTGGATCTCTTATAATTAGTCTTGTGGTAAATCGGTCACTTTGTGTGATAAAGGTCTACAGTTGGAACCCCGGCTCCCGCACTTACAGTTAAAACTAGAAGTCCTGTCACGAATAGTGCACTTATCTAGGCTTAATTGCGAGTTGGAATTGTGCGCAATTGCCATATCGAATGGCATCCAAAGCACGGCAGGTTCTCTTAGTTACTCATAGCAAACACATGCAATGTTTCTGCCAATGGACCTTCGGGTTACCCGGAGGTCCATTGGCTGAAACATTGCTTGTGCACAGGTCGTATGTACAGAATTTGACAGCATTACTTGGGCGATAACGCGTACATTAACGCACATATCAACGTGCTATTTGTGTGCATTTCATGACAGGACTTCTAGTTTTAACTGTATCTCTCCTCCTGTTACATTTGGGAGCTTGTCCGATCCTCAGCAATAGTAGGCACTGTGGGTGTTTCGACCGCTCTGAGGGAGGAACCTGGGTGAGATTCACACGTGGTGAATCTCAAAAGAAGGGGAGAGTAGTGTAGCGGTCGATGTAAAAGGCCATTTACCAACCAGCCTAGTTGGTCTGGATCTCTTAGTCTTGTAGTAAATCGGTCGCTTTGTGTTCTAGAAGTCGCGACGGTTCAAACCTCGTCTCCTGTGCTTATCTCTCCTCCTCTTACAAAATAAAGAATATTTTTGTTTACCCCGTCACCTAACGTATTTGTAAAAACTGGCCAACAATTCCCCAAAATCGCTATTCAAAATTGATTTTTTTGGGACTTTTTGTCTCAAATACATAGGTTATGTTCCAGTAAGTTGTAAGCTGTGTTTTTCAGACCAAAATTTTTTAAGTGTTGTCTTCCATAAACCCAATCAAAACCAAATTTAGCATAGTATTGTTGTATGATAAACAGTTGAATAAACAAACTTAAATATGTGTTTTTTCAGTTTTGTTATTTAATGTATATAAAACATTTCAGGGACAGGAACCATTAGCAAACCCACATGGTGATCCACAGTGTGCCCAGGCACTTACTCCAATACCAACAAGTGTGTCTCAGAATTTGTATGAGAGTTCCAGTTATGTGAAGAAATTGATAGAGGAAGCCACCTCATCAGATGATACTGTGAAATTACTCAGGGTAAGAGTTTTCTTTGATATGCACTCATTGCTAAAAGGAACTTTGAATAGAGAATGGCAAACATGTGTGTTAATGTAATGATACTTATCCGCTGATGTACAGGTGTCAAATTAAAAAAAAACAACAATAAAAACTCAATGTTTTCCCTTGTTTTTTTCGCTACATTCAAAGTTTAATACTGATTTTTTTTATATGCCTGTTTTTATGTGTACCCATACTATGTATGGTACACATAATGCCGGCATCCGGGGTGACCATCCATCATCCGTCTGTCCGTCCATCCGTCGTCCGGCATCCGTATCCATTTCTTTGGCATTCGATAACTTGAAAAATATTGCTTGGATTGTCAAGTTACTTTACATTTGTGTTCAGGTTACTGATGTGCTGAGCTGTATAGTTTTTGGTGTAAATCGGATAATTTGATCCTGAGATATTAACCCTTTATCCTTCAAATTGAAAATTCCTCCAATCCCTTTGGCATTCGATAACTTGAAAAATATTGCTTGGATTGTCTAGTTACTTTATATTTGTGTTCAGGTTACTGATTTGCCGAGATGTATAGTTTTTGGTGTAAATCTGATGATTTGATCCCAAGATATTAACACTTTATCCTTCAAATTGAAAATTCCTCCAATCCCTTTGGCATTCGATAACTTGAAAAATATTGCTTGGATTGTCAAGTTACTTTATATTTGTGTTCAGGTTACTGATGTGCCGAGCTGTATAGTTTTTTGTGTAAATCTGTTATTTTGATCCTGAGATATTAACCCTTTATCCTTCAAATTGAAAATTTCTCCAATCCCTTTGGCATTCGATAACTTGAAAAATATTGCTTGGATTGTCAAGTTACTTTATATATTTGTGTTCTGGTTACTGATGTGCCGAGCTGTATAGTTTTTGGTGTAAATCTGATAATTTAATCCTGAGATATTAACCCTTTATCCTTCAAATTGAAAATTCCTCCAATCCCTTTGGCATTCGATAACTTGAAAAATATTGCTTGGATTGTCAAGTTACTTTATATATTTGTGTTCTGGTTACTGATGTGCCGAGCTGTATAGTTTTTGGTGTAAATCTGATAATTTAATCCTGAGATATTAACCCTTTATCCTTCAAATTGAAAATTCCTCCAATCCCTTTGGCATTCGATAACTTGAAAAATATTGCTTGGATTGTCAAGTTACTCTGTATTTATGTTCAGGTTAATGATGTACCGAGCTGTATAGTTTTTTCTGTAAATCTGTTATTTTAATCCTGAAATATTAACCCTTTATCCTTCAAATTGAAAATTCCTCCAATTCCTTTGGCATTTGATAACTTGAAACATATTGCTTGGATTGTCAAGTTACTTTATAATTGTGTTCAGGTTACTGATGTGCTGAGCTGTATAGTTTTTGGTGTTAATCTGATAATTTGATCCGGAGATATTAACCCTTTATCCTTCAAATTAAAAATTCCTCCAATCCCTTTGGCTTGAGATAACTCAAAAAATATCAATCCGATTGTCATGTTACTTTATATATTTATTCAGGTTACTGATGTGCTGTGCTGTATAGTTTTTTATGTAAATCTGATCCGGAGATGTTAACCCTTTATCCATCAAATTATACACTCCTCCAATCCATTTCTATATATACCCATACCTTGTATCGTGTACATAATGTCGGCATCCGTTGTGGCCCTCCATCATACAGCTTTCTACTAGTTGCGTGTATGGGTACACATCTGACGATTTCATCAGCCTATTTTTAAAAAATGGATGTATTATTTTATGGCATTGTCCATTTATCCATTAGTCTGTCCGCTAATGATGTTTCAGCAATAATCCAACTTCCAAGTGGAGGCCTGCCCAAATTGCACGAGTGATCGCTCAGGTTATGCACCACTCATGTTATGCACCGCTCATGCAAACCTCCTGCCACGGGTCCAATTTTTCAGTCGTGCAAAAAATTCCTTGAATTTACAACTGAGGTTATTAAGTCGATGATGAAGGGTGTGTTTGAACTGAATGTGTGAGTGACCAAACACCCCCAAAAACGCCCCCAATCACGGACTGCGAGGAACAATATAATCAATGTCGTGAAACAAAAAAGAGATGGCATAAAACCGCATAAAAGTATGGCTTGCAGTGCCCTTCAGTATTTGGTTGATGATTTAAAACACGCTCATCAATTACATACTGAAGGGCATGACAAGCCATCTTCGTTGCACCAGTTCGTTACAAATTCAAGCAAATGTAACCAGCAATAAATTCTGTTGCGAATGGTATTTTTTTCACAAGCTCAAACATTAAAACCCTGATCATCTGGTACAAATAAATTATAAAGCGAATCAACCAATGGCGTAAGGCTCTGGCAAAAATAAAACAGTGATGACGTCGTGTGAATGAGGTATGTAGAGTGAATCACAAGTGCTCTTTGTAGCATGTGCTCGTCACGTACACGTGGTAATGTTGTGAAAGGTTTTACAACTTGAATTCATGGCAAAAGTTCCGGGGAATGTTTTAAAATGTCAGACCAAAGATCACTTTTTAAAAAGTCGGACCCAGAATCCGTAACGGAGAAAACCTTTAGAAAGTGGCCAATGTCACATCACTTGACCTTTGAGGTCGGCGAGGAGAGGAAAGTCTTCAATGTGAAATGCCTACCGTGTTCAACAAAGTGGGACGCCATAGTAAAAGAGGCAGCCAAATCGGGCTGCATGGGGTGGTTTTCAACAGTGTTAAACAGTACATTGGTGTGAAACACGCCCAGTGGTGCAATATTGAAAGACACTGTGAACCGGGCTCCCTTCATGACTTTGCCCAGAATTTGTGTAAATTGAACAACAAGACTAGCAATGTAACACAGCTGGTAAATGGACCCACACCCTTACTCAACTCTCAGTTAACAGTGAACAAGATGTTTGTTGACTCAAGTCACCAGTCACATGTCAAGCTGTTCTCCACCCCCCCCCCCCCCCACCCCCCAATTTTTTCAAGAATAGTTTAAAAGATAGTAGATTGGGTGGGTATAAATTATTTGGAAACACAGAGCACAATAGTAAAAAAAAATTAAGGAATACAACAATGAAAAATTGTTTATTTGTAAAACATCAGAATGAGCTTAGTACCAATCAAGGTATACATGTAATTGAGCCAGCAATAAGCAAGGAGCATTATATTCAATAAAAATCCATTTCCTGCTCAATATGATGCTCCTGGCTTCTTTTTGGCACATAATTTTCATTATTATAAAATGGGTTACGCAAAGCAAAACAGGTTAAATTGCAGGACCCATTTTTGGGTTACGCAAAATTTAAATTTTGGCAGGCCTGAAGTGATCTTTCCATAGTTGACATTGTCTGTAATAATTGTGAATATTATTGAACTGACATTGTGTACAGAACATCCCTCATGACTTTTTCATCATACAGCTGTGTTACAAAGTCACTCTCCCATAAATTATAACAAGGCCAAGACATGTGAACAGATGTTGACAACTAAAAATAATTTAGCACTCCACCAGTTAACAATCATGTCAGATATGTCAAATTATGTTTATTATATTTACAAAAAAAATATTTGATTCGAGTTCACTAGCTCTTTTCTATTGGCACCATCCAGAAGATCTTTAAAAGATTGGCTGTTAACCCTTCACCCAACGCAGACAATTTCAAAATTTATTATTTTAAATATCATTTTTTAAATATTTTCAAAAAATTTCAACAAAACCATATCATGTGACCCCTGTTTGTAACAAGCTCGATGAGCTCGTTCCAAAGAGGGGTCACATGATATGGTTTTGTTGCCAATTTTTCGAAAAATAATATTTTTTCAGCTGCTGAATTTGCATATTAGGCGGGCAGATGCGGGCGATTCGTTGGGTAAAGTGTTAAGTTACAACTCTTCAACATGATTTCTGAACATCTCCACTAGGACCCCGGTATGGATCTAGTAAAATAAATAGGTTGTTTGTATAGCTAATATACATTTTAAACTGTTCCAGAATTAATATATCAGATATGTGGGCTTTTAAACTCCACAGTAAAAAATTTTCGCGGTGGTGAAAAAGATGTTTTTTGGCCTACTCCAATCATCTGCCCCAGCATACTATACTGCAAATCTTTTACACCCTTGCTGCATGGGGCAGATATTTGTTATCAGCTCATCTGACTGAAAGAGTGAGCTATGCTGATCACTCTTTATCCGTCGTCCTGCTGGCTGACTATTGTAAATGTCGCATTTGAGTCTTGTCCTCACAAACTTCTGGGCCGATTTCAATATTTCATGTTATTGATGATGGGGTAGACCATTTCATTGTGCTGCCCACAGGAGATGACGTTAGGGGAAAATTGTCCAAATTTTGTTTAAATCTTCCCATTATCCGATGGATGGAATAAGTTGATATTTGCTGTTCAGTTTCCTTTTTAGGTGTACACATTTACTAAGCAGTGTTATTACTTTCCAAAGTGTGATTTACTGGGATTTCTGGGTTTGATTATAAACGATAATTTCACAAGTGAATTATGCAATCAACAATTGTGTCATGTATCCGTGCGCACAAACGAAAATGCTTTGCCGTGGATGTAATGGGGACTTTACCCTTTACCTAATATGAAAAGCAGACAACACTTGCAAAAAAAATTCTTGAATAGCTATTATTTTCATTTTTTGTCTCAAAAACATAGGGTATGACCTCCTCATTGGAACGAGCTGGATAACCTATGTTTTAGAGACAAAAATGAAAAAATAATGAAAATTAATTGGCGATTTTTGAAAATAGTGCTGGCCATTACGTTAGGTAAAGGGTTAAATAATATAATAAAGAAAAGTAATAAACAGAGTAATCCCTTGAGTAATCACTTGACTGGACTGGTTACATGAAATAATTCAATCGAGGCGAGGGACTATGTTGTAAAACAATCGTGCGCATTCGCACACTCGTGTTTGTACAACGTCCCTCACCTCTCATGAATTATTTCACGTAACAAGTCCAGTTAAAACTTTTACCACTCTTATAACATCCAAAAGCTAATATCCAAGGCACCATCTAAACGGTGTATGTTAGATGTCATTCTAACATGGTTGTTAAAAGTATGTCTTTCAGAATTGGGTACACCAATTTTAAAATTAGTTAATGCCTCAATACAGTCTGGCATCTTTCCTACGAACATGAAGCATGCTTCAGTCAAACTACTAACCAGTCTCTTAATTCATTTCTAAGACTATTGAGTGGGTCATTGCTTCTCAGCTCACTTCCCCTATGACTGCCAATGGCTTATCTGAAATTTTTCAGTCTACATACAGAACCCCAGGAAGAGAAGCAGTACAGTGGAGACCACTTAATTGGATATCTCTTAATTTTATATCCCTGTTAATTAAATATAATTTCCCAACACAAATCTATTTACCATTCCTCCAGTACAAATTTGACCTGTTAATTGAATATAGGTTATAGAGTAAACTCCTGTTAATTGAATAAAAAATCTTGTAACCTGTTGAGAAATTACTGTGACTCTCCCCAATTTTCCTTTGTTTATAGACCTATTTGACCTCAGTACATCCAATACAGGCATTTAATCTATTATATCTTGTATGACAGAGCTCATGGAGCTCTGTCAAGCAAGATATAATAGAATAAATGCTACGTTTACTTCTAGAATACAGGAAAATGACACAATCCCTGTTAATTGAATACTCCTGTTAACTGAATAATTTTCATTGGCAAAGTGTTTATTCAATTAACAGGGGTCCACTGTACTTGTTTACTGTGGTAAATAAGCTCTGTTTTACTGGTAAAATATGACATCTTCAGCAATGCCTGGGGTGGAAGTCCTCTGAAATAGGCAACATCATGGGTATAAACTTTTGGCTGGACTTGACTTTATATCCATGTTGCAGTCATATTTAGCCATTGTGAAGAGAAGCAGAAATATGTGATCTTAAACACCAATGAATAAATAAACTTTAAAAATCATCATCTTCAGATCCACTGGTCATAATGTATCTGATATTTGGTAGACAGCTTACTTATGGTGGTCAGATTGAAGTTTGTTCAAATCATGTCCCTGGGTTTATATTTTGGCTCCTTACTGGAGTCCAAAGTTTAATGAAATAGTAGAAGAAAAAATGGGTCCAGCAGTCGTAATCTTTTGATAATTGGTTTTCAGCATCTTATTGGTGGAGGATGGGAGTTGGGGGTAGATTAAAGTTTGTTCAAATCAAGTCCCTGAGTTCATATTTGTGCTCCTTATATCACATTCGAGACTAAATTTTAACTACAACAATATGATGAAAATTCTTGAAAAATCTTCTCATTCTGCACCACCAGTCAGAATCTTTTGATATTTGGTGTACAGCAGTAGGGTCATCAGATTCAAGTTTGTTCAATTTGAGTCCCTGTGTTAATATTTGGTCTTTTTATGAGGGTCTGAATTTTAACTCGCCCAAATTTTAATTTAGCGCAATATGAGGAAATTTCTTTAAAAATCTTCTTCTTCAGACTCAATAGTCGGAATGCTTTCATATTTGGTATACAACATCTCTAGGAGGGTCACATTCTAATTTGTGAAAAACAAGTCCCTTGTTTCATATTTGGGCTTCCTATGTGATCCCAAATTTTAACTTGGCGAAAATATGAGGGAATTTCTTTCAAAATATTCTTCAGATTTACCATTTAGAAATCCTCCTCTCTTGGTGGGTCATTTTAAAGTTTGTTCAAATTGGGTCCCTGGGTTAATATTTGGGTTCCCTAAGCAAGCCTGAATGTGTTAACTTAGTGCAATATGAGGGAATTTCTTTAAAAGTCTTCTTCTCCAGAACCATCTCTCAGATTATTCTGATATTTGGTATAGAAGATCTTGGGAGAGGGGGGGGGGGGGAGGAGGGGGGGGGGGGGGCATCAGATTCAAGTTTGTTCAAATTGAGTCCCTGAGTTAATATTTTGGGCCTTTTATAGGAGTCTGAATTTTAACTCAGAGCAATATGAGGGAATTTCTTTAAAAATCACCTTCTCCAGATCCACCAATTAGAATGCTTTTGTATTTGGTACACAACATCTCTGGGAAGCGGGTGGAGGGAAGATTCCTTTTTTTAAATCGGGTTCCTTGGTTAATATTTGGACCCCCTATAGTAGCCCGAGTTTCAGCTTGGTGCTGTATCAGTATGAGAAAATTTCTTTAATAATCTTCTTCAGATCCCCCAGTCAGAATGCTTTCACATTTGGTATACATCATCCTAGTGGCGGAAGGGAAAGGCTCAGACTCAAGTCTGTTCAAGTTAAGTTTCCAGGTTAATATTTGGACTCCCCCAAGTTTTGCATAACTGGAAATTGGGGCATTATTTCTGTGGTAGCACCCCAGTACTAGAAAAAAATCATCTGGCATGGACAGCACAGTTATAAATAATTAAATAACATCATTCCTCTGTAGTGTTAACGAGCCATAGATGCTAATTAAATCCTTTAAACAACTATTGTCAAGTGTGAGCCTCATGCTCCATAGGGCCTCTTGTTTCAATATCGATATCGTACCTTGCTGATTTCAACTCACTCCAACTACCGACCTTCATGGTATTATCGTATTTTGACTTGAACTTCATCTAAATTCTTCAAATGCACACTTAAAATGAACAGGGGAAATATGCAAGCTAGCCAGTCATTTCGAGGGATCTTCCACAGGCTGCCTGTCATAAATGATTGATTGATTTTTCTAATCCTGATTGAATGAAATGAAATGAACTGCATCAAGTGTTCAGATTAATAAACACAATTCTTCTATTCTATTCGAAACAGATCTGTAGCTTACTCCCCCACATTATAATTGGTTATAATAAAATCAAAGGAAGTGCCACAGTCATTTCAACGTAACATTACATTCACACTTCTGACTTCAGAGTGTGAGCACATCAGCAATGAACATCATGGGAGCACTGGAACTACCAGCAAGGCTGCAAAACACCATTTCAGCTCTGAGCGTCTCTCGTCCCATCACCTGGACTTTCCAGGAGAAGGGCAAGAGTGTCTATCTGACACTGGAATTCGCTACAGAAGAAAAGATCACACCACCCCCTGTAGTACCTTTAGTGAGAGGTTCCCCTCTCACACTGGTCCTCACCCAAGGGGGTCTGGAGGCCCTGAAAAGAGAAGGAAACCGAGAAGAAAGAGCCTGTCCACCAAGCGGAGGGATGCCCAACCCTTGGAGGAAATTCTTGGAGATGAAGAAAGAGAATGGTGAGGAAAAGAAAGAGCCAGAGGCAGCCACCACTTCCCCTCCCACTCCCACAGACAGCCCCATCCAAATGCCAGCTTCCCAGCCGGTATTGTCGGATGCGGAAGAGCCTGTGGAGACTGAGGTGGAAATGGAAGCTGCTCTCTCGCCTCTTCCTGATCCCCACTCACCTCTTCCTTCTAAACCAGAATGCCAGGACGCGGACGACAGGCTGGAGAACATCTTATGGGAATACAAGATACAAGGGGACCTTCACAGGCAAGAGATGGATAGGAATTACCATCTATTCCTCCAACAAGTCGAAGAAGCCAAAAAACTAATAGACGCCAGAAACCTACAACAATAAAAGACTCAGCAATCACCCACAACCACCCCAGACTCGGCTAGGACCAGACCCTACAAAACTCACCGATCACCATCAGGCAGCCCAGCTACAACACCAACTACCACTGTCTCTCCTTCCAAACCTCCACCTCTGAAAAAGAAGCAGAAAAGACATAAGCGCCGCTAACAACCCACAACTTCTCCTCCTTTACCACGGTCTGACACTTCAAAATTCTACAGCTAAAGAGGGTCGAAAGGGGCTTGTTCCCTAAACCGTCCCTGCACGCCTTCAGCATGTGAAACCATTTGATTCGGCCACAGTACTGACTTTTGGGCAGTGCTTGGTCAGTGCTTGTTTAGTACTTTGCTTTCGAAATAAGATATACGAATGTTTGGTGATTGTTTCAACAGTGGCTATTATGTACAAACAATCGGAAGAGTTGTTAAGGTTAATGAGCATCATTAGAATAAAAAAAATTGCCTCATGATTGTTTTGCAATTTATTTTCTGAAGAATGTTACCTTGTTTGTGTGACCCTGTAATTGGCTTAATGTTCCCCGAAGCTACATATATTGTCTTTTTGCCACCATGTGCTCCTTTCACAGTTTGCATATAAAGTATTTTATATTATGTTTATTTCTCAATTTATTGAATTATTTTAAGACTTAATAAACTGAATAAAACAAAGGCGTTTTTATTTGTTCTTGACCTTGAGAGTTATTAGTATGACCCAGGTATTGATTACTGAGCCACAATTCCTTATACTAAACTAAGGGAATAAAAGTGCAAAGCTTTGTCCACATTTTCCATTTGTGCAGTGTGCCCCACAGTTCGAAATAAAAAGTGACCTCACATTCTTGATATAAAGTACAGTTTATTATTTCTTCTTTGTTACAAACTATCATGCCTTTATTTATTTATTTATACCCCCCCCCCCCCCCCACAACGAGCTGTGGAGGGTATACTGGAATCACCTTGTCTGTCCATCCATCCATCCATCCATCCATCCATCCATCCATCCATCCATCTGTCTGTCAGTATGTCTGTCCATCCATCTGTACACCTGCCCATTCAACCGTCCATAGACATAATTTTGTCCAGAGATTTTCTCAGACATTTATGGACCATTGTCATCAAAATTTGGTATGAATGTTCACCACCATGGGAACCAGTGCACCTGCTATTATAGTTTTTTTTTACCTGAGTTGTGCCACTCTTCGCCTTAGAATAATCATAACAGTGGGCTGGCGGGGGGTATCGAGAGGCCAATCTGGGACAGTCAGACCTCTAGTTTAGATATGGTTCTTCTGCAAAAGAATATGCATGCAGTACTATTCGCATCAAGTGAGAACTATTGCAAAGTACATGTATGAGCAGTATTGTGTGTGTTTGAGATTTTGCAATGTCCTACCAAACAAGGATTGTCAGTTTATAAATATTCATTATTTACTCATATCACGGTATTTAAAAAAATACTGTACTCTGTATTACAAATTGGAAGACAGTGAGGCCCAAGTTCACATGCCATATGCAGTTTTTAGTGCTTGTTCTCTCTTGTTCTCTCAAACCATTGGTCCAATCTGAAAATAAAAGTGAATAACAAGTGACTAACTACTTTTTGAAAAATCCTTAACCCTTTACCTAAACATCTTGAATAACTAATTTTTTTCATTTTTTGTCTCAAAAACATAGGTTATGACCCCTCGTTGGAACGAGCTCCATGAGCTCATTCCAACAAGGGGTCATAACCTATGTTTTTGAGACAAAAAATGAAACAATAATGAAAATTAATTGGCGATTTTTTAGAATAGCGTTGGCCGGTTTTGGCCGTTACATGGGGCCTCTTGTTTTCATTACAGTATTTTTTATGATTCATGATTATAAAAGATGGGTATAGACAATATTACCTTCTTTTGCTTATTTTATCAGGAATCCTCATGTTGTCTGCTTTGATACAATGAAACAAAAGGTGTGAACTACTGACTTTTAAATCTCTTTTTCAGTTTTGTTGTTGGGAGAGTCCTCTGTTTTTTTTTCAACAGTACTCACAGAACTTCTCTGGCAGGTAAATACAGTACAGAGGATAGTGAATTACTACTGAGAAATGGTGGAGTGAAATCTGTTGCTGACATTCATTTGCAACGTTTGAAAAAATATACAAGAAGCACTTGTTATATTTCAGCTCACGGACTGGAAAAATCCATAACCTGACACTAATCTTTGGGAAGATCTCTGAGAAAGCCTCCCAAGGATCAGTGTGAGATGCAATGATTATAGGTTGGCGGAGCACACATAAATAGAGAATCTCTAATGAGTTACAGTTTCATATGAAATTTCTGTACAGTGGAGCCCACTTAATTGGATATCTCTTAACTATTTATTTATTTATTTATTTATTGGTGTTTAAGGTCACATATTTCTGCACAATGGCTAACCATGACCATGATAGTTTTACGGGTTGAGGAAGCCGGAGAGAACCACCAAGCAATGGCAAGCAACTGTCAGCTCCCCAACATACCAACTCCACACAAGCACGGTTAGCATTGGTTGAAGACAGGTGCACCATCGACGTGCAGTATTCCTTAGTATACAGCATCACCGTGCCCCCACGTGGGCAATGGGGGTGAAGTGTCTTGCCCATTGGACACAACGCGGTTGCCGCAGGTGAGATTCAAACCGAGAACCTCTCGGCTTGCAGCCTGCACCTCTACCAGCTGAGCCACCACGCCCCCCTATATCTCTTAACTGAATAACCCTGTTAACTTAATATAATTTCCAAACACAAAACCATTTACCATACCTCCAGTACAAATTTGACCTGTTAATTAAATATAGGTTATAGAGTAAACTTCTGTTAATTGAATAAAAAATCTTGCAACCTGTTAAGAAATTACCCTGACTCTCCGCAGTTTTCCTTTGTTTATAGACCTATTTGGCCTCAGTACATCCAATACAGGCATTTAATCTATTATGTCTTGTTTGACAGAGCTCATGGAGCTCTGTCAAACAAGATATAATAGAATAAATGCTAAGTTTATCTCTAGAATACAGGAAAGTAACACTATCGCTGTTAATTGAATACTCCTGTTAACCTTGGCAAAGTGGCTATTCAATTAACAGGGTTCCACTGTACCAAGTTCACTAAAATCGATCTGAACCGAAGTTTACCGAGTCTCAGATTGATTTTATTGAATAAGGTTCAGAAATGTTTTCAAATCGTAACAAACTTGAGATTCTTTTTATCACATAATGTGTAATTAAACTCTTGGCTAACAAAACAACTAAAGCTGGCCAGTGCTGTTCACAAAAATTGCCATCCAAATTTTAGTGGTGTTTTTTTTTTCAATTTTATCCTCAAAAACATAGCTTGAGACCCTTCATTGGAACAGGCTCAGCCAGACGAAAAATGAAAGTATTTAGTTATTCTGGAAATATTTTCTGTGAATGTCATCTGCTATTTGTATTAGGTAGACAGTTAATGAAAAATAAGAGAAGATTAATTCAATTCCACTTCCAATACTAACACAACCAAAAACGTTGCCAAACTTTTTTTATCTTATCTAATGGAGTTTGTTCCAATGAGGGGGTCATAAGTCACGTTTTTGAAGCAAATAATGAAAATTTGTAGACTTTTTATTAAATTTTTATGCAAGTATCATATATTTGTGTTGTGAAAAAGCTTAATCCTTTACCTGACGAATCGCCCACATCCACCCGCGTATTTTGGAAATTCAGCAACTGAAAAAAGTTCATTTTTCAAAATATTTCAACAAAACCATATCATGTGACCCCCTCATTGGAACAAGCTCATTGAGCTCATTCCAATGAGGGGTCACATGATATGGTTTTGTTGAAAAAAAAAATTTAAATTTAAAAAAATAGTAATTGAAATAATAAATTTTGATATCATCTGCATTGGGTAAAGGGTTAATCCTTTCAACTCAGAAAACCCAAATGCTGTTTTATCCATCAGCGTTGACTCGGAATTGGACAAACTTGTTTTCTATTTGGTGGGAACATTTATTAACAATTTAGGATTGAATTCTTATTGACTCTCATACGCAATTTTGAATTTACTTTGTTGCGACCTTGTGATGGTTAACTGTTCCTTTACAAACAAGTTTATGCATGGGCTGGAACCAGTGAAAAGAAAAACAAAGTACACTAACCATCATTCTTGATTGATAATAGAGTTTGGCACAGAGATGATTAAGTGGTATAGTGTTAAATTATTTTTGGTTCTCAGTATTTGTTTATTTGCTTTTCTCTAGAAAAGAATCTGCATGTATCTGAAAATGCTCCCCTCATGGAAACCTGGTGAAGTGAAACAGTGTTTTTTTAAAGTGGTAAACAAGCTCTGTTTTACTGGTGGAAGAAGTCCTCTACAATGAGTAGCATGGGTATAAACAATGGATTAAACTTGACTTTATCTCTATGTTGCGGTCACAATTAGCCACCTTGCAGAAGTATGTGGATTTAAACACCAATAAATAAATATTTAACTGAAAATGCTAACATTCCATTTGCTGCCCAACCCTTTACCTAACACAGAAAATATCAGAATTTATTATTTTAAATATCATTTTTTAAAATGTTTCCAAAGATTTCAACAAACCCATATCATGTAACCCCCTCATTGGAATGAGCTCGACAAGCTCATTCCAAAGAGGAGTCACATGATATGGTTTTGTTGAAATTTTTTTGATAAAAATTTTTATACTGTACCAATGACCCAGACTTAGCTGGTGCTAACTCTAAATTATTCAGAGCCAAACACAAATTTTTGCTCCGCCAATCCCCAAAATTTGCATCAAAAACCGAAAATTAGATGTCCTATATGGTCCTCCATACTTTTACTCCACTGCGCATCGCAGTTTCAAGGAGGTCTCGAAATTGGTGCCAAATGTCATTCTTTGTTTGGCCCTCAATTCAGTAACACCTCACTGATATTTGTGCTTGTAAATCTCAGTTTCAATGATGCCAGACACGTAATTATGAGAGAAATGGTGGATATAAGGAGGAAATAGCAGGAGGAGAGGAAAAAACAGTGGAAGGAAATGTTCAGGGCTGTAACTTATAATTATTTTACAGTGGGCCCTTTTTACATTCTCATGGAACGACTCAGTTGTGGGTGGAAGGCTTGCTAGCTTGGGGGAAGATAATTGCACGTTTGCTGTTTTGGATATCCAGACATTGATCCTGGCTTAGGTCATCTCTGCAATCGGATAACCATAACAAGCACTGATCAGGAGGGTACTTTGGACCAACACAGCGCCCATGTCTGCATGAAGATCACCAAGCCCGTCCAATGAATAACCCTGCAGTCTCTTCAACATTCCTACTTTGCCCACATCATGCAAATGTGTGACATTGTCACAGTCCGGTAGTGCATGTGCTGCGAGTTTGGGGTGACCTTTCTTTACCAACTCGTAGCTTCCATGGTCAATAAGCATCCCATTTTATTCTTCCAGTAGAAGAAAGTTAGGAGGACAAACACGTCCATGTCTTCAAATGTCTTTGCATGATTGCTGGATATAATTGACTTGTTGGCAAATGATAGCACCAGCCTTTTTGTGCTTGGTGTATAACTCACCAAATACTTGCATGTCACCTGACCTAATGAGTGTTGGTGTGTAAGATTCACCTGTTATGACTAGTGTATTCGAGTGATTACCATTCGTGATGCATTCAGTGATGTGTGAACATATGAGACTTATGAGTTGCTTTTTGTTTGTGGAATTAGACAGAACTACTTGCTTTGGTGGCAGTGGGATGTTAGGTGCCAGCTTGTGCTTTCTAGACATGCATTTGCCACGTTCTGTGTGGGCGGACGACTTGATGCTGAAGTCAAAATACCTGTCAAAGACAAGATATACATTCGACTTCATGAGGTGTGTCGTGATAAAATTAGAGAATGTTGACACAAAGTCTGCGACAGTACTGTTTGTGGGCCAGTGCAGTACCCACATGATTGCACAGTCGTCAATCACAGTGCCCTGCATTAAAAATAACTTTCGTGAGGTTACTACACATGAAAGCTTATTCTTCAGATCAGCTTTGGATTTGGCAATATGCAAGTCACCCGATTCAAGGAACATAGATAAAGGGAAAGGTTCAAGCTTGTATTTCAGTATATCCTTCATTGGCAAAGTTTGGCCAGAGGACTGGAGGGCAGTGATTTTTGAATATATGAGAGAAGTGTCAACAAGTGATGTCTCTCCAACTTTGATTGAACGTTTGTTGGTAGCCATTGTAATTACTTTTTTACTCTGTGAGTTGTAAATCGTTTGGAAGAGTGGATTGAAAGTCTTCCTATTGTTTTAATTCTATTTCATAGGCCTGATCGACATTCACAGAATCTCCGAATGGTTTGCCATCAAAAATGTTCACAATTTGTTCGGGATGCTTGTCGGTATCTGTTGTTGACATGCATGTACTCAAGGCTGTCCATATTTTATTACGATCAGCCAGGTCAGCTTTCATTCTTGAAGATGCCTCCTCTTTATGAGTGAGAATGCTACTTTCGGGAAGATCTTCCTTCAGCTAGAGGAGATCATATTGCATCTCACTGAAAATTCCCAAACTAAGTGCCCACTTCTGATCAGACTTTGGGCTTAGTGTTCATGCCTTTCATTCCATGAGGTCCCTTCTCGTACCTCATGACTGTTGTCTCTATCATCATGTCGGACCAAATACTGTTCCACAACCCAGGATTGTGTCTCAGTACATGCTCTTGGTTCATAAAATGTTTCAGCAGGTCAAGAGCTAGTTTCTCCATTTTTATCAGGTATACGCTAGCATAGCGGAAATAATTCCAGTCCCCAGCCACAGCAAAATATGGCATCATAAGCCCTTCAGAAAGGGTGATGAAATTTCACAAAATTGCTCATTCTTAGTTTTCGAAAAATTTTGCCTCCATTTTGTCAGCCATTTTGAAAAAATGCAAATAAATCAAATTCCCCAAAGTTTACAGACTGGCATCAAACGGATTCAAATTCAACACAAAACAGTTACCCTAGAAACGTTAAAAACATTTTGTCCACACCGAAATTTCCAGGTTATGCCCAGCCTGTGCCGGACTAATATCAGAAATGACTTCAATTTTTTAAATTTTAATGATCGGTTAACACCCTGTAGACGGAACTATACAGAATTGGTAGTGGGTGGTTAGCTATGACACATGCTATGGTGTTGTTTCATTTCTCTTATGACAGCCAATGACCTTCAACTTTGCCATTTCATTTTCATTTCCATAAAAAAAACCCAATCCATCGCCTCTAGCACCAACCTTCAGACTAAGTGCATTTGCACATTAACATTTTCCTTTGGCCTGCCTCAGAGGGCACATTCATTATCGGGTTGTTTTGAAACTTAGTATGCCCATTCAGGGTGACCTAGATAGGAGCTATCGATTTTCTTTCATCCCCATCAAAAACTGTAGAGCATTTGCATTTATCCACATTTGTCATGTTTCAGACCGCCTAAAAGGGAGGCTTAACTGATCAGTTCATTTCCTTCAGGCCTTTGTCTAAAAAACTTTATAGTGTAGGGCTTTTGTCCTACCCCTGTTATTTTCATGTCTGTTTACAAGTGACTCCCAATAAGTCTTCTTCCCATGAATTACTTTTTTCCAAAATTAGTCATTACAATAAGAAACTAATATCTTGGTATTTTACTTTTTAGGGAGGTCTTTTTGAAGATATTGCAGATGGACTGAGGAAAGCCAGAGTTTTTGTTGCATGTGTTTCTGATGAGGTATGTGACTATGTTTGCAAAAAAATTCAGATAAGAGTTGATTTCTATAACAAGGATGTATCCAAATCCCAGTCATATAAATATGTTTTGTGTTTGGGACAAATCTGTATCTAGGTTGTTGGATACAAATGTGTGTTCAGTTATGTTGACCTCTGAGATTGCTTGTTTCGGAAAAATAGTTTGTTTTAGACTCACTGTTTTCAAATTGCCGAGGAGGAAATAGTATCAAACATTATAATTATTTATATGTACAGGAACTTGCATCTGTCAAAGAAGATATAGTTGATTGAATTTCTAATTGCATTAGGCTATTAAGAAACTTTATTACTTTCCAAAGTGGGATTTACCGATTTGATTATAAATGATAACTTAACAAGTGAATTATGCAATCAACAATTGGGTCATGTATTCGTGCGCACAAACAAAGACGCTTTGTCATGGGTGTAATGGGGACTTCAGTGTTTTTTGTTTTTTTTTAACCCTTTACCTAACATGAAAAGAAGATGACACTTGCAAAAACAATTCTTGAATAACTATTATTTTCATTTTTTGTCTCAAAAACATAGGTTATGACCCCTCATTGGAACGAGCTCGACAAGCTCATTCCAATGAGGGGTCATAACCTATGTTTTAGAGACAAAAAATGAAAAAATAATGAAAATTAATTGGCATTTTTTTAGAATAGCACGGGCCAGTTTTGGGCGTTACATTAGGTAAAGGGTTAAGTAATATAATTATTGTTAATAATGAAAAGTAATAAACAGAGTAATTGCTTGCCTGGACTGGTTACATGAAATAATTCATTCGAGGCGAGGGACTATATTGTAAAACACTCATGTGCATTCGCGCACTCATGTTTGTACAACGCCCTCACCTCTCATGAATTATTTCGCATAACCAGTCCAGTCATGCGATTACTCTCTGTTTTGTTTCTCAGGCAACTCTCTCATCATGAAAATCTTCATCACTCCTTGTTGCACCTGGATATCACTTCAGTCTCACTTTGCACATTTAGGAGTAAACATTTAACCAACAATATTTTGTTTGACAGAGCTCACAGATATAACAATATATAGTTGTTAAATTTGCAACTGCATTATGGGAAATTTGCTGCTGAACACATAAGTGTTTTCTCAGAATAGTGTAAAAAAAATAAATTTATAATTCCAACTGTGTTCAGGGCTGTTTTGTGGATTAACAGAGAAAAAACCCAACCCAAAACAAATCGAAAAAGCCTCCCTTCCTCATTATAAAATTGAGTGGAAATTGCCTGAGAAACCAGAACTATTTTTAATGGGGCTTATCATACAAATCTTTCACCTGAAAACTTGAGTGTTTTGAAAATGGAGTGAAGAGGGTTTGCATTTATTTTCCAGGAAAACTTCCCAATCTCTGAACATCTGTTTGTCAGGGTTGTAACAGCTCTTTGAAGTTCTTGAAAGTCCTAGAGTTCAGAAACCCCCTCAAAAGACACAGAATCTCGATGGAATGCATCTTCTGTTCCTAATAGAATGTCTGCCTAATAAAATCTGGAACCAAGCATTAGATTGTTGATATGATAGTGATATTACATTAAAATTGCCAGTATAATAAATACAAATTCTCTCATCCTAACTCTTACCTACAAAGTATTTTCCTGAATTTCAGATAAAATCAAGTTATGGCCACTGCAAAACAGTCATGACTTGATTTGATGAAAAATTCAATAGTCTGATTACTCCTAGTGTACAGTATATTATGTTAGCAAAAGGCAGAATAATGCCTCTCTCAGGTAATAGGGCATTTTTGTACTGGGTAGAAAAATATGCTTACAGTGGGGTAAAGAGTTAAAATGTACCTTATTGGGGGGAATGCTCTTATTTTTGCCCTGGAACATCAATGAATATCCTTGACTTTCTTTTCTCTTACTCTGTGAAAGCCCTTAATTCAACATGTGGATTCATTCTTTTGACCAGGTGTACGTAGAGTGTCCAGCAAGAGTATGAACACTGTCAGGATTCTTTGAAATGCCGCCATTTTAATAAGCAAACCTGAAGTGTTTTAGTTTTTAGGTCATCTGATGTCATTTGATGAAAGACTGATATTTTGGCTTCTCCTAAAAGGAAAAGACATTCGTTTTTAGCTGCGACTAGCAGCTCTATAAGTGGCAATGTTGGTCTGTCCGTCAGTCTGTCTGTCGGTCAGTCGGTCTGTCTGTGACCAACAAGTTTCAAAACTCAATAACTTTTGAAATACTTGATGGAATGACTTTATATTTGGCATGTAAGTGTATCTTATTGATGTCTAGCCACTGTTCAATGCATGTGTTGTTCCAAATATTTTTCTTGGAGTTATGGCCCTTGATGAACTTAGAATGTCGGTCGGTCTGTCTGTGACCAACAAGTTTCAAAACTCAATAACTTTTGAAATACTTGATGGAATGACTTTATATTTGGCATGTGAGTGTATCTTATTGATGTCTAGCCACTGTTCAATGCATATGTTGTTCCAAATATTTTTCTTGGAGTTATGGCCCTTGATGAACTTAGAATTTTGTGAAATTGCACCACCCATCGCAGCTACAGCGTCGATGTCGCGATTTTTCTTCTGATTAATTTTTTTTTTTTCTTTTCTTTCCAGAGCAGAATTCTCAAAGGTTCACTTACAGTTTTTTGTAAATTTTGCATGCTTTTAGATCCTTATGAGTTGCCTGCTTGGTTGGAAAATGGTTCTCGACTAAATGTTTTTTCTGAGAAAAAAACCACCCAGCATCACTCAAATCTTTACTGACCTATAGCTCGTGAATGAAAATCTTGATTGCCTTAAATATTTTTATACTGTAGCCAATGACCCAGACTTAGCTGGTGCTAACCCAAAAATATCTAGGCCCAAACACAAATTTTGCCCCCCATTCCCCAAAATTTGCATGAAAAACTGAAAATTAGAAGTCCTATATGGCCCTCCATACATTTTACCCTCCGTGCATGTGCAGACGCCAGGAAGTCACCGAATCTGGCGCCAATAAAATCATTCTTTGTTTGGCCCTTGTCAGATAACAACAAACTGACATTTGTGCTTTTAAATCTGAATTAATAATGATGCCATACACAAATCAATGGTTAAATTGGTGGATCCAAGGACAGAACTGGATGAAGGAAGGAAGAAACGGTGGTTTGAAACGTTCAGGGCTGTAATTTTATAATATTTCTTAAAATCCCTAATTTCGGGACATGGGTCTGACGTTATCTCTGATTGATTATGATCTATCCACTGTTTATTTAGTATTCCTTCCCTGCCTTCCCTTGATCCCCCCAGTTAAGCTCCCAAGCTTTTTGGCTTGTTTTAATAAAAAAAAATTATAAAATTTATTGGGAGTTCAACGTATTATACAGAAGATTATTCCGTACATCCCCAGAGTTACGTCCTCATCCTTAGGGTGTTTGGGCGTTTTGGTCATGCATCATACATCCAGTGTATCGTTTTTTCTTCTGAGGAAGATCTTGCTTTACATCGGATAGTCTTGTTTCTGTTACTGACTTCGGGCCGCTGTTGCATGGGGTCTTGATTCCGGTGTTTTGTTTACATTACATTACTCTAGGTAGTTTCCTATTTTTGTTTAGGAACAACAGTTGTAAGTAACATTAAATATTCTGATATTGTGGTAGTTAATTTTACACAGATTTTATAATCTTGTCCACACTTAGGCTTTTTTGGGCTCATCATTCCCTTTGGGAACTTGGGCTCATATATTAGAAAAAAATTTTCAAAAATTTTTATTTTGTTTTTGAAGGAGTTTTTCTTTTGGATATATTTATTTCATTGATTATATTTTAATGTTATCTTATATTGTATGTAGATTAGGTGGTGGTACAATGACATATATTAGTATTTAGATAATTTTATTTATCTAATAGTATGGCAAATAGAGGAAACCTTTCCTTTATTTACTTGGTCGTTGTAATGAGTTTAGTTAATGTACTACCATTAATTCTGCTCCATGTGTCAGATTTGATAATCTGAATGACGGGCGTCATGGTTTGTGTTAGGCGAGTGGACACTATCTGTCCTATCGCGGCGAGGGGACTCGGCTGGTCCTCTCGTCAGAATGTCACTATAGTATTTTTAGTTTCTATTTATAGAGGAACAAGAACATGGTGTGGTTTTGTGACGCTTTCTGGGAGTGTGCTGCCATCATCGCAATTCAATGAAGAGCTAGCGGCAAAAGTGCTCAAGGAATTAGACAAATGCCTAGTTCCTTAGTAGGATTGACGACCTTGTCACCAGCTAGCTCAACCGGCAGATCTCACTCGAATGTGGGTGATGTGATGCCGGGTATGTCCGTAGCGGTCAAGAAGAGGAATAAGGGTGTAGCGAGCACTATAAAGATACAAACATGCTCACTCTGCGATGACAGAAAGGAGGAAGCACGGGAAGGAGGAAGTAGACAAGTTCTGAGGTATGCTCGTCCAGGTCTTCCGTGATCACGAGCAAGAGAGAGGCCCCTCTCTCTTATAACAACATCTGGGGTCAGAGGTTGTTGGTAGGAACTTGTGTCTGTCAGACAAGTTTTGAGGTATGCTCGTCCAGGTCTTCCGTGATCACGAGCAAGAGAGAGGCCCCTTTCTCTTATAACAACATCTGGGGTCAGAGGTTGTTGGTAGGAACTTGTGTCAGTTGGAACTTACGTCCACGGGATGCTCCTTTCATAGACTGCCGGAGTTGGCCAGTTTTATAGCTTCCTCTATGTTCGAAAAGCACACACAACCACACAAGTCCATTGTCGCCAGCTAGCTCGACCGGTGAAGTAGTTACTCAGGCCTCTGAGAACTGTGATGCCGGGTGTATACGATCCGGGCTAAGAGATGATATAGGGTGGAGCGAACAATATGATATGCAACTATGCTCACCCAGTGACGACAGAAGGAGGAAACCGGCAAGTTCTGAGGTATGCATGTCCAGGTCATCCAGGACAGCGAGCAAGAAAGAGGCCTCTCTCTCTTACAGCATCATCTGGGGACAGATGTTGTTGGTAGGAACTTACGTCAGTCGGAGTATACGTCCATGCCTTCTGTCCGGGACGTCCCATCTAATAGGCAGCCTTATGGTTTCCTCTACATAACGGACAAAGTGATCTTTATATTGCACAGGGCTATAAAACCTGATGAGTGGTTTCAGTTCCCTGACGCCGGTGAAATGGTTAAGATTGAATAGGAGAAAGACTGTGACTCCGGATGTGTCGCATATGCATTGTATTCAGAGCTAGTGGAAAAGTGCTCTATGATTTTAGACAAGGGCTAGGCTTCAAAAGAGGTTTACGTCTACAGCTAGCTCAACCGGCAGATCTCACTCGTATGTGGGTGGTGTGATGCCGGATATGTCAGTGGCGGTCAAGAGTGAATAAGGGTGTAGCAAGCACTGTTTAATCGAATCATGCTCACCTAGTGTTGTTGAAAGGAAGAAGACAGCAAGTTCTGAGGTACGCTCGTCCAGGTCTCTCCGGACCACGAGCAAGTTGAAGACACCTCTCTCTTTTTCAACAACATCTGGAGCCAGGTGTTGTTGGTAGGAACTTGCCTCAATCAGAGCTTACGATACATAGCTATTGTCTGGTACGCTTAGTTCAATTCTTAGCCGGGGACGGCTACAGTTTTGCTTCTTTAGCATTTACCAAGCACTCCCGACCGCACCTTGGCTAAGTGACTTAGGATTTCCAGTCTGCATCGTCAAAAGGGTTCATCTTTTGTGAAGAAAGTTGCACCATCTAGTAGCCAAGGAGATGAGGCTGCATTCACCGCAGTAATAACTATATTGGACTCCCTGTCCTAGGAGCAGCCAGCGAACAGGCTATTCATGACCGCTGCTCCTCAGGCCTCTGTAACGGACTTGCTGTCGTAGTTGCGCAGCTAATCACAGTATTCCTGCTAAGGCAGAAGCACTCGATGTCAGTCTCAGATCTTGAGCTGTTGCATGGTGCTTATTTGGTCCAGTCACCTGCCTGTTCAGATGCTGGTGACTGTGATTCTAACTGATTTGAACATATGATGGAAAGGATAACTTTCCCTTCCAGAACAACTCTTGGATGATATAGATACCATACATTATCATTTCCTTGAACTTGTTCCAGTGAATCAAAATGCTGCGAGCAATTATGAGAAACCGCTAGCGTAGTTGGACGCTGACTTCATCCGGATAAAGAGCAGGATAATAAGATCTCTTTCCGGTTAAGTCTACACGGGTGTCACAAGTCTTCGATTGTGTAGACGACACCATATTTAACTTCCTGTGTGAAAAAGTAATTCGGTTTCTTATCTTCTTCCTCTGTATTTTTAATTGTTTGTGATGGATTCACATACTTTTAAATACAACGGGAAGATGTGGAGAGTTCCTCTGCATTGATTGAGCAGGCTAAGATCCTAGCGGTAGCCTTACCTTCATCATTCAGCTGTTCGCTCAGACACAACTGAGAAGATAATTTCTTTGTCAGAGCGAATTTAGTCTCATGGTCTTATTTACTTTAATTTTAAGTACTGTGATGCATCGTCTGTATGGAAAGGAATTTTGTGGTCGTTTGTACTTTTTAAAATTCTTTCCAGACCTAGTATATATATCTCGGTCTTAACTAATGTTAAGTGGGAGTTATTCTGATGTAACGAAGCCTTGTGTCTTCATCTTTGCATCTGACTAGGTGGAAAACTTGCTATAGGTCGCTTTAATCTTCCAACTCTAGTCTTTTATGGTACGAAGCATCAATTCTCGACTCTTTAAGTTGGGGGTCTAATGGACCAACACCAGCAGAAGGGGTACGAGAGGTTGTCCTAGACTCAGATCATCTATAAGGACTCATAGCGAAGGTATAGGTATACCTAAGTCTTTGATGATAAGCTTTCATTATTGTAGGATTAACTACAAGAAAACATCTATACTCGACTCTTTAAGTTGGGGTGTAATCGACCACACCAACAGAAAGAGTAGGAGAGTTTGTCCTAGACTCAATTCGCCTATAAGGGCTCATAGCGAAGGTATAGGTATCTCTCCTATATATATTTCTTTAGGATTGTCTATACAGCCACTTGGATAGGGATTTCTCGTCTGTCTGAGTTACTGATCAGACTCCCCTGAGCCGGTGGTTCGAGGCTCTTATAGAGCTCGCCCCGACCGATTTTGAATGGAAGTGGATAATTAGGTTATTTATGATTATCTTTCAGTCGAAAAGCAAACGTTCGGCAATTATAGCGAGTATTGTTCTTTAGATCACTTGTTTTGTGAACTAGATAATGTCTCATGGAATGTATGATAGGATACACATATCCCACTATTCATTTGGCTGGTTCATCTGTTGTTTTACAGAGCGAATTAGCCAGCTGTTTGGCTTGCTTTTATCTGTTATCTGACGCATTAACAGCGAAAGTTTTATGCGCTGGATGGAGTTGTGTGGAGCGGCTTGAAATGTTATTTCGATGGGTTGCTTACACACATGTCTACTCCAGTTATTAACTGGGGTGGTAGACGTTTTTCCCTCTAGACCTGTTTTGTTTTAGAGAATCTTTTAACTTAAGGTCAAGTTTGGGCACATATTATGGTTTCTCAATTATTTCGGACGTGAGTTCATATATTGAGTTACAATCCTGAGTCCGACGGTCTCTCTATGCAGGGATCTTGGGACCCTTGGTTATTGGAAATCACATATTCAATGGTGTCTCACTGTTCACGTTACATCATTGAATTTTTTTTCCATTCATGTATTTATAGATGCAGATCAGAGTTTATCAGAAGAGAAGTAACGCTTTTGTCATTATTTTCAAATAGAAGGGACGTTTATGGTCATTCTATTGTTAAATAAGTCAGTTAGCTATTCGTACTGCTTGGGGTATTTTATCTTCCAATTTGCAGTCAGTGCTTAAGATTTCAGTGCATAAGTAAGCGCTTGCTATATCCTGTGCTTATTCTAACTGTATCGCTATTACATGATCTTATGTAGGATCTCTTCAGGATAGTAAAGTTTTCGGCACATGGGAATAATAGTTTCCATTATTTGTGTCATTAGTATAAGGCTTTTGAGCGCATAAAGAAAGAGCTTTATGGTCGCTATATTATTGCTGCTACACCAGCAATGATTAAGTAATGTGGGTGAGGAGGTTTCGACATATATTCAAATCCCCCCCCCCCCCCCCCCCCCCCCCCCACACACACACTCACACTGTCGCGTGTATATATTTTAATACATACATACTCTGCGCCTGGGTCATGTTGGATGGCACCCTCATAGGCATATATGCAGTTCTGTTGCATTTGTTTCCGGTATTTAATTTCTGATTTCTAATATACAGGCATTTATTTTATCATCATAATGGCTGCTATTTGAGCTCATAGGTTACGGCATAGCCATTTAGGGGTTTTTAGATGATTAATAGGCTGGATTTTTATGTACTTGCGCAATGTGTGATTACGCTATCTCTTTGGTGGACCTTGAAATTATTATATATTTCAAGGGCGGTCTGTGTTGGAGCCGGTTAATTATACCTACCTCCATTTCTAGATCCTGGTCTCTATTTTGTCGGTTCTTAAATCGCATATTCTCATGTGTTATAGTTGTAGATACCAAATAGTACACGTTAGATAGTGTTTTTTACTGGATTAATATTACAGAGGCCTCCTGTGAATGATCTTGAAGCGTGTTTTCTCTGCAGAGATTGTTCATCGTATCCCACTTTTGTATGTATATGTTATATTTGATTTCTCACTGATTTCGTCGTACCTGTATGGCGTCTGCAGTGAATATTTTGTAGCGGATTATGTTATTTACCAAAATCATCACTATAGCCTTGGCTTGTGAAGTGCTGTTAAACACCATTTATTATTCATGAATTAATTTTTTGAGTGCCTGATCGATATTTATTTATATCGTTTCCGGGTTCTGCTTATTGATTCCAGAGCTCTCCCTTCTTTCTTTTGAAGATATGTTCAAAAAAAGGGGGGGGGTGGGGTCATTTTGTCCACTTCTCTGCATTATGAGGTATGTAACTATTGAGGAAGCTGTCTTGTCCGTACTATGTTCGGCGATCAGCTGCAGTATTATTGTGTGGCGTAGGTTTATGGGCAATTTTCTCTCATTCTCAGTATGCCATAATAATTTTTGGGGCCTAGTCCAGACTAGTCTCAAAAATTGTTTATTTGTTACATCCTAATTAACATGATATTATGCTTAGATTTAGGATTTACATAATTGGGATCCATATTAGATTATGCCTCTTCTATTATGGTATTAAGAAACATACATGTAAATTTTAATTTCTTCATCATGGATTGAAGGATTTGATCTATGTTGATCTACTATTTCGGAAGTTCTAAGCCCTCTGCATTTTTACAATTCAGCTAAGTCTGGGTCATTGGTTACAGTATAACAATATGAAAAAATTTATAGTAATTTATATATTTTTTATACTTACTTTGACCCAGACGGGAGTACTGGGCACTCATACCTCCCCGCTGAATTATTATAATCTTTTTTCTACAAAGAATGATTTTATTGGAGCCAGATTCGGTGACTTCCTGATGTCTGCGCATGTATGGAGGGCCAGATAGGACTTCTAATTTTCGGTTTTGCATGCAAATTTTGGGGATTGGGATGCAACACAAAAATATCTAGGGCCAAACACAAATTTTGCCACCCAATCCCCAAAATTTGAATGCAAAACCGAAAATTAGAAGTCCTATCTGGCCTTCCATACATTTACTCTCCACGCATGCGCAGATGCCAGGAAGTCACCGAAACCAACATCATTCTTTGTTTGGTCCTTGTCAGATAACAACAAACTGACTTTTGTGCTTTTTAAATCTCAATTAATAATGATTCCAGACATAAATCAATGGTTATTTTGGTGGATCCAAGGACACAACTGGATGAAGGAAGGAAGAAACGGTGGTTTGAAACATTCAGGGCTGTAATTTTATAATAATTATAAAACTTAGTTCATGTTCCCCAATTTCGGGACATGGGCCTGACGTCATCATTGATTGATAAGGATCTGTCCACTGTTCATTTAGTATTCGTTTCCTACTTTCCCTTGATCCCCCAGTTAAGCTCCCAAGCTTTTTGGCTTGTTCTTTTGAAATTTTTTTTATAAAATTTCTTGGGAGTTTAATGTATTTTACAGAAAATTATTCTGTACATCCCCATGGTTACGTCTTCACCCTTGGGGTGTTTAGGCGTTCTGGTCAGGCATCATACATCCGATGTATCGTTTTTTCTTCTGATGAAGATCTTGCTTTACATCGGATAGTTTATTGCTGTTACTGACTTCAGGCCGTGTTGCCTGGGGTCTTGTTTCCAGTTTTTATTTGAAGTTGTTTACATTGACAATTCTCTAGGTAGTTTCCTATTATTTAGAGAAACGACGGTTGTAAGTAACATAAAATATTCCGGTAGTGTGGCAGTTAATTTTATTACATATTATTATAATTTTGTCCACACTTAGGCTCTTTTGGGCTCATCGTTCCCTTTGGGAATTTGGGCTTTTATATAAGAAAAAAAGTTATCAAATTTTTTTTTATTTTTTGAAGGAATTTTTCTTTTGGATGTATTTATTACATCTATTATTTTAATGTTATCTTATATTTATGTAGATTTGGTGGTGGTACAATTGACCTATATTAGATCTTAGGTAATAATATTTCTCTAATAGAAGGGCAAATAAGAGGAAGCCTTTCCTCTACTTACATGGTCGTTGTCTAGTTTATAGTCGATGTACTACCACTAATTCTTGTACCATATGTCAGATTTTGACAATGTTGCTGACTGGTATCATGGTTTGTTGTTAGGTGATTGGACTCTAGCGGTCCTCTTGCATCAAGGGGACACTGCTGGTCTTCTCGCCAAAATGTCACTATAGTTTGTTAGTTTCTATTTACAGAGGAACAAGAACATGGTGTGGTTCATGACGCCGTCAGAGAGTGTGCTTCCGTCGCCGCATTATACTATTAGAGCTAGCGGAAAAGTGCCCATTGATAGAAGACAAGGGCCTAGGCCTTAGAATATAGGGCTTATGTCCTTGTCTCCAGCTAGCTCAACCTGCAGATCTATCATGCAGAATGTGGGTGGTGTGACGCTGGGTATGTCCGTAGCGGTCGGGAAGAGGAACAAGGGTGTAGCGAGCACTTTAAAAATCCGAACATGCTCACCCTGCGATGGCGGAAAGGAGGAAGCAGACAAGTTCTGAGGTATGCTCGTCCAGGTCTACCATGATCGCGAGCAAGAGAGAGGCCCCTCTCTCTTATAACAACATCTGGGGTCAGAGGTTGTTGGTAGGAACTTGCATCAGTTGGAGTTTACGTCCATGCCTTCCTGTCCGGGACGCTCCTTGTAATAGGCTGCCGGGGTCGGCTAGTCTTACAGCTTCCTCTGTGTCCGATAAGCACACATGACCGCACAAAAAGTCTGTTGTCACATTTAGACAGGGCTAAAAACCATGGCATATGGTTTTAGTGAAGCAGTTACTCAGGCCTCAGAAAACTGACGCAGTTGGACTACAATATACAATTAGAGCTAGTGGCAAAGTGCTTAATGATATAAGACAAGGCACCAGATCACAGATCATGCGATTTTCGTCCTTGTCGCCACCTAGCTCAACCGGTGCTTCTTTCACTCAGAATATGGGTGTCATGATGCCGGATAAGTCCGTAGCAGTTGAGGAGAGAACAATGGTGGAGCGAGCACTATAATATACAATTATGCTCACCCAGCGATGACAGAAGGAGGAAGCCAGCAAGTTCTGAGGTACCCTCGTACAGGTCTGCCAGGACCGCGAGCAAGTGAGATGTCTTTCTCTCTTAACGCATCACCTTGGGCCAGATGTTGTTAGTAGAAACTTGCGTCAGTCGGAGTTTACATCCATGCCTCTTGTCTGGGACATCCCATCTAATAGGCAGCCGGGGTCGGCTGGTCTTACGGTTTCCTCTACATAAGGCTAAAGTGCTCTTTATATTGCACAGGGTTATGAACCACAGTGAGTGGTTTCAGTTCCCTGTCGCCGGTGAAGCGGTTACTCTTGAATATGAGGACCATGACACCGGGTGTGTCGCATTTACATAGTAAATCAGAGCTAGCGGCAAAAGTGCGCAATGATATAAGACAAGGGCCTAGACCTTAGAATATAGGGTTTATGACCTTGTCTCCAGCTAGCCCAACCGGTGCTTCTTTCACTCAGAATATGGGTGTCATGACGCCGGATATGGCCGAAATGGTCGAGGAGAGAACAAGGGTGTGCGAGCACTATAAAATCCAATCATGCTCACCCTGAGACGATGGAAAGGAGGAAGCCAGCAAGTTCCGAGGTATGCTTGGCGAGGTCTCCCTGGACCACGAGCAAGAGGGAGCCCCCTCTCTCTTTTTACAACATCTGGGGCCAGATGCTGTTGGTAGGAACTTGCATCATTCGGAGCTTACGTACAGGCCTTTTGTCCGGAATACTCCATTTAATTCGGCTTCTTCAGCGTCTACCAAGCACTCCCGACCGCACCTTGGCTAAGTGACTTAGGATATCTAATCTGCATCGTCAAGAGGTCCACTTTTGTGAAGAAAGTCGCACCATCTAGTAGCCAAGGAGATGAGGCTTCATTCATCGAGACATCCGCAGTAAAGAGCCATCTCGGACACACTGTCCCAGGAGCAGCTGGCAGACAAGCAATACATGCCTGCTGCTCCTCAGGCCTCTGTAAAGGACTTGCTGTCGCAAATTGCGCAGCTCATTGCAGTATTCCTGCTAAGGCAGAAGCACTCAACGTCAATCTCAAAACTTGAGCTGTTGAATGATGCTTGATCATTTTGGTCATCTTCCTCTTCAGATGCCGTTGACCGTGATTCTAACTGATTTAGGACAAATGATGAAAGGGATACGGATGAGAATAACCTTCCCTTTCGGAACAACTCATGGATGATATGGATAGTATACATTATCGTTTCCTTGAACTTGTTCCAGTGAATTACAATGCTTCGAGTAATTGTGAGAAACCACTAGCGTTGTTAGACGCTGACTTCATCCGGACAAAGAGCAGGATAATAAGATCTCTCTGGTTAAGTCTACACGGGTGTCACAGGTCTTCGATTATGTAGACGATGCCATATTTAACTTCCTGTGGGAAGAAGTAATATGGTTTCTTATCATCATCTTCTGTATTTTTAACCGTTTTTTGATCACATACATTTAAAAAACGACTGGGGAAGATGTGTTGAGAGTTTCTCTGTGTTGCATGACAGGCTAAGATCTTAATTGTAGCCTTACCTTCATCATTTCGCTGTTTGCTCGGACACAATTGAGAAGATAATTTCTTATTCAGAGTGAATTTAGACTCACAGTCTTATGTACTTCAATTTTAAGTACTGTGACGCAACGTCTATATGGAAAGGAATTTTGTGGACGTTTGTACCTTTTAAAAAAATTCTTTCCAGGCCTATTTATCTTATATATCTCTGTCTTAACAGATGTTAAGTGGGAGCTATTCTGATGTGACGAAGCCTTGCGTCGTCATCTTTAACAATTGACTAGGTGTAAAACTTGCTATAGGTCGCTTTAGTTTTCCAGACACTAAGTCTTTGATGGTAAGCTTTCATTAATGTAGGATTAAGCTACAAGAAAGCATCAATACTCGTCTCTTTTAGTTGGGGTCTAATCGACCAACACCAGCAGAAAGAGTAGGAGAGGTTGTCCAAGACTCAGATTGTCTATAAGGACTCATAGCGAAGGTATAGGTATCCCTCCTATATATTACTTTAGGTATTGACTATACAACCACTTGGATTTTGACTGGAACTGGATAATTAGGTTATTTATGATAATCTTTCAGTCGAAAAGCGAGCGTTTGGTGATGCAGCAAGTATAATTCTTCAGATCACTTGAATAATGAACTAGATAATGTCTCGTGGGATGAATGAAAGGATACACATATCCCACAATTCATTTTCAACAGGCTGGTTTGTCTGTTGTTTCTCAGAGTGAATTAGCCAGTTGTTTGACTTGCTTTTATCTTTTATCTGACGCATTAACAGCGGAAAATTTTATGCGTCGGATGGGGTTGTGCGCAGCGGCTATGAATGTTATTTTAATGGGTCGCTTACGCACATGTCCCCTCTAGTTATTCTTAACTGGACTGGCAGACATTTTTCGCTCTAGACCTCTTTTGTTTTAGCGAATCTTTTAACATAAGGTCAAGTTTCGGCATATATTTAACGGTTTTCTCAATTATGATGGACGTGAGTTCATATATTGGGTTACAATCCTGAGACCGATGGTCTCTCTATGCAGGGATCTTGGGACCCTCGGTTCTTGGAGACCACATATTCAGTAATGATGTCTTATTGTTTATGCTACATCATTGAATTTATAATATTAGCGATCATGTATTTATAGTCGCAGATCAGAGTATATTAGAAGAGAAGAACACTTCTTTTGTCATTAATTTCCCATAGAAGGGACATTTCGGTTCATTCTATTGCTAGATGGATTCAATTAGCCATTCGTACTGCTTAGGAAAATTTATCTTCCAATCAGCAGTCAGTGCTTAAGATTTCAGCACATGAAGTAAAAGCACTGGCTGCATCTTGTGCTTATTCTAACTGTATGGCTATTACATGATCTTATGTAGGATTGCTTCAGGATAGTTAAGTTTCGGCGCACAGGAATAATAGTTTCTATCATTTGTGTCGCCAGTATTAGGCATTTGAGCGCATACAATTGACGCTCAGCCATATTCATGGGAATGAATGATAGGATATGTGTATCCTTCAATTCATTTTTTTCTATTGATTACATTCAGATTAAAGTGTCTGTTATTGAACATTCACCAGAAGCTTGCCCCACGAGAGGGTTTTCTTCTTCAAGGGAAGTTTTGATTTTCACGTCATTCTCCGCTCTCAGTAGCATAACGGAGTATGTCAGACATGAGGTAGCTTTGCGGTTACTATATTTTTGCTGTCTGGACCAGCACTGATTAAGTAATGTGGGTGAGGAGGTTTTGACATGAATTCGAATTCCCCCCTCCCCCACACTCACACACTGTCGCGTATATATATCTTAATACATACATACTATGCATTTGGGTCGTGTTGCATTGTGCCCTCATAGGCATATATGCAGTTTTGTTGCATTAGTTTCCTGTGTTTATTTTCTGATTTCTAATATACAAGCACCTATTAATCATCATAATTGCTGCTATTTGAGTTCATAGGTGACTGCATAACCACTTAGTGGTTTTTTAGATGATTACAGGCTGGATTTTAATGTACTCGCGCAATATTTTATTATGCTATCGCTTTGGTGGACCTTGAAATTCTTATATATTTTGGGGGCAGTCTGTGTTGGAGCCGGTTAATCATACCTACCTCCATTTGTAGATCCTGGTCTCTATTTTGTCGGTTCTCAAATTGCATATTCTCACGTGTTTAGATACCAAATAGTACACGTTGGAGAGTGTTCTTACCGGATTTAATTGTACAGAGACTGTCTGTGAATGATCTGTGAAGCGTGTTTTCTCTGCCGAGATTGTTCATCATATCTCGCTTTAATATGTGTATGTTATATTATTATTCACTGATTTCGTCGTACCTGTATACGCCGTCTGCAGTGAATATTTTGTAGCGGATAATGTTATTTACCAAAATCATCGCTATAGACTTGGCTTGTGAAGTGGCGTTAAGAACCATTTATTATTCATGAATTAATTCCTGAGTGCCTGATCGATATTTGTTTATATTGTTTCCTGGTACCCCTTGGTGATTCCAGAGCTCGCCCCTCTTTCTTTTGAAGATATGTTCAAAAAAGGGTCATTTTCTCCACTTCTCTGGCTTATTGGGTATGTAACTATGAAGGAAGTTGTTTTGTCCGTACTAGATTTGCCGTTCAGCTGTAGTATTATTGTATGGCATAGGTGTATGGGCAATTTTCTCTCATTCTCAAATATTCCATCCTAATTTTTGGGGCTTAGTCCAGACTAGCCTTAAAAATTTGTGAACTCGTTACATCCTAATTAGCATGATTTTATGCTCAGATTTAGGATTTATATAATTGGGATCCATATTAGGTTATGTCTCCTCTTTTATGGTATAAAGAGACATACATGTAAATTCTAATTTTCTTCATCATGGATTGAAGGATTTGATCTATGTTGATCTACTATTTCAGAAGTTCTTGGCCCTCCACCTTTTTACAATTCAGCTAAGTCTGGGCCATTGGTATACAGTATAAAAATATGAAAAAATTTAAAGTAATTTATATATTTTTTATGCTTACCAATGGCAGTACTGGGCACTCATACCTCCCCGCTGAATTATTAGATTATAATCCTTTTTTACAAAGAATGATGTTGGCGCCAGTTTCGGTGACTTCCTGGCGTCTGTGCATGCGCGAAGAGTAAATGTATGGAGGGCCAGATAGGACTTCTAATTTTCGGTTTTGCATGCAAATTTTGGGGATTGGGCGGCAAAATTTGTGTTTGGTCCTAGATATTTTTGGGTTAGCACAGCTAAGGCTGGGCCATTGGTATGTATAAAAAATATATAAATTACTTTAAATTTTTTCATTTTCATGCCAAAAGCCATGCAAATTTGAATAGATCAATAGCTCCTGATTAAAATGTGCAAATGACTTCAGTGTTTCATGGATTTGACAAAAATGAAATTCTTACTCAATAACTGTTAAAAAAATTTATCAAATTAATTTTTTTTTCTGTCTGACATTTTCCAAAAATTTGAAAATAGATTTCAAAATCAGCCATTTTGACTCACAATCTTAGGACTGTCATTTGACAGAATATCACTAATGGCCCAAGTCTTAAAAACATTAAAAACATAAATGACCTTAAATTCCAAATCACTTAACTTTTCTCCATAATAAATCCTAAATTGCCACCTAACAGTGAAAATTTTTGACAAAGACGTCTTTTTTTTGCAATTTAAAAACTATGCAAGGTACTACATGTCTATGAGTAGTAGGTCGTTTAAGCTTTTCCCTTTCACTCAATTCCTTTTTTCTTTCAAAAACCACCCAAATTTTCCCCATTTTTTTATTAACTCCTGAAGTTGGTATGTTGATGACTTTAGTTTTTGCATATTGGTCATAACAACACTCCTCCATCAGCCTTCCATAGTTAGAATAGTGAGGAAAAGTAGGTTACACTCCACTCAGACATGTTAACCTCCAGAAAAATTTTTCAGAGAACCTGAGGGTGATTTTCAGGGAAATGGGATGGATTTCAGGGAAAAGTTCACACGGGGACAAAATAAAAGAAAAAGTTTGTGAATTTTCAGCTCACGGACCACTATTAACACCAGGTTATTATATCCAGAACTTGTTGTCAACTATGCTGATGCATTTATGCTATGTTAAAAAATCATAAAATAACTGTTGATTTGACCCCCCCCCCCCCCCCCCCAGGATCCTCTTCTTCATGAGACCCCCCCCCCCCCCCCCCCCACCACCACCCACCCACACTGTCCCACAGAGCACCTCCACTTGTGGTTTGCTCTTATCAAAGTCTACTTAGCTAATAATTTCCCAAGTCTGGAAATGTTAACAGGAAAAGATGTCCTAATGTTCAGTTACTTCAAGAACATTAGTACTTAGAAAGTATCTTTATCAAACTTCATGCATGTGGGACGTTTGTGCCCTACACAAAACTTTTCTTTTCATCACTGAAGCATTTTTTTTTAATTCCATTCGAAATTTTCTGGGTACAGATGTCCAACAGTTAACAGTTCTGTAGACAGCACAACAGAATAAATGTAGTGTTAGAAAATAAGTTCATTGTGTTTAAATATGCAGTCATAATTTTTCGGCATCCTAAGTGACTTTAACCTACTTTTAAACTGTGCTAAATAGTTGTTGTTTACGTTTTGATTTTGGAAAAGGGATGAGAATTTAAGCTATTCTATGAAGGAATACATAAATATATATTATTTAATTCCTTTTCATATATTTTAATTTCCAAAAACTGCATTTAAATGAAGGTGGAGTTTTCAATTTTTTTCACTTCGACACTTGCACATTGATCACGAATCTCCGAAGAAAAAAAACAGAAATAAACATGAATACAGTTGAAATATATATCATAAAATACCCTTTTCTTAAATAAATTTTACTTAAATCCATATTTTACTGCTTTGTGAGTTTTTACCTGAGTTTGAAATGCATGTGATTTGACTCCGAACGTTTTTCATAAGTAAAAACGGGAACAAAATATTTGACTGTTGATTTCCGGGATTTTTGGTCCAAAACTGATTCCCGTCTGGGAGGCCGGGAACTACACTGAAATTCCAGGATTTTTCCAGGCATTCCGGGAGAGTTAACATGTCTGACTCCACTTGTATTTTATTCATCAATGACAAATTCCAAAATGATGAGTTTTAATAGTAACACACAATCAGTGGCACAGAGTTTTCTCAAAGAAGGAAAACATTGTACATGGCTAGGTGCTTCAACATAGCTCAACTAGTTTGATAATTAACCTTGATTATTCAGTAAAAAAACAGTTAACGATCATCAGTTTTCTATATTATTCAATATCCGTCCTTACAGGACCAAAAGGGGAATAGAAAATATGTCAGCTGGCAATATGAAAATGGAGAGACAACTTTATCCTACTTCTTTGTTCACTTAAAGTGCTTTATAAGTAATGGGAAATTTAGCTTGAAAATAGGTGAGATGCATCAAATATAAAAAAATATTATAAATTTTCATTTTTTGTTTTGGTGTCAGAACTGCAAAGCATTGTTCATAAATACAGATGGACAGCAAAAAAAGTGACAAATTATTATTTTGTTTAGATTTTTGATGGCATTGAAAATAACCTATCACCTATTTCAAGGTAACTTTCCATTACTTATATACCACCTTAAGTTTGTAACGACATTGTGGTTTCGGAAGTAGAATTGAATAAAGATTCTCCATTTTAAATAAAAAATTGATACAATTTGCAGCTGAAATTTTTCTTAAATGTACCCCAATGTAGCTGATTTCAGTGCCAAGAGATTTCCCCTTCTGGGCAGGAATATCCTCTAGCAGCATGTAAGGAGTTAAATTCCACATCATGTGATAAAAAGAATCCTATATGTATGATGCTTTGATATTAAAGTTTACAACCTTGTTCATAGAAATGGTCTGGTGCAGTTTCATGACTTATTTGAGATTCTCAGTATCTCACCCCATTTCGTGTTGTTTAGCTATTTTGCTTTCTGTTGACTCAGTCTTGTACAACTGTATTCTAATTTCAGTATGTGAAGTCTAAAAATTGTTTGATGGAATTTAGATTTGCACTTTATACCATGAAGTTACCAGTAATTGTCACAGTTGTTGGAACTGGAAACAAATGGGAGAAAAATGAGGTAGGTTAATCTACTGTTTGTGAGTGTGTTGGTGTGAATGTGTATGTGTATGTGTGCGTATATGTGTATACATGAAAAGATAGCACAGATAGCACTGAGTAACTGAGGAATAGAATTGTAGATGCTTGGTCCCTTAAAGGGCAGGGGTCAGTCTGGCAGCTGATTTTAGGGAGAAGTGACTTCTCCGTCCAGAGATTTTGGGGAGAAGTCAGGGCCTTGAAGGGAAAGTCAGTGGACATGAGGGAGAAGTCAGAAAAAACATAAAAATGTTTGCCGTTACATTTAATGGCACTATGAAGTAGATTAGTAGATTTATTGTCACATGAGCAATCTAAAATTTGAAATCTGCTGCCTCCAGGGAGTACATTTCAAATTTTAAAGTTCCCAACCCTTCACATTACTTATTTGAGACCATGTGTAATTCAGAGCAAGGTAACTATTGTCATCACTGTTTGGGAAACAGCTGAGGGGAGTCTTCATTCATTCATACTATGTTCAACTGGACATATATTATGGCAAGGAGGAAGTAGTGAATATAAGCTGACTGATAAGTTTTATTAGCTAAAAACAAAGCTGTGCATTTAGTCTTCAAACTCACCCAGTTGATTTTAAATTTGCCTAAGAGCAGTGGACGCGAAATTTTTTTTGACCAGCAAATTGTTTAAACACCACAATGGGCCATCACAACTCTTGAGAAATATTAAACTGGGCTAGTTTGGGCTATTTTTAGAGCCATATGATAGATTTTAACAGCAACCTCAAATGTGTTTGTTTTATTATGAAAATCAGAAAGTGGAAGCATTTCTATTTGGAAATAAAACATAAGGAATACACAAAACTGCCATGTCTCTCAAGGAATGTTTGGAGGGCATCTTGAAGTTCGCCCCCAATGTAAGCCAAGGCGACTTTAGGAATGACAAGACGACTTCTTCGCTCTAGTCACCCATTCGGCTGACCCCTGTTAAAGAGTTCTGCTTGGTTTCTTTGGTTCTTGAAATGTGTAAAGAGATTTTTTTTTTGTATCAAGAGGTCCAGGTTATTTTACTTAATCAAGAAACAGAGGAAAAGAACAGAGTATTGGATTACACTGTGCCATAAAATTCTCTCTGTGTGTATGTATGAGAGATTAGTTTAGGATGATTATTCATTCTTGTCATCCTTATGCTGTAATATTTGAAGGCATTTAAAGATTGTCTTGATTTTGATAAAAAATTCAAATGAAATGTACATGCATTACACAAAATTATTTTCATTTTAGTGTTGTTTGCTTCTTAACCCTTTGAACCCTCAGTTCCTGGAATGGTATTGCCTTTCTGTACACTTACAGTGAGATGGGTCAGTCCAATTTCAACATACAGGGATGATAAAATAATAACTGCAGTCTGCAGCCCTTTGGCTGCAGACTGCTGTTGTTATTTTATCATCAATGCCCCGTCTCTTGACCTCTTATAATGAGACAAAAATGGAATGACATTATGCCTTGGACCAAAATATCGATCTTACAGGTTCAAAGGGTTAACCATCAACCTAAGACAGTTAGAAATGACACTTGCCAAAGTTGATTGAAAAGAATTTCATATTTTTTCTCTAAAATATTGCTCCTGATCTCATTGGAGTGAGCTCTTCAAGCTCATTCCAGTGAAGAGGTCATAAGCAATGTTTTGGAGGTAAAAACTGTAGAAATAATACAATTTGAATGGTGATTTTGTAAAGAATCCAGGCTGGAAATGGACATTACATTGGGTAAAGGTTTAACTGGTTGAGTGCTAGAAGCCACTATTATGGCTCTTGAGAAGTTCTGAAAGCTACTCCAGTCGTGTTACACTGGATACATTAACTTGTTTTTTTGCTCAGCTGTACCACAAAATGTTTATATTAAATTAGTTTTGTTACAATTTATTGAAAAGTGTCAGCAGACACACTCCAATAAATTCTAACACAGCAATTATTTATGAACAAAATTATTCTGAACTAGACTTTATGATTCTGGAGAATCATGGCTTTTCCCGATGAGATTCCATGATTTTTCATGACCCCACAGTGTCTGATGAATTGTTTTTAACTGTCTCACTGAAGTCCCTTCATTGATGTTATGAGAAAGGTGAAGATAGTAATCTCAAATGACAGATTTTGATAAAAAATTGTTTAGGTAAAAACCATCATTAACGGTGGAGTGGGTTAATGTCAATATCGTCGTCCAACAAGTCAATGACCGACAAAAGGAGTTATGTTTCTTTGACACATACCCACTGAGTGCTGTGTCAATTTAAAAATGGTTCATTTTATCTCAAATGTTTCCCAAATATTGATGTCTGGCAGCTTGTAGAGGGTTGTTAACAAGTGCTAACAGGAATATTTATTCATGCAACTTGAAATGTCACTCCAAGAACTGTGAATGGCCATTTTTTTCTTTAAAATCTACAAGATGTTTTCAGAGAAATCCAGGGAGAACATGAATTTTAAGTTTTTGTTGGGTATCATTGTTTATCCAGCCCAAAACGGGTTAAGTGTTGTTTTTTGAATACTCTTATTACTTCCAAAAATAATTCTCAGTGAATTCTACTTCCACTTATTTTGATCTCTCCTCCCAACTTTGGGTGCTGTGGGTACGCAAACACAGCCCATTTTATCAACATTTTGATGTTTGAGAACCTACATAGGGTTAACAAATGCTTACAGGAATATTTTGTACATGCAACTTGTAATGTCACACTAAGGTCTGAGAATGGCCATTTTTTCTTGAAAATCTACTTTATGTTTTTAAAAGAAATCCTCAGATAACACCAATTTTTAACCTTTTGAGGGGTATCTCTCTGTAACCAGCTCTAAAGGGTTAATGCTTGGTTTTGTTAATACCTTCATTACTTACAAAAATGATCGACTGTGAATTCCAAATTATCCTCGGTGAATTCCACTCCCAATTAAGGAAGTTATGTTTATGTCTCATGTATTGTTTAGGTGCAGTGGGGGCCTGAAACCGGCCTATTTCATCAAAATTTTGATGTTTGGCAGCCTGTGGAGGGTTACCATATGCATCGCCTGATATATCGTGTGTATCAAAGGGCGTGTCACAGACAGGTCTAGCAATGACGAATGTATAAAAAAAATCTACAAGACGTGTTTCGAGTAAGTGCCGATAAACCCCAATTTTGGCAGTTTTTTGCCAATTCTGACGAAATAAGGGTTAAATCGAAAATTCCGCTTTGGTACATTTTTAGATTTTGTGCTCCTCTATGCGTGTGCAAAATTTCGTGAAAATCGGTTCGAAAATGGCTTCTGAATCGTACGGACAAAATGTGTGGAAAAAAAAAAAAAAAAAAAACCCAAAAAATTAGATTCCATGATTTTTCTTGACCCCACAGTGTCTGATGAATTGTTTTTAACTGTCTCACTAAAGTTCCTTCATTGATGTTATGAGAAAGGTGAGTATAGTTGTCTCAAATGACTCGGTTTGGGTTTGATAAAAAAATGTTTAGGTAAAACCCATCATTAATGGTAGAATGGGTTAATATCAATATCAATGTTTCCCTATCAGTTTTGCATCCGGTAAAAGAAGTTACGTTTCTCTGTGGCATTTCCATTTGATGTTGTTGGTGTCCAAAAACAGACTATTTCCTCAATTTTTTTACATTTAGCAGCCCATGAAGGGTTAACAAATGCCTACCAGAATAATTGATCCATGCAACTGGTCATATGACACCAAGACCTATCAACGGCCATTTTCTCTTGAAAACCCCACAAAATGTTTGTAGAAATCCAGGGAAAACGATTTTTTAAGCTTTTGATGGGTAGCCCTGTTAACCTCCCCAACAGGGGTTAACGCTTGGCTTTTTGAATACCTTTATTACTTACAAAAATGGTCCTCTGTGAATTCCACTTCAAACAAAGGAGATTATGTTTATCTTTCATGTATACATTAGGTGCTGTGCGTGTCTGAAAACAGTCCCATGTTAACAACATTACGATGCTTGGCAGCTTGTAGATGGTTAAAAAACGCTCACCGGAGTATTTTGTCCATGCAACTTGTAATGTCACATAAAGACCTACGAATAGTCAATTTGTCTTGAAACCCTACAAGTTACCGTTAGGGAAATTCACAGAAAATAGGAATTTAAAGCTTTCAAGGGATATCTCTCTTTAGCCTGCCCAAAATGGGTTAAGACGTCGACTTTTGAATACCCTTACTACTTACAAAAATGTTTCCGTATAAATTGTACGCGCGATAAAAGAAGGCACTTTTCTTTGTGGTGTACCCTTTGGGTGCTGTTGGTGTGCAAAAACAGCCCATTTTATCGCAGTTTTGTCTTTCAGCAGCCCGGGGAGGGTTAACTAATGCTGACTGGAATATTTTGTTCATGCGACTTGTAATGTCACACCAAGACCTGCAAACAGCCGATTTTTCTTGAAAACCTACAAGATGTTGTTAGAGAAATCCACAGAAAACGGGTATTTTAAGATTTTAATGGGTATCTCTCTTTAACCAGCCCAAAATGGGTTAAGACGTCAAATTTTGAATACCCTTACCACTTTCAAAAATATTTTCCGATAAATGAAGGCCCCTTTCTCTGTGGTATATCGTTTGGGTGCTGTTGGTGTCTAAAAACAGCCCATTTTATTAAATGTACAAAAAAAAATCTACAAGACGTGTTTCGAGTAAGTGCCGATAAACCCCAATTTCGGCAGTTTTTTGCCAATTCTGGCGAAATAAGGGTTAAATCGAAAATTCCGCTTTGGTACATTTTTAGATTTTGTGCCCCTCTATGCGTGTGCAAAATTTCGTGAAAATCGGTTCGAAAATGTCTTCTGAATCGTACGGACAAAAATGTGTGGAAAAAAAAAACAAAAAAAAAACCCCAAAAAACTAGACTTTATGATTCTGGAGAATAATGGCTTTTCCCGATGAGATTCCATGATTCTTCATGACCCCACAGTGTCTGATGAATTGTTTTTAACTGTCTCACTGAAGTTCCTTCATTGATGTTATGAGAAAGGTGAGTATAGTAGTCTCAAATGACTTGGCTCGATCCTAATTAACACCATAATTATGGAAACACTGGAACTACCAGCGCGACTGAAGAGAACAATAGCAGCTCTGGGCATCTCTTGCCCTGTCACCTGGACTGTCCGGGAGACAGGCAAGAGAGTCCATCTGAACTTGGAGTTCGTCATTGAAGAGCACAACACCGCCACACCTTCTTCGGGGAGAGGTAGCACCTTTTGTGAGAGGAACCCCTCTCACACTGGTCCTCACCCGAAGAAGCCTGGACCTGGCCCTGAAAAGAAGAAGAGCAAGAAGAAGAAGAGTCCGTCCACCAAGCACCGGGATTCCAGGCGCCTGGAGGCCTTCCGGAATAGGAAGAAAGAGGTGAGCGAGAGGATGGAGATCCTGGAGGCAGCTGCCAGTTCCCCTCCTAGTGCCACTAGTACACCCAACCAACTGCCAGCTCCTGAGCCGGTACTGTTGGATGAGGAACGTCTGGTGGAGACTGAGGAGGAACCGGAGGTTGCCTTTTCACCACCTCCCACCCCTCACTCCCCACTTCCTTCTCTACCGGACAGCCCGGGTGTGTCAATCTCAGCAAAACAGCCACCTAAGTCTGCCATCACCACCGAAGAATTAAGGAGAATAATAGAGATGGGAAGGTGGGCAGTTGAGATGGGAAACCGAATCGCCTCCGAAACCCACGAGTTCAGGGAACAATCCAAGGCAGATCTCAAAAAGGAATTAGACGCAATCCATTCACCAAACTCAACACTAAACTCAACATCGTCGACTTCCACATCACAATCTCAACCACCTCCAAAGAAAAAGAGCCGAAAGAAGCCTAGACGGGGTTAAGCCACCTCCCTCCTTCCTTCTCCTCCTCCACTGCGCCTTGACATCCTACAACAACAACAAACAGCTAACGAGGGTTGAAAGGGGCTTGTCCTCCAAATCGTCCCTGCGCGCCTTCGGCGCGTCAAACCATTTCGTTCGTCTCAAAGGACTCAGTTGATAAGAAAATTGTTTAGGTAAAAACCATCATTAACGGTGGAGTGGGTTAATATCAATATCGTCGTCCGACAAGTTAATGACCCACAAAAGGAGTTATGTTTGTTTCACACATACCCACTGAGTGCTGTGTCTATTTGAAAATGGTCCATTTTATCTCAAATGTATCCAAAATATTGATGTCTGGCAGCTTGTAGAGGGTTAACAAGTACTAACAGGAATATTTTTCCATGCAACTTGTAATGTCACACTAAGAACTGCAAATGGCCATTTTTTCTTTAAAATCTTCCAAGATGTTTTCAGAGAAATCCCTGCGCATACGCTCTTTTCCAATTCGACGTGACGAAATGCGAAATTCATGTCGCTCTTCATGGAAAGTGATGCCACAACTATTCATGAGCAAGGAGTGAAAATTTCATGGAAATCTGCCTAGAATTGGCTGAGATATGGAGAGAGGAGGTAATTGTTTGAATTTGGTCCTTCCTTTTCAAGCCAGTTCGAAAAAAGACGTTGGGAATGGGCGCAGAAGCCTTCAGTGCCTCCTCGCTGGAGTAAGTCCACTTAAATGTTACAATTGTGTGTGACTGATGGAGAGTTGACTGTAAATGGAAGTTGCTTCTTTAAGACAGCCACCAGGGATCCCAACACAACCTTTAAACCTACGAGAATCTCAGAAGTTTAAAGTCAAGAGAAATTGGCGGTGATTGGGTTTCTGGCAGGCAGGAAAAGATTGACGAAGATTTGCATATTGGACATTAAAATAGCACTTCAGACATACACGAACGGTGTTCAGACCGCTGGAGGCAGCGACTTGAAATTTTCAGAACTTGTTCTACGGACCCTGGCTGACATTTTGGGATCTGTTTGGAGTGTCCGGACCACGTGGAAAACACCACGCATCGCTTGGAATGTGAGAGTACTATTCGTCCCGACTCTATCAGTTTGGAATGGACACGGGCAGTGTTGTAGACGACTGTAGAGCTGCGATTGAGCATAACGTCCCAGCTTTCGGTCCCACATTGCCTAACCAGCTCCAAAAGAGTGGCGGGGGAGGGGTATCCTGACACTATCTTTAAACCTTAGATAATCGTCAGAAGTTGAAGTGAAAAGAAACCGGCGGTGAGTAGGTTTTTTGGCGGGTAACGATTAATGAAAATTTGCCAATTAGACATTAAAATTGCACTTCTCACAAACATGAAGCGTGTCTAGACCACTGAAGGCAG
Source organism: Pictodentalium vernedei (assembly GCA_031216915.1). Lineage (NCBI taxonomy): Eukaryota > Metazoa > Mollusca > Scaphopoda > Dentaliida > Dentaliidae > Pictodentalium > Pictodentalium vernedei. The sequence goes on from CM062288.1 coordinate 109,447,270, forward strand.
CGACATCTAATTTTCAGAACTTGTTCTACGCACCCTGGTCGACATTTTGGCATCTGTTGCGAGTGTCGAGGCCGCGTGAAGAACACCACGCATCGCGTGGAAAGTGAGAGTACTATTCGTCCCAACTCTATCAGTTTGGAATGGACTTGAGGACTGTTGTAGACTACTGTAGAGCAGCGATTGAGCATGAAGTCGGAGTTTTTTTGTGCCAAATTGCCTAACCGGCTCCAAGGTATGATTTTTCGTCTGTACATCGCCCAGATCGACTGTAGTTTATACCGTTACCATACGTTGAAGTAGCCTTTTGCCACTTTCGCCCCAGATTTGAGGGTACCTTCCTTCAACCCCATTTTATAGCAAAATCTAGCCATGCTCCCAACAATGCCCTCTCCCCGTCGGCCCGGGTGCTTCTAAAAATAGAAAGGTCAATGGGTAGAGGCCCGTTAGCAAACAAACGGGGGCAGGGCAGGTGTACTTGGTGAAAAAACAGTTGTGTGAACATCCCCAGAAGTGAAAAACTATGCTCAGTGGCTGTAATCAAGATGTTAATTTAGACTCCCATTACGGCCAAGATACTACAGAATGCAAATGGGTGGGTGGCGGGCATCATCACTGGATCTAATGTTGTATTTCATGTTTTCTTTATATTCTATTTTTGATCTCTCTCTCTCTCTCTCTCTCTCTCTCTCTCTCTCTCTCTCTCTCTCTCTCTCTCTTTTTGTATACCTCCATTTCATGTTTAAACAATATTTTACATAGTGCAAGCAACTACCTGCAATTTTTTTCAGATTTTCTTGGGAGACAGCTCAACATAAGCTTATAGCTTACTGCTGAATTCCATACATACAACTTGTACATCAACTATGTTGAACTACCTTTATGCATACACCTGTATTACAAGTCTCCATGAACATTATGTAATTATCATTTACCTGTATGTATTATATTATAATTCATGAATAAATATTGTTTAAACTAAACGTTTTCAAATGGAATACCATTACAAAAACTTACACCAAAAGTAGGAACTGCATCCAACTTGACCTTTGACATTTATTTATTTATTTTCCGACTTCGATATTTATTTATTTATTGGTGTTTAAGGTCACGTACTTATGCACGATGGCTAATCGTGACCGTGACAGTTTTACGGGTGGAGGAAGCAGGAGTACCGGAGAGAACCACCGTGCATCGACGAGCAACTGTCAGCTCCTCAACATTCTAAATCTGCTCAAGCTCCGCTCAAGCAGGGTTACAGCGGTCGAAGACACGCGAATTTTGCAGTACGCCTTAGTACACGGCGTCATCGTGCCCCATGTAGGCAACCGGGATAAAGTGCCTTGCCTAAGGACACAACGCGGGTCATCCCGAACGGGGATCGAACTCGGGACCTCTAGCATAGAAGTCCAACAGTCTAGCACTGAGCCAGTGCACTCCCTCCGACTTCGATACATTCACACTTCGCGATATTTCATTCAAACACACGAGGAACCAACGTGTTTTAGCATAAGGTTTTAACGTTAATGTTATATATAATTTATGGATGTTCCCCACTCTTTTCAAAAATTTTATTGATTACATATGCGGAATATTTGATGAATCCTGTTCACAAGTTTATGTGAACGGACAACAATTCAATCACCTACTTTTTGCCGATGACCTGGTAATGTTATCAGAGTCTCCAGTCGGTTTGAATAAATGTGTTCAGAAGTTAGAACACAATGCGAATAAAAACAAACTTCGTGTCAATATTAACTGGTAGAGTGCTGGAAGCCCTATTTTGGGCTTTACTAAAAGTGACAGGCAATAACTGTCTGTAGCTACATTCTGCCTGAGGAAGCCTTTATTGTCCCTGATATGGATCAGATTTTTTATACAATACCTTGCTCTCTGACATTTAATTGGATAGTGCCTATAAGGCACTATCCAATTAAATGTAATAGAGCAGTATATGATGAGCTTTGATTTGTTGTCAGAAAAAACACAGCACTTTACCAGTTAATAAAACAAAATGCATGATTTTCAAAAAATAGAAAAGATAAAAAAGATCCTACGTTTTGTATTGGAATATCGTAGATCAGTATAAATACTTAGGTCTTGAATTCACATACAATGGAAACACAAAACAAGTTCAAGAGAATTTAAGTACAAAAGGATCAAAAGCAATGTTTTTCCTTACAAATTCTATCAGAAAGTCACTTGACTTAACTTTTGATGTGAAATGTAAATTTTTTGATAAATTGATTAAGCCTATTTTATAATATGGTTGCGAGATATGGTCCCCTGACCTTAATACTCCTTTTGCGGACACTACAGCCTGTGAATAAGTCCACTTGAAATTTTGTAAACAAATATTAATGTTGAATAGAAAAGCACCTAATCACGCAGCACGAGGAGAGTTGGGTAGATATCATATTGTGAACGATGTTATCTTACATCTCCATAAATATGTCTATAAATTATCCAAAATTACTGACGATAATATACTCTCCAACTCATTGAAGGAGTCGCTCAAATGTAAACTTCCGAAAACTTGGATAACTCAGTTACAATATCAAAGTTTCCGATGCTAATACGTTAACCAATAGTAATGGAAAATGACAATCTATTGGCGAATGGCCGCGGGCATTCAATAATAAATGGTCACAAAATAAATTTCATGGAGGCATGAAAAATTGATAATTCCTATGGCATCAAGGTTGGTGTACATTTTATACCAAACAAATTTTTATTTGCAGACCTACGATTTACAATTTGAGAATTTACAATTTAAAATTTCATATGTCACAAGAAACCAGTGAAAGACCAGTGGATTAACAGCGACCACTTCAGCATCTCGTCTTGGTGTATCTTCGAGCATACAATATGGACCAATAATCACATAGAAGGTGTGTAAAATACTGTTAATAACTTCATGAGATCAAATCCCAATTAGTTTCACACTCTTTAGTTCACACATTAGTTTCACGTCAAATTAATGTTGTCAAAACACTAGTCGTTATATAAAAAAAATTATAGATAAGTTCATGTGCTGTCAAAACAAACGGATTGTTATCAATAACAATGTTTTTTTTTTACTTTTAGCTTGGCACCGTAGGATGAATGCCAAGGGAACAAGACTGTCCTTTTACAAACTAGTGATGGTGCTCCAGCAGGAAGCAGAGCATTTCCACCTGTCTGTAGAGGCTCGAGACCTGGAAACCGAAATAAGGAGGAAATACACAGCAACTGACAAAGCGATAGACCAGCTTTGGATGAGCTATAGAGATAATGACCTCAGAATAAGAGACTATTTTGTTGTTATCAGTTTTTGACCTGTAAACCATTGAGCACAAAATTGAATAAAATGTGATTAACCAAGATACTATTACTTGTCCATGTACCTTACAATCCCACACCAGCCCTAAGCTTATGATTATTTAACAAGTAGTGAGGACGAAACTTCCCGGGGAAGAAACTTCCCACTAACTGGGGACGAATCTTCCCGGGGACGAAACTTCCCGAGGACGAATCTTCCCGGGAACGAAACTTCCCGATCCCGAAAGATGACCTAGAATCTCAGCATAGAGAAAGATTTCCTTAAGATATGTTTAACGCTGACAAAATGAAAGGCAGTAATAAGTTATGAACGTATCGATTAGTTAAAAATGAATAAAAGCTTGAACCTTATCTGAAAATCACCAGATCTCGACAGGCCCGTGAACTGTTTTCTAGACTTAGGGTTAGTAACCATAATTTAGAAATAGAAAAGGGTAGACATAAACAAACCCAACGCCTCTGAATGATAGGAGGTTCCAGGTATGCGATACCAGTGAAATAGAGAGCGAAAAACATTTTGTTATGGATTGTGAGGGAATTTCACCCAAACCGGCCTCCCGCCAAACCGGCCTCCACAATTTCACCCAAACCGGCCTCCACAATTTTACCCAAACCGGCCTCCGCGCATTTTTACCCAAACCGGCCTCCGCGCATTTTCACTCAAGCCGGCCTCCGCGCATTTTTAACCAAACTTTTCATGACACTGCAGAAAAATTTTAATAATAAAATTGTGACAGCAAAATGTTGGCCAGGACAGAGCCTTGTGGGACACCCGCAGATACTTCGCCCCATAACGACGGTATCAAGTCGGTTCGGCACCGGGTCGTTACGGCACCTAGGTAGAAGTCGTTTCGGCACTTCAGTCAAGTCGTTTTGGCACCTGATCTCATGAATGAAACGTTAATTTATCTGTTGATTATCACTTCACAGGAAAACACAGTTAACTATTCTCGGCTCTTCTGAAGTGTGTGATAATTTATTGTCGTTCAATGATGTTTTCACTTGGGATCTGCGAATCACAAATTTCTTTTCGAATCGAACCGAATTGTGTCTCTGATATCGACATCGAATCGAATTGAATCCCGAATCGAATCTTAAAAGATAAGTTATTTCATATTACATCAAACGGAAGTTACGGAACACTGTGATGACCCTTACGCGACGGAGTGAACACCTTAAACACCAATAACTAAATATTCTCTGTAGCACCGTCGCTGAAACAGCTAGGCCTATTGTCCATAGTTTTAGTTTTTGAAGGCCTAACTTGTTACTATTCACGTTCTTAAGAACGTGAATAGTAACAAGTTGGGCCTTCAAAAACCAAAAGTATGGATAATGTTCTGGGCCAAATTCACACCTTACCTAACAATTAAACATTGTCAATTACTCAAATAAATAGGAATTGAGCCTACATGAATGAATTTTCTAATGACAGTTTCAACCTATTTTTGTTGGAAATGTAACAAATTGAAGTTAGTACGAGAGATTCGAAAAGATCGAATCCTGAGACTGATTTGGGATCGATCTCGAAGCATATGCATGGTATCGATATTGAATCGAATCTCGAACATTCGCAGGACCCTAGTTTTCACAAGAAAACATAGTTCATCATTTTCGGTTCTTCGGGAGTGTGTCTGTGACTTGAGCGAGACGTAGGTAGGACATGAGTAACGGGTAGACCAAGTAAGGGGGTGCGTGTGGATAGGTGTAGGGCGAACGGAAGGACAGAAAAAGGGGGAGGGTAGGCATAGTTTAGAATACCAATTGTCCATTAAATTAAATTTCTTACCTAACAGAATATAAATATGAGTTGTTGGACATGTACTTGTGGTACCACGCTGGTTATCCGATTACCACCTTTGCGGTGCAGTACCTCATTTGCGGTTTAAAAAAGACGGAAACGGTTGAAGGTTGGTGTCATAAGATATGGTATAACTGCTATTAACTTGCGTATATCACTAAACAAAATTTAATCTGGCGATCTATCAAGGACACAGAAGGTCAAACCGTCGCTCCATTGTTGCTTCAGAATTTTGTCTTTGAGTTTAGGTCAGCTTTCATAAAAAGTCCTGCATTCGACTTATTTGGCAGCTTCGACGAGAGGTGTTGAACTTTTAGAATATCTGATTTGCGGTGTTGTCTAAACCGCTAAAGGTGGTAACTTACACCGCAAATAAGGTATTCATAAAAATCAATTACCCCCTCGATAAATTCCGTTTAAACATGTTTTCACAAAAGGCTCACAAACGTAACTTACACATTTGGCTAAAATCAGACAATTCTCTATACGGATGCTGCTCCAAGGACTCATAATAGCATATTTTAAATTTAATTCGCAGTTCAAACCCCCAACTGGAATTTTTATCTCCATATTTCCACTTTAAAATACTTCAAAAAAATTGTTTTTTATTTCTCTCATGAAAATATTTCTTGGATGAAAGTATTGGTGATTAATATCCACTCTGAAAGAGTTTGCAACACAAGTAGGCTTGTTGAAATGCGTGTACTTACCAATTTTCCAACTTGTATGCGTAACAATCTGCTGTTTTTTAAACCGCAAACGAGGTACTGCACCGCAAAGGTGGTAATCGCATGAACAGCGTGGGTACTCAGTCCTGGTTAATATTGTTTTTTACTCACATTAGAATGACAATATATTTCTTGGACATTTATGATGAATAATTCTAGGATTTGCTTAATGTCAAACGATTGACTTGCAGTTATTTTGAAGTCACTATTAGTGGTAACAATATTTACGTGACTTCAAGATAACTGCACGTCAATAGCTTTCAAATCCGAGAATTATTCAACACACTTGCCCTTTAATCAAGAAGTTATAATCCTACATGCCATATCAATCTTATTATTTGTTTTGTGCTAAAGTAAATGTTATTACTGTTCCATACTGCAATAAAGTTTGTTAAAATAAAGTTTGTTATCAGAAATGTTTCATTGTTTGTTTTTTTCTGTCCACAATAAATAGGTGCCGAAACGACTTGGCCAAGTGCCGAAACGACTCGGTATCGAATCGACCAGAAGTGGTACCGAAACGACTTGGCCAAGTGCCGAAACGACTAAAATGCTTAGAGGCCGGTTTGGGTAAAATTGTGGCGGACATTCTTGGAGGCCGGTTTGGGTAGAATGGTGGCGGACTTTCAAGATAAAATTTTGGAGGCCGGTTTGGGTAAAATGTAGAGACCGGTTTGGGTTCTTTGGAGGCCGGTTCGGGTAAAAATGTTGGAGGCCGGTTTGGTTGGAAGCTGGTTTGGGTGTATTCGTTGTGGGGCATATGTCGAAATTAGGGAAACGGGGTTCGAAGAAATTATAAAAGAAAACAAAGAATTTAAACAATTAAATGACTCAGAGAAATACTATTATATATTGAAAAACTGTGTTAGTAAATCGATTAATATTATTTCTAACATGATCTGGTCATTCTTCTGTAAGCGAAATCACATTGTTAACCCTTTACCCAAGGCAGACGATATCAAAGTTAATTATTTTAAATATAATTTTTTTTATATTTTTCCAAAACTTTCAACAAAACCATATCATGTGACCCCTCATTGGAACGAGCTCAATGAGCTCGTTCCAATGAGGGGTCACATGATATGGTTTTGTTGAAATATTTTGAAAAATTTAATTTTTTCAACTGCTCAATTTGCAAATTACGCGGGCGGATGTGGGCGATTCGTTAGGTAAAGGGTTAAAAAAAAAAAGTCATTAGTACTTGATATTATCATCATGTTTATTATGTCATCTTATTTGTTATGTTTGTATTGTGCAGCTGTCATTATGGTGTCATGCATTAAACTATTAAACTAAACTAAACTACGAAGTTTTGCGGTACTATCTACTACTACGTGCAATGACTTATTACGTTTAAAATACCTACAAATAAATATTTAAAATACAAGGTAAGAATTGTTAATAATTTGACTGAAAAAGCAAGGTAAATTCAATCAACTTTGAAAATATGTCTAGCTGTCAATCAAGCATTCACGTGCAGGCGGAAGTACTGCCCACTGACGCAGATGTAAATAACACAAACCCATGTGTTCACTCGTCTTCAAATCGAAAATAGAGTTTTTTCTCCATTTTAAGTGATAATGTCGACGATTTATTAAGAGCATGGTATAAATAAAACAAATAGGTACTTGGACCAGTAATCAGATTTAAACCACTCGTAGAGTAAGGGTTTTAACCACTCGGCAGAACCTCGTGGTTAAAACTCTTATACTACTCGTGGTTTAAATATGATTACCGACCCTAGTACCTATTTATTATTCTATATTTATACCAGGTTACCTATTCTACTATATATGAAAAGCCTATAACATAAATTTTAGCTTTACACACCAACTGTGGTGAACACAACAGCAATGGGATTTCAATAGTTAAAATCTACACCTACAGTGGAACTACATCCAAGTTGACCTTTGGTGACGTCGACCTGAATACGAACTTGTCTAGATTTATCGCACGTCGCCTCGCGAAGAGTGAAATGAAAGTGGCAATTATTTATTACGTTTTTTAAATGAGTTTACCCCATAAGGTACCCAAAATTAACAAACATGCATTGTCTCGTGTTAATAAAGCATCCATAACTCGAAATAGTATGTTATTATGTTATTAAAATGAAAAAGGACTCGTTTCTTTTTCCATTTCGTTTCGGAGATAAAATTGACAGCGGAAGTACCACCCACCGATGCTCATGTAAACAAAAACAGATTCGCACGTATGTACGCCTGCTGCTCAGTAAAATCGAGAAAAAATAATAGCGACTCTTAATAATCTGACGATCATGTTATAAATAAAATATACCCAAAGTAGCTTGGTGTACCAAATGTTCACCACTCGTGGTGAAGTGGTGTTAGCCGCGCACCAAAGGCTCGCGGCTAACACCACTTCACCACTCGTGGTTAACATTTGGTACACCAAGATACTATGGGTATATTCTATATGTCTCACTGACTAGTATGAAGTATTGTATAAACAGTTTTCACCCTTAAATTGGTATAAACTCTGGCTGAATTTCACTGGAACTGGCGGTGAGGATCATGCTTTCTACTAACGTGGGTCACGAGAAACAAGAACTGGGCAAGAGCTGCGGACATTATTGACACGCGAAATATTGGCGTTTGTATAGAAGTCAAAAGAGGAATAAATTTATACCCAGGAAGACATGAGTCATGCATTTCCGTTAACTCAAGTCCTGTATTAACGCTATCAAAATACCCCAAAACGAAATGTGTTTTTGTTCAATTACTCTCCTCCGGTGATGGTGTTGTAGATTGACTTCTAATACTTGGACCCTAATGTCTTTCACAGAATGGTTGTTCGACGCGAAATGATTAGCAACCGGTAAATCATGATTATTAATATTTGAATGTGAATGTCCTCGCCCATAGGGGACATAGAACATTCTAACACTCAGGAGACGTTGTGATACCGTAAAGAATTGGAGATGGCACCTTGTTCCAGTCAACAGACGATATAAAGCATTAGTAATCATCCTGCCGATTATGGGGCTTCTTTGTTCGGTGATCATCGATCATCGTCCATCATTATTTCTGATATATCCCTCCCACTGAAAAAGGCACACGTAAAATACGCTGGAAACGAATACTCGAGAATTTCGCAGTTACAGTTCTCGGAAAGTAAATTCTTTTCCACTAGTGCACTTCTGACGAAAAAGGCACTCTCTTCCCCCTTGCACAGTAGCCTCAGGGCAAGGGGGTAGCTGCTCCCATTTCCGGCGCCCTCGGTCCGAGCATCACAGGCTCATAGGGAAGTGGTGAGTGAGGAGAGGGGAAACTCCCATTTGCGGCCCAGTCTCAAGAAGTCGTTTCGCATCCAAAGGAGTCGGCTGTTGGACAGGTAGAGCTATGGGTTGGGGAGGGGAAGTGGTGGCTGATTCATACCGCTTTCCTCTCTTCATCTTTTGCTTTCTTCTTATCCAGTGTGTCCTGATGCTTGGTTGATGGGCTCCTTTTCTTTCGCTTTTTCTGTTTCTCTGCTGGAGTTGATCCTACCTCCTTCTACCTCTGATATTCCTTCAATTCAAATTAAATATACACAAAATGTACATCAAAATGAAGGTTGGGAGGTATAGAACACGAAACACACGTGTAATCAACTCATAGAGTCGACTGTAGGCACCACTGGTTCCTGGAAGTCTGCTGCCGTATTCGCACCAGAACTGATAATAAAATAATGTGATAACTTATATTATCATTTCTCATGTGATCGATACTTTGTTTTTAATGTCAGCCATTTCTTAGCAGTTCAGGTGGAAATTCCACTCCAGGTGTCCTAACTTATACTATGAGTTTTCGTGTGGCCGATAATTTGCTGAACCCCGACTGATTTACTAATGCACTGCATGCATGCTCATTACCGTTCCTAGCGGAATTACACTTAATTTTATTATGTTGTGTGAACCACTGTTGGAGGGAGCTCTCAGAGCACCTTCCAAAAGTGTGCCAGACAACCCATATTCTGCGCCCCTCCACCCCTCAGCTTCTCCATATTTAACTGTTTAGTTTTAATGCCAGTATTTCAATAACGCTTCGGGTGGAAACTTAACTTAATGTAACTTTTAAGTGAGTCATTCTTTAACAGTTTGTGTGGCAACTCCACTCTATGAGTTATAACATATATTACAGCTCTCAGATAATCATTAATTTGCTAAACATTATGAGAACTACTAATTTACTGTATATCCATGACTGCCTTCAGCAAAATGATATTTAGTGTCAATTTGCTGTGTGAACCACTGGTGGTGAGAGCTTTTATGGCATCCTCCATCATTGTCTCGAACAATTCATATTCTGCACCCCTCCCCCCCCCCCCCGCACCCCGCGGTTTCTATGCATGCCCATTACCGTTTTCAGCAGAAATATATTCACCAGCCCATCTTATAAAGCTTTTTTATTGTACACAATATCCACTCCGTGTAAACACGTAAGTTCGTCAAAGCAGGCTATACCCCTTACCTCCATCAAAAATTACTAACTTATCCTTTATATATTTACATAACCCCTATTTCGTCTTGTTCTTTTTTTTGTTTGTTTTTTTTTTGTTTTTTGGTGGTTTTGGGGTTTTTTGCGTGTTTTACGTATGCTCCACTTTCCATTCTACCTGTCCAACACTCTATACTTTACACTACAGCAATTCTTCTAAACCCAGCTTGAATACACTGTACTTCCGTAACTATATTCATACTCAAATGTGTTCACTCGAATCATACCGTGCCAGGATAGGCAATTTTAACCTTTCAGTTTTTGTAGTAGTTTAAAACAATGCTTGCCGAAAGGTAGATCTACTTGTATCCTATTTTACTTGCTTTTGCGCTTCAGTGGTGTTGAGCTGTATAAAAGTTTTGCTGCAATGTTTGCTCTGTTCATTGGGCAATCCAACGTTCCTGTCACCTATCACTCAATAAATTCTGTTGAAGCAGTTACCCATCACTACGGATCTCTGAATGTTCTGCAGGGCACGTCGTATTTGAAAGTATTAACCACACTTCTCCTATTGATGTTGTTTTCCTTTTGCTTGGTCATAAGCTTATTACTATTGTCCGGCGATATTGAAACTAACTCTGGTACGAATTCTCTAAATTCAGACCATAATCAGAATACTCTAAAAATTATTCATCTTAACGTTCAAAGCCTCAAACCTAAACTGGATATTGTACAACGCGAATTTGCATCATTTGATGTCGTGGCTTTGAGTGAAACATGGTTGCACAGTAACGATCCCACATCGGATGCCCAACTCCATGGGTTCCATGAACCATTGAGATTCGATCGCTCGTCAAGGGGAGGTGGGGTTGCTATATACATCAAAGACGGCATTTCTTATCGACACAGGCCGGATCTTGATACTCCTAATACGGAGTGCCTATGGGCTGAAATATTTACCAAATGGAGTAAGTCGTTATTATTAGGGGTATTCTATTGCCCTCCCAATAGTCCTCCAGAAATATGGGATTCCATATCAGCATCCATCGAAAAAGCCAGAGACACGTCTGTTGGTGATTTAATTGTCACGGGTTATTTTAATGCTAATCAAATGGCTTCCGCAAGAAGCAGCTTTTCTGAAATAATCAATTACTTTAACCTTTGACAGTGTGTGGGTGAACCGACTTGTTTTACCGAGACATCTTCTTCACTGTTAGATCTCTTTGCTGTCAGTGGCACAATCAACGTGAAAGCATGTGAAGTCATTGAACCAATTATCCCTGACATGACCCGCTATCATTGTCCAATCACAATAGAAGTTGAATTCATAAAACCAAACCCTCCATCTTTTAAGAGGAAGATATGGCTTTATTCTCAGTGTAATTATGACGTCCTGAACGAGGCTTTTTCTAACACCGATTGGAACTCTATCTTTGATACTCTGTGTCTTGATAGTATGGTTTCCAAATTCACCGACAAAATACTCGATACTGCATCTAGACATATACCTAATAAAATTATTACTTCGAGAGTGGACCAACCAAAATGGATGCATAATGAAATAAGATTACTAATTAGACAGAGAAAACGTTTGTATCGCATTGCTAAACGCACGAATGTACCGCACACCTGGGCTAATTATAAACTCAAACGGAATGAGGTTGTATCGGCTATCAGGAAAGCTAAAGCCCTGTGCCTTTCGAAAGTTCAATCTACATTGAATTGCAACGTAACCCCAACATCTCTGTGGTGGAAGACCCTAAAAACACTCATCGGTAGCAGTAATACAGCAGGTTATCCTAACTTGATCCATTTAAACAAACTATATTCCTGAAGTGCTGAGAAAGCTGAAGTGCTCAATGAATACTTCAGTTCTATCTCGACAGTTGACGACTCGAATGCTTGTTTGCCAGATCCACCACCCCCTGTTTCCAAATGTATTGATAGTATCACTCTACAATGCAGCGAAGTATATGTTGCAATGAAGTCGATAAAGGTGTCGAAGGCATCTGGTCCCGATGAAATAAGCCCGCGTCTCCTTAAAGAATGTAAATCCTCTCTCTGTGAACCACTTTCAATTTTATTCAACATATTACTGAATAACTCGTACTTTCCTTTATTATGGAAAAGAGCAAACGTCACCCCAATCCTTAAAAAACAACCTTCAAACTCGGTCACTAATTATCGTCCGATATCGTTGATAAGCTGTGTTGGTAAACTATTTGAAAAGTGTGTTTTCAAACGCTTGTGGCGATTTTTGAACGAAAATAATTTCAGTCAGGCTTTACACCTGGAGACTCAACTGTTCTCCAACTGACCGACATTTACGACGAATTTTGTCGTGCACTTGACGAAGGCAAAGAAGTCAGGGTAGTTTTTTGTGATGTCAGTAAGACGTTTGATAAGGTGTGGCATGCTGGTCTTATCCACAAGCTGGAGAGTATTGGCGTCTCAGGGGAACTACTATTGTTTTTAAAATCGTATCTTGCGGATAGATCGCAGCGAGTTGTGATAGCCTCTGATGCATCATCATGGCGGCCCATCAATGCAGGTGTACCTCAGGGGTCTATACTCGGACCCTTACTGTTTCTGATTTTCATAAACGATATAACCAGCGATCTTCTCAGTAGTATACGCCTCTTTGCAGACGATACGTCTTTATACTTAATTATCGAGAGCCCTGAGCAAGCCTCGGCCATAATCAATCATGATCTGGCAACAATCGAGCATTGGGCCAGAACATGGTTGGTCGAGTTCAACCCCACCAAAACAGAAAGCTTGTGTGTATCACGTAAAAACAATCCCACCCCCCACCCCCTTTATATTTTGGCGACTCACAGATTTTGGAAGTTTCTGAACATAAACATTTAGGGGTGGTACTGAATAGCACATGTACATGGAACGACCACATTGACCACATCTGCTCCAAAGCCTGGTCCCGCTTAGATTTATTGAGGAGGCAAAAATTTAATCTTGATCGTAGTGTCCTAGAAAAAATATATTTTGCTTTTATTAGGCCTCTTCTGGAATACGCAGATACTGTCTGGGATATCTGTACTATTACTAATGCCGCGGAACTTGAAAAAATACAAATTGCAGCAGCAAGAATTATTACGGGTGCAACAGTAAGTGCCAGCAAGTCCTTGTTATATTCGGAAACACGATAGGACTCCCAGCAAGACAGACGACGTAAACATAAACTAATCCAGTTTTTTAAAATGTATCATCACATGTCACCCCCATACATCGCCAACAAAGTTCCCCCAATCATCCCCCTCTCGAATGCATCTCTTAGTCTCCGATCTGGTCAAAACCACCGAGTTCCTTTTTGCCGAATGCAACTGTACCAGCGCTCTTTTATTCCCAGTGTTACTGACCAGTGGAATAATTTACCCTTACCTGTCCGCGAGAACACGTCATTGCTTAAATTTAAAACTTTTCTGAACGATGGTAACCAAAGACCCCCAAGGTTCCACAGTAATGCGAAATCTAGCAGGGCCCAAATATACCATTGCAGACTGCGGTTGCATTGTAGTAGCCTTAATTCTTACCTATACAATAATCACTTATCGCCCAGTCCCTCCTGTCAATGTGGTGAGCGTGGAACTACCGATCATTTTTATTTCGTTGTCCACTTTTCTTCGGACGCTCGTGATTATACGATTAATTTACTCCCATTTGCAGTAGATACATCCATACTTCTGTTTGGCTCAGAATTCTTGAATAACGACGACAACCGTCGTATCTTTGAAGTGGTTCATTACTTTATTTTATCCAGTAAGCGCTTCCAATGAGTCGAACACCCGTGGGGATCCCGTGAAATGAGGCAGTGCTTGTCTATTGTGGTAAACAAGTTCTGCTTTCCCGGGAAGTGAAGCAGTGCTTGTTTCTTACGGTAGACAAGTTCTGTTTCACTGTAAAAAAGGGACTCTTGTCACCAATGCCTGGGGTAGGAGTCCTCTTAAATGGGCAACGATTAGCTAAGTTCGACTCTACCTCTTTGATGCGGTCGCAAGTCTCAACTATCCATAGCTGCAGAAAAGTGACCTTAATCATTAATAATTAAATAAACAACGATTTGAAACTCGATACTATGCCTTCATTCTCACTTCTTGTGGGAATCAAGATATTGAGGCTGTGATTGTTCACTGCGGTAAATAATTTCTGCTTAGCTGGTACAATAGGACCGAGTGACCAATGTCTAAGGTCGAATACCTTTCCATGCATTTCATCGTTCAACACTACCAACAATTATTCACGCCTAACACTCTACAAAATAAAATAACGAAACAAGCTGCCTATACCCGATTCCTTGACTCTTGAGTGTTCGACCAATGTATGATATATTCAAGCTGTTTCTATTGTTCTATCTTTTTTTTCTCCTATCACTGCTGCTGTTCTACCTTCTTTTCCTTTTCTATCCAATTCAATTTGATGTTTAAACAATCTCACACATCGTTGCCTGGCGGTTGAGGCTTTCTGCACTCCGTACCTGAATGCTATTGATCTCTCCAACCATATTGTGTCGCGCTAATTCTAGGGACTGGGTCTTGGTGATTGGGACTGATTGTGCACACGTACTTTTACTGATCTACAACCGCAGGAACTAAGCTACTTTTATATCCAATAGAGTGAGAGTCTCAGCCTCCTGGTCGCGATGTGTGAGCTTCTCCACGGATATGCATCACCTACAGGAGTAATTTTATATTTTGTCAGGGAGACGACTTACATAAGCTTTAAGCTTTCTGTCGAATCCCTCTCTTACACAGTAAGCATTTATCTAGTCTTCACTTGTTTAGTGTATACTACTGTATCTTGTGTTGCTCAGATCTTTCTTGTTAACTGTTCTTGTGAAGTGTATATACTTATCAATTATTCAATAAATATTGTTTAAACTAAAAGCAGACGACACATGCAAACAAAATTCTTGAATAACTAATTGTTTTCATTTCTTGTCTCAAAAACATAGGTTATGACCCCTCATTGGAACGAGCTCGATGCAAAGAGCGGTCATAACCTATGTTTTTGAGACGAAAAATGAAAAAATAATGACAATTAATTGGCGATTTTTTAGAATAGCACTGGCCAGTTTTGACGGTTACGTTGGGTAAAGGGTTAACTGCGCATCGTCTTAAAACAAACACTCACCTGACATTTTGTATAATCTATTCATTTACAACAAGAATCGGAAACATAAGTATACTTTCAGAGAGGAAATCCAACTGTACCAAATAGTAGATTCCCACATATATTTCCAGTACTGAAAAAGACGCATAGTCCGCAGTTCGCTGACTATCTTCCTAATCACATTTGTGCCTCTCCATTAACTCTGTTGTGTCCAGCCATTATCTTAAAACACACAGTCACCTGGTACTTTGTATGGCCTATTCATGTACAAGAAACATAAAAAGACTTTCAAAGAAAAAATCCAGTAGTATCAATCGAAACAAGTGAAGATGTGACCGTAAGTAAACAAAGAATGCGATGAACTTTAACTGTCGTGTGTCTAAAAGTTAAACCGAAATTTCAGCCAACACAGTTTGCTATCCCTTGACTTTCCAGACCTGGAATTTAAACTAGGGCTGTCACGATTAATCGATCAATCGATTGTCGATCGGTCATGCCGAAATCGATTAGTATTTTTCGTTGCCAAAGTAAATTTTACACCGTTTTAGACGTTTAATAATTAAAAAAAAATCGATGAAAAAACTATTGTTTTTAAAGGTAAAAGGTCAAGAATGTCGACGTTAAACCTCAAGAAGACGTTAGAAGCAATTGTCTTTATATACATTCAAAGCTTTGGTGTTCTGAACTTTTAAACCGTCAGTGTAATAATCAAGACCGGTCGTCAGTTGCGAACTTCGCAACTGACGACCGGTCTTGATTATTACACTGACGGTTTAAAAGTTCAGAACATCAAAGCTTTGAATATATCTAAAAGAGGTCGTCTTCGTTGTTTACTTGAGGTAGGTCATCTGACTTGAACTTCTATTTTAACGACTTCAAAGACAGGAAGGGGGTAATCTAGGTACGATTAATAGATTATTATCGATTATTTGTGACGATTAATCGATTCCTAAATTAAAAAATCGTGACTGCCCTACTTTCCAGGCCTGGAATATAAACCAGTCAAAGTCCAAGACTTTAAGGATTCAGAACTACACTTGCCCACACAGTCTTTAGAAGATGTAAGATCAATACAATGTACTTTACTTGAATTTCTGTCGAAGTTTTTATGGTTCTTGTTTCGTCATCAGACCAAATTTCAGCAACATCCAAAGATGTTCCTGAAAATAAGGAGTAGCAATCAAGTCCCGCTGGTAAGTACACAAACTTTTAAAACAACGAATACATACTACTTTATGTTCAGTACATATATGAATATTGGGAATTCAATAGTCAATTTATTTATATTATTTAGTGGTGTTTAAGGTCACATACTTATGCACAATGGCTAATCATGACCGTGACAGTTTTACGGGTGGAGGAAGCCGGAGTACCCGGAGAGAACCACCGAGCAACGACGAGCAGCTGTCAGCTCTCCAACATCGTAACTATGAACTCTGCACCGCAGCACAGGCAGGGTTAGATTGGTTGAAGACATGCGCACCATCGACGTGCAGTACGCCTCAGCACACAGCGTCATCGTGCCCCCATGTAGGCAATCGGGGTGAAGTGTCTTGCCCAAGGACACAACGCGGTTGCCGCAGGTGGGATTCGAACCGAGGACCTCTCGGCTTGCAGCCTGCACCTCTACCAACTGAGCCATCGCGCCCCCTCAATAGTCAATACAATTTTTCAAAACATTACAAGTTATTGTGATGGATTGACGGTAACGTGGTCTGAGGTTTGCCGCTCGGAGCTTATGTTGAACCAAGTCGCGGGTCATCTAGGTTGAACATAAAGCTCCGAGCCGCAAACCTCGGACCATATTACCGTCAATTCATCACAATAATGTATACGTTCAAATAAATTTCTGACCATGGCCAAACCACAGATTGTAAACTACACTTGGTAACTTTTAACGATAACAAGTTTTAGTAAATAAATATCTCGTACGCACGGAGTTTCCAAGCTCTGTAGAACCGTTTGATTTGGAGGTATCCCTTCCGTACCATATATTATACTGGATGTACCCCGCGTTTCCCAAAGCAGTTTTTCCCACGAAGACCTTGCTGAAGCTTCTCTGCCTATTAACCCTTTACCCAACGTAATGACCAAAATCGGCCTGCGCTATTCACAAAAATCGCCAATTAATTTAATTAATCTTCGAGCTCGTTCCAGTGAGGGATCATAACCTATGTTTTTGAGACAAAAAATAGTTATTCAAGATTTTTTTTGCAAGAGTCGTCTGCTTTTCATGTTAGGTAAAGGGTTAAGAATTCACTTCCTCTTCACAGTTAGATTATTCGTGTGGTTTCGGTAGATACCTCTTCCCCTGATGTATATATTTACCCTTAAATACCCGTAGTCAAGCATTTTCACCCATACACACTAAGAGGTTTGCTGCTACCTTCCGAGATACAGAACTTCCCACTCTCTCCCTTCGAGTAGGTTCCACCTTACGACCCATGGCTAGAACTTTGCTTTTATTTTCATTTAATTCGAGTCTCCATTTATTCCCACATCTCCCAACAATTGCCCGCATCTCTCTAGCTCCTCTTCACATTCTCTCTCGTGTACCCCTCGACGTCACTGGACAAATAGTCAATAAAACAGATAATGGTTGAGGCCACTCCATCTTACTTCAAATAGTACAGTGATTTGTAATTTAAACAATACTTCAATCGGAACATCATCTGCCACACGTGTGAAAAATCTAGTAAAATGAAGCGGATTGCAAGTACCCCGTTGACAGAATAATTGCCAAATGGGCGACCTCATTTCAAATATTTCGCGTGGTGACGTCAGACGGTAACATATGTCACGGGAGCCGTAAACATAGAAAAGACTAAGCGAGCTCTTGTCCAATTATATGGCGAGGATTTTAGTCTTATTGGTATTGGAACATAGATACACATATACAATTATGAAAAGGCGTTTTAATTTTAAAAAAAAAAAGAGTTTTATTTCAATCATAAAATCAATCACAAGATTAGCTTTAAATATTTCCTGTTTAACCCTTTACCTAACATGAAAATCAGCCGACACTTGCAGAAAAAATTCTTGAATAACTAATTTTTTTCATTTTTTGTCTCAAAAACATAGGTTATGGCCCCTCATTGGAACGAGCTCGACGAGCTCGTTCCAATGAGGGATCATAACCTATGTTTTTGAGACAAAAAATGAAAAAAATAATGAAAATTAATTGGCGATCTTTGAGAATAGCGCTGGCGGGTTTTGCCGTTACGTTGGGTAAAGGGTTAAAAATATAAGATTCATCATTCACTGGTGCTTTAGTCAAATCATAAGTTATGATCCCTCATCAGAGTAAGCACCTTCCAATGATGGGCTATGAATTATATTTTGAGGTAAAAAGGGATTTTTTAAGGTATTCAAGAAACCTTTGGCTGAAGGTGATCTGATAGCCGTATTTGGAAATTCTACTATCAATAAGTGTTGAAAAGCTTAGCAAACTGAGAAAAACAAAAATAAAGCTCCAAGTCCAATTCTCATATATACGCGTATCTGCACATGAAAAATGAAAGACAACCAGAAAAGTGTGCCAACAGGCAGATGTCAAACAATACCCATCAGCTAAAATAAAATGAAAGGTATTGAAATTATGCATGTGTTTCATACTATACATTGGTACACATAAGATCGATTTATTATCCTCAAAACGATAGATTATCGTAGAAATTGCGTAAAGATAGAAATCGTATCCCCCACTGTAAAGATATGGAAATTTTCATTTTTCCGGTATCAATCAAAATGGCGGCTTTCAAAGCATCACTTCAAGGTGAATACGAGTCAAATTATCACTGGAAATGATCAATTTGTTCTAAAAACGAATAATGAAAAGTTTTTGAGTGGACACTGATCAATTCCAGCAATAATTCAATACGTATTCACCTTGAATTGATGCATGGAACCCGCTAGTCCAAACATGTCCTGAAAGTCCCTAATATAAGTTTTTGGTTTGTACGCCCTTTTAAAGAACGTACCAAACCAAAAACGAAAATTACGGACTTTCGGGACATGTTTGGACTAGAAACCCGCCATCTGAATCAGATTGCAAGACGCTAATCTGATTCAGATGGCTGGTTTCAGTCAAATCACTTCCGCGTTTCAATGATTCAATGCACTGTTTATTTTCATGCATCAATTCATGGTTGAAATGAGAGAAATTATCAGATTCTTATAAAAAGCGTATAGTAAAAAAGTGGATACGGAAAATTATCTCACTTGTGAACGAGATAAATGGTTTATTTCGCTCGCTCAAGCGCTCGCGAAAAATAAACATTTGCCTCGGTCACTCGTGAAATAATTTTTGGTATCCACTCAAAAACATTAGATATCCTCTATCTATGCTTCTACATAAATATTTTTTAGTTTTCCGGCTAAAAAAATTATGACTCATTTGTTTCAATAGAGTTTACTGTTTAGTGCCTTTAGTTTGTACGAAATCTCAAATGAGTGTAGTTTACACTGAAGATGACAAATTTGTGTTTGCCAGATCAGAAATGTTTTCAGAGATTGAGGAGGAGGGTGTGGTTGAGGGTTGTAGAGGAGGATGAACAATGTTTGTTCAAGCATGGCACGAATTTGCCAGTGGATTCTGATGTAAGCATTCCATTGCGTCTTGGTGAATTATTCAGGAAGAGAGTCTGCAACCACTAAAAGTGGCTTTCAACAATCTGCAATGTTGCAGTGAGACTAAAATCCTAGCCCTCCCATTGGACCAGAGTTCGCACAGTTTATCCTATGTTTTCGGCTCCATTGACACATATCACAGTCTGATGTCACCGAGTGAAATATTTGAAAAGATGATAACAATGGAGAGAGATTCAGTCTACTAAAATCTTATTTTTCGTGGCCAGTGATCATTCTATGAATGTATACCCACAACCCAATTATAAAAAGGTCAAGGTTACTCCATCTCAGTTCAAATCACGAACTTGTTCATGATTTGAACTGAGATGGAGTAACTTCGACCTTTATCTGAGTTATTGATTTTTTGTTGTCCTGTGACGTCGAGAGGTTTATTTACTAAATTTGTTATTAAAGTTGCCTTGTTCATTGAAGTTGCCTTGTTCACTGAAGTTGCCTTGTTCATTGAAGTTGCCTTGTTCACTGAAGTTGCCTTGTTCATTGAAGTTGCCTTGTTCACTGAAGTTGCCTTGTTCATTTCACGATGTGTGTTTTTTGGTTATGGAAAGGGTCTAATTGGAACATATACGTTATTGTGATGAATTGGCGGTAACAAGGTCTGAGGTTTGTGGCTCAAAGCGTATGTTCAACTTCGAGGCTTCACGTCCTTCACGCAACATAACTTATAATGTTGCGGTAAACGCCATTGAAATTGCAAAGAATCGTACCACAGCATTGCTATCAACAATTGTATGGCCAATTCCTATGGCTGAATAGAGGGACATATCACCAAGATTAGCATTAATCTGTGACAGTTTTGAGCCTGTCTGATTACTGCCCCAGGAAAGAAAGAATTGGGTGGGTACAGCATCTTATTACTGACATATGGAACGAAGTAGCCCCCCCCCCCAACCCCGACGCACACCCTGTGTTGGTATATTCTATACTTTTTATATTACCTTCAAGTGGTTCAATAATTTTATTATTCGGTACACTGCCTTAACCAACACTACTTCGACTTTCTTCAACTTGTTTACAAGTCTAAGTTCTGCTCAGAAAAAAGCGAAAGAATGAGAAAATATGAAAAGATTAAATAAAGGAAGAATGAGAAAACATGAAAGAAATTTTGCAATCAACCACAATCAAACACTTCAAAACAAAGCTATCTATAAAATGTAATGTACAGAATGAAACCAAAGATGAATGTGTCATGTAATAACGAGTTTCTGTACATTGCGTAACTTCAATAATCTGGAAGTTGATCAAAAGATCATTTTTGGGACTAAAAATCTAATTGTATATTAATTTTAAAATAATCTTCCTAATATTTTCTTATGTCACAACATCAGCAAATACTGTAATAATTCAGGTCATATAGTCATTTTTTAAAATAACTGTACAGCGTTTCATAAAAAATTAAATGCCTGAAGAGCTGCATTTAAACAGTAGATATACTTATAGAAAACATAATTTGTTAGATCAAAATATCCTTTCTTCTCTTACTTTGGCCTGAAGATTATTATGGAATTCCCGAAGTTGCTGTCAAGGGTGATAACCTGGCATAATAATAATAACACTTTGGCCAGCAGCTGATTTGTCGCGGTTCTCGGACGAGAAGGCCATTGTTACCCCTGAACTTCCAACTGCCTCCCTATTCCCACGCTTCTCCTCTCCTCCTAACACTCGGAGACGAACTGCTTGATGACATCCCTCGCCCCATTCTTCCCAATCTCTCCGATTAGCATATTAACCCTCTCTTTTGAGTCTCCCCCTAACCACATATCCTTCATTCTCCCATCTCACTTTCCCCATTATACTCCCAGTGAATCTCATTCTTTTAGGCTGATACTTTGGGCATTCTAGAAGAAAGTGTCCCAGGGTCTCCACCATGCCCAAGTTACACACCTGGCACTCCCTTTCACCGTCTTTCCCAATTTTCCCCTCAGCTCCAGGGATCGCGACCTCAGCTTGAACAACAGTGCCCCCCCCCCCCCCAAAGGTGCCATCAAGGTACTCTTCAAAACCTGGCCTCTCTTTATCACGCAGGCCACCCAAAGACCTCTTTGATTTGACCCCCCCCCCCCTCTCGCCAATTACGGTTACAATCCTCCATGACCCTTTCTCTGACGATTGTTTTACCCTGGTTTGCCCCAACGTCCAGGTCCGAGATCTTCAATGAGTAGTTCTCTACTAGCTCCCTCACTTGGACCATCCACCCCGTTTTGATATTTGGGTTGAAAATTCTCAGGAACATTACTTTACACCATCGGTTGTCGGGGAGATTTATCAAATAATTAAGATAACCGAGTTTCAACAGGTCTATCCTGTCCTTGATCCTCATCCACCCAAGCTCACCCCTGATTGCTTCTAGCGCTGCGGCATTACTCGACCCCGTTATCCATCGGCCTGCATCGTTCTGCAAGATTTCCAAGCTCTTTACGGCCGTCTGGTTTAGGGGTACCACTTCCGTACCGTATGTTATACTTGGCAGTCCCACCATTTCCCAAATGGTTTTCCCCACGAAAACCTTATTGAAACTGTTTCTCCCTATAAGTTTCATTTGGTTAAGGATTCGCTTCCCCTTCAGAATCAATTTATTTGTGTGGTTTCGGTAGATGCCTCTTCCCGTAATGTTTATATTTACCCCCCAAATACTCGTACTCGCCTGTCTCCCACACTGAGAAGTTTGCTGCTCCCTTCGGGAATACAGAACTCACCCACTCTCCACCTGCCAGTGGGATCCACTTTGCGGCCCACATGTATAACTTTGCTCTTGCTTTCATTAAGTTCGAGTCTCCACTTGCTCCCATATTTCCCAACAATTCCCAGCATTTTCGTTAGCCCCTCTTCGCTTTCTGACACTAGAACGATATCGTCTGCAAAAAATAGCCCTGGGATCTTCGTCCCCAACTGCTACCCCCTCGTCGCTACGCAGGAGTTCATCTCCCAAACCTTTGATGTACAATGCAAACAGGATTGGCGAAAGGATACACCCCTGTTTTAGGCCTATCTCCATAGGCACACGTTTTGTTGTAATATTTCCCAGGCTAAGTTCACTCTGAACATCTTTATATAGTGCTTTCATAATTCCAACAAACTCGCCTCCTAAGCCCAGAGCCTCCAGCTTGCGCCACATACCCTCCCTCCATACTCTATCGTATGCCTTTTTGACATCCAAAAAGGCCATAAACATCTTTTTTTTTTCTTTTTTTTTTGCTTTCGCGGATTCTATCATTTGGGATAGCGTGAAAAGATGGTACTCTCCTTCCCTTCCTGAAGCCATTCTGGATTTCTCCCCAACAACCTTTCTCTTCAATCACCTCCTCTGGTCTCCCATAAAGGACTTTAAGAAAACGTTTCCAATGTTGCTACTGACAGAGATCTCTCGATAGTTATCCAAAACATCTTTTTACCCCTTTTTGTGAATAAATGTCACTTTGCTTTCTCTCCACTCCTTTGGGACCTCTTGATTTTCTATGGCTAGATTGAATAGGGCAGTTAGGCTTTCCATGAGTTCCTCTCCGCCTTTTTTGATAAACTCGTTAGGAATTTCATCTACTCCTCCCGCTTTTCCATCCCTTAATTTTGATATCACCTTTCGCACCTCCTCCGTTTTTATTTCGCGGCACGCGAAGTTCGATAGGTTTTCCTCGACCTGATTCGAACACCCAGGTGGGCTTCCCATGCCCCATCGCTTATCGTTTACCTTTTCCCAGTGCTTGACTAGTTCTGATGCGACTTGATCTTGCTCGTCTGTAACTCTGCCATCTACTTTAATACTCTGTGGGTTACTTCCTTTGTTACGTTTATTCACCCATTTCCAAAATACGTTCGAACTCGACCCCCCTGTCGTTCTTATCGTCCTAATAAGACTGCTATTTCGTACTCTCCGATTATCGTCTTTAATCTTATTTACTTTATTTCGTGCTTGGTGGTATTCTTCCTTTGCTACTGTGGCCTCGTTGCTTTCCGCCCCCTAAAGTTTTCTACTTCTCCTGTATGCAGCACATTTTGCTTTTCTTCCCTTTATGGCCCTTTTCAGTTCATCTTTCACTCTGTATCCAAGTTCCCGTGTTGGCACCCTCACCTTTCCTACACTTTCCTTTCCTGCCTCCACCAGGCTCGCAACTATGGCGTCGGCCATCTTCTGGACACTGCCCCTCATGGGTACGGTTGCGAGCTTTGGTTTCGGTTTTTCATTGAACTTCGCCCAGTCAGCATCTTTTTTGAGTTCCCAAATCTCCTTAGAGCTTCCTTTACTTTTTACTAGAGTTTTGGCTCTGATCGTCACTGTAATCAAGTTGTGATCACTATCCACCTCCATTTTACCCTCATCATCCACTTCTGCCCCTATCACCTCCCTCCATAAATTAATATCTGTGAGGATGTAGTCGATTATTGATTTTCTGTCGTTCCTCTCCCAGGTCCATTTCCCCTTACACCTCGCGTCCCTGTTCAGATTCTTCAGACCGAGCTCGTTTGTGAAGTTCAACAGCTTCCTTCCATTCCTGTTGACTTTATTGTCCCCACCCTCTATGCCTTCTTCGTCATTACCTATGTGGCCATTAAAGTCACCCATCAGAATTATACCGAGCCCCTTGTTTTGTAGTTCGGTGATATTGGACCTTAGTGTTGAGTATATCGAATCATTCCATTCGGGTTTGCTTCCCTCCACCGCACAATACACAACCCCAAGGGCAATACTTTTGTTTTTCAGACTGATCCTTACCCATCCAATTTCTTTCGATGCCTCAGCCGGGGTGCTGATGTTTTCCAGGTCTGTGATCAGCGACGGTTTTAAATTCTCTTTAATGTACATGCCTACCCCTCCCCCTTTTTTCTGGCCTTCCGTTCGCCCTACACCTATCCATACGTACCCCCTTACTTGGTCTACCCGTTCCTCGTGTCTTACCCACGTTTCGCTTAAGCCCATGACGCAAACTTCTCTGCCTCGATCAATGTAGCAATTTCACTTACTTTCCGGTGGAGACCCTGGATGTTGCTATAACCCACTTTCAGGGTTTCAAGGTTCATTGGCTTCCGCCTACTGGTCCCATTATTATCTGGTCCCTGTATGTTTGTATATCCTACTTTGTGTACCTGTGCTTTCCTTGGGAAGCTATTCCTATTGATTTGGATTTTTGGTCCCTTTTCCTTATCCCCCTTGTCCCATTTTTTACACCTATGGTTCGTGACACATTTCCTGTGTTCATTCCCCCTTCACTGCCCCCCTCCCCTCCCTATACCAAAAAAGGCTCCACCACCTGCAACATATTTCTTCCTAAAACCTCTGTACCCCTTGGGCTAAGATGGAGACCATCCCTTCCATATAGGTCCTTTCTGCCCCAAAACGATCCCCAATTGTCTACAAAGGGTATCGAAAGTTCCTTACAATACTCCCCCAATTCCTCGTTGGTCCCAATGATCCGCGAATTACGCTCGCCCCCACTACCTAGTACTGGGAGAAGCCCCGAAACCACTACATGTACATTCTTGGCATTCAGTTGAGTTATTAAGTCCTTGTAAGTCTCAATAAGCTGAACTGATTTTCTCTCCCTGATGTTGTTGGTCAACGCGTGTACAACAACCACTGGGTCTGGGCCTGACCCCTTTACTAAGCCACCCACTCTGTCCCTTAGGTCCTCCACCCTAGCCCCCGGAAAGCACAGATTGGTCCTGTTGACACTGTCGGGCCCACATACCACCCTATCTAACCCCCGCACTATACTACTCCCTGCAACCACCAACTGCCTCTTTACTGTCCTACTACCCGTTACCATCTCTGTTCCCACTGGACCGGCTCGCAATCTTGCACTCCGCCACACTAACCTCCATGCCTACCTCCACCTCCACCTCTTCAGACCCAACCTGCTCCTCAGAATTTTCGAAATTACCTAACACACTGAATCTATTTTGGACACTGCACTCCACCTTCTCCCCACTCCCACTACAAGCCACCTTGTCCTCGTTGACCACCTTCCTAACCTTCCCTCTGACTCCTGCCCTGACATACTCCACATGGTCATCGCTATCTCCCTTACTATCCGATTCTAAACGAATACACCTTTTCGCCCCCCGACTCACACTACTAGCCTGGGAATTTGACACTCTAGCACCTACTTCTCCCCAACCCTCAACCCGACGCACCTTCCTATTCCCAAAAGACCCACTATCCACGTCAAAAGTCCGCTTCCTACTACCCACCACCTTCCATCCCCCATCGAAAGCCACCCTAACTGGGGTAACACCAGACTTTCCTGCCTTCCCCAGTTTCCCCCTCACCACCTGCACCTCTTCCTCCAACTTTACATATGCCCCTGGCAGCTGCATTAACTCTATGCAGGTGGCACACATCCCCAACTCCCCCAGCTCACGCCCATCCACATACAGCATATCACAATGCCTACACACATCCGACCGCTGGCCGTCCGTTGGTAACTCACTAGCACCCCCTGTGCTGGCCTCAACCACTCCCCCACCTGTACACCTATACTAACCGTCTCCACCCTGCTGGTTTGAACCTCTCGCGTCACGAAACACTTACCATCCATAGCAACCATAGCCAAAATTAGAATGAGAAGCTTGAATTTTGAAAAACTGGTCGAAATCGTAAACAAAACAAAAAACAAAACACCGAAAATGACCCGCGCGAAGATAGGGAACACGCCACTTATATCCGATAAAGAAACTAAACAAAACACTAATATAACTATCTTTTATTAAAAATCACATCTATACAGCACTAAAACAATATATATATATATATCTACAGTAACACCTGGAAGAAAAATATAGATACTTGAGCTAACTTTTGACAACTGAATCGAAAATACTCCCTGTTGGTTTGGATATGGACACACTAACCAAATCTTGAAGTTGAAGTAAACAAGACCATCGGCACGCTGTACACTTGAGTGCATGATGTCACCACGCTCCCCAAATAACCGGGAGTGCGCTAAATTATTTTTGGTCACCAAAATTGGTTCACATTATTTATTTATTTATTTATTTATTGGCGTTTAAGGTCACATACTTATGCACAATGGCTGGTCATGGCCGTAACAGTTTTACCGGTGGAGGAAGCCGGAGTACTCGGAGAGAATCACCGAGCAACGATGAGCAGCTGCCAGCTCACCAACATCGTAACTCCACACTGCAGCACAGACAGGGTTAGATTGGTTGAAGACATGCGCGCCATCGGCGTACAGTACGCCTTAGTACACGGCGGCATCGTGCCCCCATGTGGACAATAGGGGTTAAGTGTCTTGCACAAGGTCACAGCGCGGGAGTCCGAATCGATCGCTCAGACAGTCACCCATCCGAGGACTAACCTGGCTTGACGTTGCTTAACTTCGGTGATCTGACGAGAACCGTTTACCACAACGTCACCGCACCCCCTTTGGTTCACATGTGTTTGCTTTGTTACAATTTGTGGGAGAGTGCTTTGGGCAATCTCCCATAAATTGTAACAAGGCAAATCAATACAGACTAAATAAGGTCATTTCAAAGGTAATATAAAGCAAACCCATAGAGTTTGAAGCCTTTAAGCTGCCACAGGCGTCGAGAGGGGGACGTAAGGAAGGGGGGGGGGGTGCCCCGGAATCTTTGGTGTTTAAAAAAAGTTTAGGTTAACTTATCGAAACGACTGAGCTGAAAGTCGTGCGATGGCTTTTGGTACGGGCCTCCGATGCTCGTGGAGGTGGCAAGAGTGCATAGTTGTGTTATAGGCTCCCTTTTTAGTTTTTTTTAGATGAATAATTATATTTTTTTAAATGATTGAAGGAAACATAAGTGCTAATTGTTTTGAGTTTGTTTAGTGGTTCAATATCAGAGTTTACATAAGCTGATAATCCCTGATTAGCCCATTTGCATAACGGCACGCGCTGCTTGGTTAATCATGTATTTTAAAAGGGGTTAATTATTGTCTCGGATATAAGTGTTTACTAGTAATCGTTGTTACGAGTAACTGTTCTGTATATATTGTATTATATTTCGGAATGCAGTAGTCTGGATGCCGACTGTGAACGGACTACGGCAGGATTCCGCCATACAGTGTAAATAAATAAGGAAAGCTGACAAGCGTTTTTACTGAGCTAATTTTCCCAAAGTTACGCTTTACGACACTTGGTGCAGAATCCGCGGCAGAGTGACTTTTTACGCTCACTCGCGATCTTGGAGAAAACACACTTTTCTAAAGATAATCAACATGGAAAGCTTAATTCCTTCTAATGTTCAAAACATGTTACGGACACTAAACCTGGACCAACTTCGTCTATCATGGGGACTTCAGGTAGAAGCTTCGTTTAAACATATTTTATTGTATCAAATGAATACAATGGGATCGGAGGACAAGTGCGTACCACTTAGATATCCCTCCTCTCCATACATATAAAATAACTTTTGGCGACATACTTGTAAGTAATATAATAAAGAATTTGGAATTTGATAACAAAAAGAAAAGAAAAAAGAGAAAAAAGTAACGGATATATAGAACAGACAAATGATTTATGAACAGAGAGAGTACACAGAGGGAACTGTGTGAGGGCTAGTATCGGTTTGGTCAAGTGCTAAGGCTGGAGTGGACCACAACAAAACATGTACCCATACATTCTGTAACTGAAGCTAGAAATTTGCGGATGTTTATTAATGAAACGCCACCCGGGTGATTTATTTCGATTTCTTGCAGCAGTGTTAGTACACACTCGATAGTAGTTGGATAGCTGATGTTCAAAAATTTGCTCATCAACTAGCCAACCATCATCAAATCTGCTGGTATTTTTGATGAAATGTTGCACTGCTAAAGCAACTTCCACGTTCTCTTTATATCTCAAGGTGCTGTCACCGTAACAAACTTGGTCGACATGTAAAATATTATATTTCAATAATTTGTGTTGTAAAACATTTCGGGACTCAGCATGTATATCACAATCAAATATGAAATGGTGCGCGTCTTCACGTGCATTGCCACATGCGCATTTGGGCGAGTCTGCGATATAGTTGTTAAACATGTCGGCCTTGAGGTTGCTACATTCATTACGTATCCTGGTAAGTTGAATATTGTATTTCCTTTTTCCTGCATTAAAATATTTGGGAGGCTTTATGTTTGGCGACGCTATACATCTTTTAAATTGTTCAACTGATGGGCAATTTCTAGTTTCTTGATTGAGTCTGTTCCATTCGGCTAAGCATTTTGGGAAAAAAGATTTTTTGAATAATTCGGTTCTGTGTGGGATAGGTGTAAAATCCGATGCATTTCGCAGGTTACGACTGGAAAGGTCGCTGAAGCGTGGGGTTAAGATATCAAATAGAAATTCGGGAGAGAGACCATTTACAATTTTGTAAAACAATATCATTCTTTGGATGTACCGTCTTTCTTCAAGGGACCTCCAACCCACTTCTAGTAAGAGACGTTCCCTAGAAACAGACCTTGTTAACCCCGTAACTATACGGGCAGCTTCACAGTGTATGTCATCGAGACGCTTTAAATGTACCAGAGGTGCTCCATCACACACAGGGCTTGCATACTCTAATATTGGAAGAATGAATGAAACATACATTTGTTCTAATGTTTTCCTATTGAGAATATATTTTAATTTCCTAATCTGTGCTAGTCTGGGTCCAGCATGGGAGCATATTGTGTCAATGTGACGGTCCCAGGATAGGTCTGACTGAAGGGTTAAGCCCAGATGTTTGTGCTCAGATGTTATTGGAAGATTTGTGTCTATAAATTTAATTGTTGGTGGTTCTAAGTTCTTACGTAGGGAGAATAGCATCACTTGAGTCTTTTGCGCATTGAATGTTACTAACCATTGATTTGCCCACTCGTTAATCTTTTCAATATCTCTGTTAACTACAGCTGTTAAATCATCAACAGAACTGTCACTTCTAGTGAGACATGTGTCGTCCGCAAAAAGCCTTGTAATTGACTCAATGTTTTCTGCAATATCGTTAATGTACACGAGGAACAGAAAAGGACCGAGAACTGATCCTTGTGGAACACCAGATGATACTACGGTATAGTCAGAATAACACCCATCGACTGACACACGTTGTTCCCTATTTGAGAGATAATTTTCAAACCACACGAGCAATGGACCTGTTATACCGTATTCACGTAATTTAAATATCAACCCTTTGTGCCACACCCTGTCAAACGCCTTTGAGATGTCACAGAAAACGCCACACGTTATAAGCTTTTTGTCGATTGCTTGACATATATTATTATATATCTCAATTAATTGAAAGACGGTGCTATTATTGGGTAGGAATCCGGACTGCAAATTGTAAAATAAATCATTTTCAGAGAAGTACTTATAGACGTTATTAAAAATTATTCTTTCCATAATTTTCCCTACGTTACAGAGCAGGGAAATTGGCCTGTAGTTGTTGCAGTCTGACCTGTCTCCTTTTTTGAAGATGGGAATCACGTTTGCTTGTTTCCATTCAGTTGGATAGATACCCAAGGACAAGGACTTGCTATAGAGCATACACAATGGTTTACAAATGGTAGATTTGGTTTCTTTCAGCATTCTGTTGCTTATCCCATCGTGACCTGTTGCTTTCTTGGTTGGTAAAGATTTTAATATTTTGACAATATCTTCTTCGTGAACTACTACATCAGATAGAAATTCATCGCAACGAATTTTGGGTGTTGGGAGATTGTGATTTCTCGACTCGAGATTGCTATTATTTGCAAAGGTTTTGTTTAATAGTTCGGCTTTTTCAGTGTTTGATTCGATCACTCTAGGTCCAGTGTCAGTCATTTGATGAAAAGGGGGGAGACCGGTTTCGCAACATTTATTTGAAAACATTTTAACGATATGCCAGAATTGCTTAGGGTCTCTTTCACAAGTTAATGATTCATCTAGTTTATTGTAAAAGTTGATCTTTGCAAACTTTTTCATATTGTTCACCTTATTCCTTTGCTCTTTGTATTTATCCCAGTGTCTTATTGTTTTAAATTTTATGGCATTACGTCTGGCACGATCGCGATGACGAATTTCTCTTCTCAAGTTGTTATCGAACCATGGCTTATCCTTATATCGCACTGTCATTTCGTGCTGTGGTATACATTGTTTGGCAATTTCTAGGTAAGTTTGGGTAAAGTTCCTTACTGATACGTTAATGTCATTTGGGAGATTAACAAGCGTCTCCCAGTCTGTTTCTAGGATTAAAGTGTTCATTTTATGATAATCAGCTGCTCCATAATTCCATACGATTCGCTTTCTAACTGTTAAACTGGAGCGGGGAAATTTAATTATAACAAATGTTGCCTTATGATCAGAATATCCAAAGTCAATTGTACCAGCATGCTCTGAGGTTACTGTATCGCTTAAAAGAATTGGATCAATTAAGGTCTGACTAACGGGTGTAATTCTCGTCGGTTCCTGTATCACATTAGTCAAATTGAAATTATTTACAATGTCATTTAGTGGGGTACGATTTCTCAGGAAATCACAGTTTAGATCGCCGGCTATTATTACTGATGGGTTAAGGGATAAAGCTATCTCTAGTTTGTCTTCAAGTTTTGACCAGTAGTTTTCAGTACAAAAGTTTTCAGACCTGTAAGCTACACATAGAATAAAACTACACCTCCCACCAACCTCAAACCACAAGTTATCGTCGTCAAACTTCAGATCAGGTAAAATTCTAAAATAAAGCTCGTTTGAGAAATATACTGCTATTCCACCGCCATATTGATTTCTATTTGTTCTTATCGGGTTCTGGAAGTTGGGGATTGTGATTCTTTCAGAATCAAATGCCTCTTCGGTGTGAGTCTCAGAAAAGCATACTATATCATACTCATCAAGTTGATCACTGAGGTCATCAAGTTTATTGCGTATACTTCTAATATTATAGTGCAATATGGAAACTGTGTCTTGAGTAATGGTTTTATCAGGACCAGGGTTTGATTCAATGTCGCCACTTCGAGCCAGGAGAATTAGTAGCAGTGGAAAAATTCTTAAAGCAAAATGAATATTTGAGCTACTCGCAACCTTTTTAAACATGAATGTCTTGGGGTGAACCTTATTCAGATGTGTATGTGAGGATGTCACATTGTAAAAAGAGCCAACTGTTAATCTATATTGCTCTATACTAATCGCCATGAGCTGCAAGTGAATAGTAATACATTGCTTTAGTTCGCTCTTGTTTACAAATAACATCTCACATTACAGTTTCAGGGGGGTATAGTAACATCTCAAGCCAGCACTTGACCAAACCGATGGAAGAAAAAGTGATAAAGTTTATGTACATATTAATGAGGAAAATAAACAAATAACAGGAAACCAAAGAGTATGGCATTCTGTTACGACAATTTGGTTCTGTAATTCGGTGTTTTGGTTGTGGTTATTGGTATACCAATCTATATTATTACAACTATTTATGAGTATTTTAACTCTAGTTCAATTTATCTTACAAGAAGTTTCATGTGATAAACCTCTTAGATCAAATGAAAAGGAGTGAATGAATGAGTGAATGAATGAATGATTGAAAGAATGAAGCTTACGAAACCCGTCTGACATTAACTTGGAGGAAAGCATCGGATCATTTCATAAAATTCAAATCAAACTCAAATTTGTGTAAAGACAGGAAACGTTTGGATGAATTCGTTGAAAGGAAACAACGGGAAAATGGGACATTTATTGATAGCAAAGTTAAAAATTCGGAATTGTGTAATTTAGTTTCGAAAAAGGAGGAGGAAACAACAGAACATGTGAGTACACAAACCTTTCATGTATCAAAAAGTGATTGCGGCACAACGGTTCAACCTGAACACGCAAATACATCTGTTCAATGTGTGCCACAGTTGGCAACTATTTCCACCCAAACCACCCCAGAAGAGCCCAAAATTGTATGTCTCGATAACAGCATAAAACATTGTACTGAGCCTAAAAGAGTGACGGAGAAGGTAGAAAGATATTGCATGACTGTCGATTTTGGACTTGAATATTTAATAAAATGGAGAGACCTTCCACCAAGCAAAAATTCCTGGGTTCATAATAAAGATTTGGATGACGCGGCACGTCAGTATATTAAAGAAAACAAACATAGAATACCTGGTCCAAGTTCAATGCCCAAATCACTAAAAAAGCGTGACAATAATGATCATGGTGTTAAATTCCTTTCAGCAAACAAGGTAAACCAACAAAGAGAAAATTATGATCGTGCCAGAGCTTGGCAACAAAAGGTGGAAACTTACAAACGGCAACGGTCTCGGCAGCAAAATAGAAACTTCCGTGTAGACTACACACAGGACATCAGTCAAATTCAAAATATTGTGTATGGATACCGAGAACGAGGAGAACTTTGGGTTTGTGCTGATTATTATGATGGTTCCCGGGATCAAAAGGTGCCTTTAGAGTTAGTGCCACAAGAAATTGTGGACAAACATGAGATTTTCTTTCTCGGACATTGAACAATATTCCAGCTCCGCAAGTACTTCTCAGTACCGAATAAATTTCGTTTTACCAAACTTTTTATTTTAGCAGTTTCGAGTTTCGGGCTGAGAAGGACTTGACCGTGTTAATTTATTCAAAGAGCGGACGCTGGTTTATAATTTTATTTTGAGTTCTCTTTGGGGGACCAAAGATTTTTCAGGCAGGGTGTGTTGTTACAGGCTCCCTTTTTAGTTTTTTTTAGATGAATAATTATATTTTTTTAAATGATTGAAGGAAACATAAGTGCTAATTGTTTTGAGTTTGTTTTGTGGTCCAATATCAGAGTTACATAAGCTGATAATCCCTGATTAGTCCATTTGCATAACGGCTCACGCTGCTTGGTTAATCATGTATTTTAAAAGGGGTTAATTATTGTCTCGGTTATAAGTGTTTACTAGTAATCGTTGTTACGAGTAACTGTTCGGTATATATTGTATCATTTTTCGGAATGCAGTAGTCTGGATGCCGACTGTGAACGGACTATGGCAGGATTCCGCCATACAGTGTAAATAAATAAGGAAAGCTGACAAGCGTTTTTACTGAGCTAATTTTCCCAAAGTTACGCTTTACGACAGTTGCATTTCTGACTAGATTCCATTCGTATAAACCCCACTTGTTTCAGTTTGTTGGTTTTCCACCGGTCTTTGCTGCATCATGGTGGTCACGATTATCTTTGGAGAAAAAGCCGAAATATGAGCTTTCAGCACTTCACCAGTTAACCCTTCACCTAACCCGAAAAGCAGACGACACTTGCAAAAATAATTCTTGAATAACTAATTTTTTTCATTTATTGTCTCAAAAACATAGGTTATAACCCCTTGTTGGAACGAGCTCGTTCCACCTAGGGGTCATAACCTATGCTTTTGAAACAAAAAATGAAAAAATTAATGAAAATTAATTGGCGATTTTTGAGAATAGCGCTGGCCGGTTTTGGCTGTTACGTTAGGCAAAGGATTAAAAGTATCAAGGAACACATGTCAATTTCGTTTACACCTCTTTCCTATTAACCTCTACAGTACGGGGACACTTTTCTTGAAGACCACAGAATATTAAAAATTGAATTTAGCAAAATAATTTGGCATTTAACTCAATCAAAACCACAACATCAAAACAGATCTTTGAAAATAATGTGCAATCATCCGACACGAGATGACCCACGATATCGAAATTGTCGTTAAATCCCAATAAATTAAAAAGTGTGCAATCATGAAAAGAACATAAAATACTGAGTTAACCCTTTACCTAACATGGAAAGAAGACGACACTTGCAAAAAAATACTATTTTTAAAATTTTTTTTTGTCTCAAAAACAAAGGTTATGACCCCTCGTTAGAACGAGCTCGTCGAGACAAAAAATGAAAAAATAATGAAAATTAATTGGAGATTTTTTAGAATAGCGCTGTCCGGTTTTGGCCATTACGTTGGGTAAATGGTTAAAAATGGCAAGCCTATCCTTTAGGTCTCATTTCATAAAAAAACGAGTTTCAGAGTCAAAGATTGTCATCTATATATATACTCGTTACATGTCAACTATAACAATCCAGTATGGCCCGACTGTAGGTCGTAGCTCTCTCTATCTCATCGCTACCTCTCTGTTGAACTCAATCTTCATCACATGTGAGAAAACATAGAATATATTTCTCATATGACGGAAAGAACCAGCCTAACATATCACTCAGGGGTGGCGCCAGGGATTTCTCGACAGGGCGGCTGACCTCTCCGACAGGGGGTGGGGGGGGGGGGGCTATAACATTTGACCTCCCAAACGAAGGAAAATCAGTGAAAATTGGTAAATTGGAGAACCAAAATAGAAGCAAATTGAGTATGTTTGTTGATTATTTAACCCTTCAGCTAACCTGAAAAGCAGACTACACTTGCAAAAATAATTCTTGAATAACTATTTTTTTCATTTTTTGTCTCAAAAACATAGATTATGACCCCTCGTTGGAACGAGCTCGACGAGGTCGTTCCAACGAGGGGTCATAACCTATGTTTTTGAGACAAAAAATGAAAAAAATAATGAAAATTAATTGGCGATTTTTGAGAATAGCGCTGGCCGTTACCTTAGGTAAAGGGTTAAAGTAAACATATTATAATATGGTCGGAAAATATTTCATCAAAAAAGCTAGTTTGACGAACGGCATTAAGGAATTTCGTGAGAATCACTATTCTCTATCAAAGTTCCAGTGCTGCGCGGGTTCGAGACTGACAAGACGAGATATCTACATTCGATTGTCGGAAATTTCTCGTGAAGTCGGGTTTACGAGACTCTCCGACGGACTGACTAAAAATCTCCGACGGGGGGGGGGGGGGGGGGGGGACCTCTCCGACGGGGGGGGGGGGGGGGGGGGGGTAGCCCTCCTTGACCAACCCCCCTGGCGCCACCACTGATATCACTTGCAATAGGGCTATAACAAAAAGTTTTCATTTCTCTTCTTTCATTTTTCTTTCCTTTTCTTTTCTCTGTTTTTTCTCTCTCTCTCTCTCTTCTTGTTCATTTTTTTAACGGGAATGGCGGGAAAACAGCCACTAGTGGCTTCGCCATCTCCATGTGGTGTAATCATGTAGTTGTGAATAATGTTACCTCTATGTATATTTTTGTTTTTGATTGTATACATGTTGCACTACTGAATAAAATCAATCAATCAATCATCCTGAGAATCAGTATTTGGAATTCCAGAATACATCGTTCAACGCCACCTGCTGAAATGGTTGGGCAGAACACAGATATTTGGTTCAATAATATAACTGCCCTACGTTCATTTTTATTCTCTTTGCATTGTACGGAAGAGCGTCTGTCAAGAGGTCGAATTTGCTCTCTACAGTCATTTCGTCGATAATGTTAGAAAATTGACCCAAGCATGACCACAGCATCTTATGTGTCTCAACATCGGTCATCAGGCGTTCTTCTCAAATAGCACCTAACAATGTAATGAAAAACAGTTAGTGACGCAGTGCAACAAGTATAGGAATGAAGAAAGTAGTAAAAGATGACGTACGTGACAATAGTTACTTAATCACAGTCCCTTTGTTCGACATTCGTTATCAACCGTTTCTATCGGTTGACAACGAATGACGAATAAGGAACTGGGAATAAGTAACGGTTGCCACGTCTCCTAAAAGAGTCGTGTAAAAATAGCGTGCGTATGGACATTGGAGCGTGGGGTTCATTCCCTTGAGCGTTGGTGGTTTGATCACCACCTGCATCATCTGCGCGTGTTCTTGGGCAAGGCACTTAATCCCGATTACCCACATGGGGGTACGGTGGCATGGTTTTCTGAGGCCTTATGACCACCAAGTTTAGGACACCAATTGTACTTTAAATTCAAATTGCTTACCTAATGAACATGGGCCTGAAGTGGGTTGGGTATGGCATCCCATTGGTGGGGTTCGGGGGGGGCTCCCCCGAACCCCACCAATGGGAGAGCCATACCCACCCCTCCTCAGGCCTATGGTATTCCCCTCCCAATGTGGGCGAGAAAATTTTGAAAATTCATTGCCCTGAAAGTGAATCTGGAGCCCTTTGGTGCTTTAATTTCCAATTTGGAGGAAGGGGGTACTGTAATTTTTAGGGGCCCATGCCCCCTATCCCCCTGGTTACTCAACGGCAAACGAAAGTCTCTTAACTCAAAGACAGTTGACGAGTCTTTCTTTAATAGTATAAGAACACTTTGATAGAGACAACAGAGACTGTGTGAACATGATTCCATGTGACTGTTTGTTATAAAACTAACTTGTGGTATACATACCGTTGTTTAGGTATCGGTCTTAATGTTCTCTGCTCAATTTAAATGTAAAATTTCTTGATCTTTATATGTTTTTCCTCTCCAAAACAAATTACCAATTGGCCACCCAATGGCACAAATTTTCCCAAATGGCATGGGCGCGGACTCTTTTCCAAACAGGCCAGAATAATCCCCGAGGTACCTTTATGTCAGCTAGAAATGTCAAAACAAACACAATAAGTTGGTGAAATGCCAATATGAACTTATTCTACAATGATATTGAAGAGAAAAGTTGCCATGATCATATATTTTACATCACTGATCCTGCTCACCTAATAATAAGCGGCGGGGGGAGGGGGGGGGGGGGGGGGCTAAGGCGCTCTGCTGAGAAATTTGTTTAAAGGTGGAGTCAAGGTTACATTCAGTCTGTATGACTGTATTGGGAACTATTTTTTTTAATTATTTAAAATTTTGTTGTCCATGAACAAGGATTTGAATGCTTAGATTTTCAGTAAGACTAAAAATGCGACAAATCTTGCAGTCCATTTGCGTGTTTTCTTCTTTTAAAAAGGTTTTAAAATTAGTTTTAATGCAAAAAAGAAAAGAAAAAAAATATTCAAACGATTGGCTTGAGTGGGTGTCAGTCTGGTAAAGGTTTCCATCCAGTGGACACCAGATGGTGGAAGGCTTGGGATCGACTGCATCGAATTTTGCATAAAATTACTACAGGTATCACAGAACTAAATATTTTCCCTTGAGCCACCATTATAACGTTCAGGCGAAAAAAAAAAGATCGCATCACGTTAATTTTGGCATTCAAATATCTTTGTCAAATATAGCCCTTCAGACAACTTTTTCTGACCCGAAAACAGGGGGCCATGCAACAATCAAGAGAGAAAAAATTGAACGAAGGGATGTACCGGTCACGTGCACATATTTTTCAGGGAATACCCTACAAAAACACACAAAAAGTAAATAGTATTGTTTAGGTCCAAAAGTCATCAAATCACCCTCTTTTTTTATCACGAATATTCAACAATAATGCAAGATGTCAACAGAATGTTTCAATCGTTTATTGAAACAATATGTTTTCCCAGGGCTGTTTAATTTTAGAGATTGCATCATTTCCGAATGCAGCATTTCAAGGTGGGTAACTCTAATTCAAATATTTAGTTCAGCGATACTTATAAATACTAAAAAACTCGAGAGAAACATCACGCAATCACACCACACAAAGGGCCTCATACAGTGTGGTGGGCCCCACTTGAACAAACAGTAATTTTTAAACCAGCATGTACCTCAGACTGAATCTGATCTCAATCGGCTTCAACAATCCCGAGCAGAAGAATTCTTTAACCCTTTACCCAACGCAGACGATATCAAAATTTATTATTTTAAATATCATTTTTTTAAATTTTTCAAAAAATTTCCACAAAACCATATCAACTGATATGGTTTTGTGGAATTTTTTTGAAAAAATAATATTTTTTCAACTGCTGAATTTACATATTACGCGGGCGGATGCGGGCGATTCGTTGGGTAAAGGATTAAACAGACGAATAATAATAAATTCGCCATGGTGTTCAATGTTAAATTCACTGTTAAATTTCCTCTATCTCCTTCCAAACATTTATTTTGGGGGATTTAACGACACTTTCGACAGCCCGGGTCAGCTTTCCTCTCATGGCCTGTTTATAGATGTTTTACATTGAACGCTGTATAAAATGGTACATGTTTTGGAAAAATGAAGCAATCTAATTGAACATGAGGAGGACCTGAACGAAGGTAGAGTCAAGACAGTAATAGTTATAGCTATAAAGTATTGTAACAAGTCAGAAGTAATGGTTCAAAGAGCAAGAGTGGTAGAAGACTATAGTATTGGATGATCAGCAGTAATGGTTCAAGGCTGCAAGAGTGGTGGAAGACTATAGTATTGGATGATCAGCAGTAATGGTTCAAGGCTGCAAGAGTGGTGGAAGACTATAGTATTGGATGATCAGCAGTAATGGTTCAAGGCTGCAAGAGTGGTGGAAGACTATAGTATTGGATGATCAGCAGTAATGGTTCAAGGCTGCAAGAGTGGTGGAAGACTATAGTATTGGATGATCAGCAGTAATGGTTCAAGGCTGCAAGAGTGGTAGAAGACTATAGTATTGGATGATCAGCAGTAATGGTTCAAGGCTGCAAGAGTGGTGGAAGACTATAGTATTGGGTGACTGCTATAGAAGCTAATGGTAGGACATATGCTGGTAACTATGGACAAGTCAGTAGTAGTGGCCTTAGAGTTATGAAGGTGATGGATAGTCTAGAAATTGTATAGTACCCATAACTATCTTCAGATATATATCATACAAAAGGTATCTTATAAAGAGTATCCTCTAATAATACAATACCATAGGTATCCCCAAATACAGAGATGAGGTTTAGAGGAATGGTAAATTAGACCTCATTGAGGGATTTCTCAAGGCCCTCATGGCCTCATTTCAGAAAAAAGGGGTACCGAGGGTCAGATATTTTCCGAAAAGGATTCTCAAAAAGGGATTCCAGGGGACATGGCTGTTAAATACCGAGATGAGGCTAAGAGAGACAGTAAATTAGACCTCATTGAGGCATTGTTTCATGGCCTCAACCGAAATGCGGCTAAGAAGGATAGTAAATTAGACCTCATTGGGGGATTTTCTCATGGCCCTCATGGCATCATTTCAGAGAAAAGGGATTCCATAACTAGATATTTTCCAAAAAAGGATTCCATGGAACATGGCTGTTAAATACCGAGAAGAGGTTAAGATGGATGGTAAATTCGACCTCATTGAGGGATTTTCTCATGGCCTCATTTCAGAAAAAAGGATTCCATAGCCAGATATTTTCCAAAAAGGAATTCTCAAAAAGGGATTCCATTAAAAACCGAGATGGGGTTAAGAGGGATGGTAAATGAGACCCCATTGAGGGATTTCTCATGACCCTCATCGCCTCATTTCAGAAAAAGGGATTCCATAACCAGGTATTTTCCAAAAAAGGATTCCAAAAGGTGGATTAGATTGGATGTGGTTGTTAAATATCGAGATAAAGCTAAGAGGGATAGTAAATTAGACCTCATTCAGGGATTTTACCATGGCCCTCATGGCCTCATACGACAAAAAAAGGATCGTCCAAAAGGTATCCTCCAATAGTACGTCGCCATGTCTTTAGGTATCCTCAAATACCGAAATGAGTCTAAGAGGGATAGTAAATTAGATCTCATTGAGGGATTTCCTTAGCCTTACTTCTATTCAATCGAACTTACCCCTATCAAAACAACCCCCGGGGGCCCTCTCGGTACTATAGCACTACGTGCTACTATGGTAAGCCATGGTCTGGCGGTCATAAAAAGGAATCTTGAAGAATCCGTAGTAAATAAAGTCGTTTTTGGTGATTTGGAGTGATTGTCGGGTATATTTGGGTAATTCTACGAATAGGAAAACTACTCTTGTACAAAAGAACATACCCTCCGAACACACCGCTGTCCTATTGTATGCTTTTGGGTAGCATATCAACCACGTGCTACCATAAAAACCAAGATGGCAGCCTCCAGTATACAAAATGGAAGACAGAAACACTTATCACCCTTATAACACGCACTGCGCATGCGTACTAAGACCACAGATTACTATGGAGATGACGTCACAACCTGGCCGTTCACACGGATTACCATGACAACACAACATGGCTCCACTGGGTCACGTGACATGACGTCACTTCAGGGGTCCGGCATCGGATCCGGCAACATATACCTCAATCCACATTACATACTATCGTAATTTAACCGACCCCGACCTCCATTGAAATCCGATTGCCTTCGCAAGGTCTTCCGAAGGATAAGCATTGAGGTGTTACCCACCGGTCCACTAAAGGGGACCGTTGACGGACTTCTGCAAATGAGACACCCTCGAGATGTCCGGCCTTCCCCATCCACATGAATTCAACGGTGAACCTTTCAGGGGCCGCGTAAAAAGTAAAACGCCCGTTAAGAGGTTCAAAAGATGCGGGCTCTGTCTTATCTGAGTTCGGATTCTTAGGTGAATTCCCTGTCTATTGTGTCCCCAATGGGCGCCTTGTGAATTTTCTATAGAAACTCAGAACGTTTGGTTCACAAGTATGGGGAAGACCCACTGAGCTAACACTGTCGGCCTTAGAAATATCAGACCTTTATAAGGGACCGAAGCCTTAATATTTGTGTTTTATCCTTTCTTCCTCTTCTCATCCTCCATCTTCTCTCTTTTTGGGTGGCCGCAACGGCCGGGTGCCTTCCCCGGCTTACTGCAGACCATCACCAATGGACGGCCCAACCACTGGGACATACAAACATTAGCTCCGTGTAGCAGCGCATGCGTACTAAGAACACAGATTACTATGGAGATGACGTCACAACCTGGCCGTTCACACGGATTACCATGACAACACAACATGGCGCCATTGGGTCACGTGACATGACGTCACTTCAGGGGTCCGGCGTCGGATCCGGCAACATATACCTCAATCCACATTACATACTATCGTAATTTAACCGACCCCGACCTCCATTGAAATCCGATTGCCTTCGCAAGGTCTTCCGAAGAATAAGCATTGAGGTGTTACCCACCGATCCACTAAAGGGGACCGTTGACGGACTTCTTCAAATGAGACACCCTCGAGATGTCCGGCCTTCCCCATCCACATGAATTCAACGGTGAACCTTTCAGGGGCCGCGTAAAAAGTAAAACGCCCGTTAAGAGGTTCAAAAGATGCGGGCTCTGTCTTATCTGAGTTCGGATTCTTAGGTGAATTCCCTGTCTATTGTGTCCCCAATGGGCGCCTTGTGAATTTTCTATAGAAACTCGGAACGTTTGGTTCACAAGTATGAGGAAGACCCACTGAGCTAACACTGTCGGCCTTAGAAATGTCAGACCTTTATAAGGGACCGAAGACTTAATATTTGTGTTTTATCCTTTCTTCATCTTCTCATCCTCCATCTTCTCTCTTTTTGGGTGGCCGCAATGGCCGGGTGCCTTCCCCGGCTTACTGCAGACCATCACCAATGGACGGCCCCACCACTGGGACATACAAACATTAGCTCCGTGCAGTAACAAAACCATTGGTGGAGATCGTCGCTTCCTCTCCTTCCCCGCTTACATTCCCCTGTTGAAACCCTTTCAATAATTTATGTCAATCCAGACCTACAATTCACACATACTCAGAGGTTAATACTTGGTTAGTTTCATATCGGTCGAAATATTAGCCCGAGGTAATTCCATATCACACAAGACCGAAAGTCGAAGGTAGGGGTGAAATTATCTGGACTGATATCCCGGCCGATATGAAAGTAACAAATTAATAACCTATTTATTTATTAAACCAAAACAAGTAATTACAGAATTTTCTCAGATCTGTTAAAGTTTTCTGACACTCATTTTTTTCTCATTCTTTTCCCGTTGTCTGAAGTTTCCTCTTCTCCAAATTCAGCTATCATAACGTCTCGGCTCCCCCTTCGACGGAGGCCGCGACGTTCGGCTAGCTAAACTGCCCCTACTTCCACTTCGACAAATCTCAGCTTGCAAGTCTGAATTTTTGTTTGCGATGAATTTTCTGAACAGCACTCTTCTTTCTTTTCTTATCCGCCCAGTCAATATTTATGCCCATCGTTAAATCATCATCATACAAAAAACTCTGCTTCAAACCACTCCACCATGCCTGGTAAATCCGTGTTTCTATTTATTTATTTATTGATGTTTAAGGTCACATATTTATGCACAATGGCTAATCATGACCATGACAGTTTTACGGGTGGAGGAAGCCGGAGTACCCGGAGAGAACCACCGAGCAACGACGAGCAGCTGCCAGCTCCCCAACATCGTAACTCCGCACTGCAGCACAGGCAGGGTTAGATTGGTTGAA
The DNA here is from genome assembly GCA_031216915.1 of Pictodentalium vernedei. NCBI lineage: Eukaryota > Metazoa > Mollusca > Scaphopoda > Dentaliida > Dentaliidae > Pictodentalium > Pictodentalium vernedei. The sequence goes on from CM062288.1 coordinate 109,490,379, forward strand.
GACATGCGTACCATCGACGTGCAGTACGCCTTAGTACACGGCGTCATCGTGCCCCCACACGGGCAATGGAGATGAAGTGTCTTGCCCAAGGACACAACGCGGTTGCCGCAGGTGGGAATCGAACCGAGGACCTCTCGGCTTGTAGCCTGCACCTCTACCTACTGAGCCACCGCGCTCCCAAAATCCGTGTTTCAAGATTGTGCTTGACGTATAACTATGAATATTTAGATAGATGAAAAACAAATGCTGGGGGGGGGGGGGGCAACTCTCGCCTGTTTCATATCAGCCGTGTCTGTAACTATATCAGCCGAGTTTGTAACTATATCAGCCGAGTTTGATAATGGGCAATTCTACAAAAGAAGATCACCTCTAATAAATAAACATATTTATTACATGCTGGCTTATGAACTATCGCAGATTATCTAAAAGATATTTCTCGATATCTATCGACTTGATGGATAACGAGAAATATCCCCCAGTAGCTTCCAAATTGACGTCACGCCTCGGCGCATGACGTCGCCTTGAAGGAACGATTAGCTGACCTTTGTTATTATTTTGAAACTACGTGTTTGATGTCGAATTGGGTTGAGTTTAGCGCAGTAAAATGTGACGTAGCATTTTACAAAAAGAAAATCTATGCTATTTTAGAGAAAATCGGGAATCATCTCATGAGTATGGACCTGAAAGTTTTATTTTTCACGATTGCTTGCGTCCAAATAGCGTAGATATCCTCTATTATAAGTTATGGGGCTTTCAGTGGGCGGATATGGTGTGATATAAGGCGAAGTGAGATCAATATTAGGCGAGGCCGAAGGCCTCGCCTAATATTGATCTTGCTGAGCCTTATATCACACCCCATCCGCCCACTGAAGCCCCATAACGTATTTATTATGCCAGTCCTTTGAAAGAGACACAACCATAACTGTATCCAGATTCCTACTACCACTATCAGGGAACTTCCCGGTTTTACGTCAAGGGAAGGTCAGGCTAGTAACAGGCGCTGAAACAACGGAGTTTTCTTCTCAATAAACAAGAATTTATATTAACAATTCACAACTTTAATTCAGTGTTAAGTACTGGAAAAATAAAACAACTGGAGCAAATGGATTAACAATTCTTTCAAGATGGTAAGTGGGAACAGTTTCATTCATTATTTGTTGTTAATGGTGATATTAATGTTTTTATACATGTCGTTTTAGTGGTTTATTTATTGTATTTATTTACATTTGTTTATTAAAATTTCTCAAAGACTGGAAGAAACGTATTATAGTTGTACGTTGCTCAACAGACACACACGCAAAATTATTTGTTGTTCGTTGAACACGCGAAATTAGGAAAACCATCGAAGCGAGCGTTGGATGTCAAAAAGAAAATGTCGGAACTGACCGTATATAAGCTCTATATACGGTCAGCTCGATGATACACAGTCTCATATACGGTCACTAGATATTTAAACTGATTGGTCAATAACAATTACTGGCATAATAAATATCCATTTGGTACTTCAAAATATTAGCTTTTTGGGGTTACCAATCGGAGGGAGTGCGGTAACTCCGTTGTTAAAGCAATGGACTTTAAAACGAGAGGTCGATGATTCGACCCTGACCGACGACAACTGCGTTATGACCTTGGACAAGACACTTAATCCCGAGTGCCCACGTGGGGATACGGTGGTGTTGTATGCAAAGGCGCAGTGCGCCTCGATGTTACGCTTGTCTTAGTTGCTTCTAACTCTGCTTGTACAAAATTAGTAAGGCCTGTTATATATGTCGCATTTCCGCCGTGTCGAATTCATTTAATTCCAATTAACTGAATTCGAGCCGACAGTAGTGCGACGTATATAACCATTAACCCTTTAGCGGTCGTTTTTCAGGCCAACAACATGGAACATCATAACGTCATTAAATAGGATGGCTGTTCAGTAAATGTGTGGGGTAGACCAATCAATATTTTCAACGTGCAGCCCAGAGGCTGCACTTTGAAAATATTGATTGGTCTACCCCAAATAATGAATATGGACTCTTCTAATTGCTGCCATTGAACTGGCATGGAAGATACCACAAGAGTTCAAAGGGTTAAATGCGAGTAGACGAACTTCAGACGTATCTTCGTGTCAGCCAGACTAATTTACTTCCCAAACTTGAATTAGATCCGTGTTGGTTACTGGCGTCTCGCCACCGTCGACTCGAATTAAATGCAAATGATGCAAACGTCCTTTCTTGATTTTATGGTATGCAGAAATTTGAAAAAGAGAAGTTCTCACTGATTTCCTCGCAGTGCGGAATGTAGAATTAAGTGATGCAATTACTTGATGAAATGATAATAATATGCTAATAAGGAAACATCGAACGTCGTGACGTAATTTACAATTTTCAGTAACGTTCGCAGAGGAATTGAATTCGAGTCGACGGCGATGCGTCGTCTATTACCAACGCGGATCTAATTCGAATTTGGGAATTGTTTTTCTTCCTTGGTTTTGGGTAGGAGTAGAGAGGGAGTCAGCTTAGCTCCACAGACACTATTCGGCAATTTTCTTTTAACCCTTTACCCAACGTCACGGCCAAAACCGGCCAGAGCTATTCACAAAAATCGCCATTTAATTTTCATTATTTTTTTCATTTTTGTCTCAAAAACCTAGGTTATGACCCCTCTTTGGAACGAGCACCATGAACTCGTTCCAGTGAGGGGTCATAACCTATGTGTTTGAGACAAAAACAATGAAAAAAAATTAGTTATTCAAGAATTTTGTTTGCAAGTGTCGTCTGCCTTTCATTTTAGGTAAAGGGTTAAAACATTGTGCGTCAAGTTACTCCATTAAAGGACTATAAATTTAAAACAAATATGCCTGTATATGCAGCTCAAACTATATAAACCTTATTGATATGAAAGATAATCTCCAAATTAATTCACAGCGACGATGTGCCGTCCGTATAACTAACATTCTAATACAATTACTATAAATCTCGAAATTTTATTGGTTAATCAATAAAATTTGCGGCAGTAAAATCGGCGTATCCTGTCGGAAATTTTGTGTTTTCAAAAACTATTTCAGAAAAGTCAAGATGTATTCGTGTGCGTTCTATTTTCGTTCCATTTGGAGTCGTTGACTACCGTATCCAAGGTAAACAAACGCCGTGAACGCTTTGACTTTCTGCAAAAAGAACGTTTTCTATCTTTCTTGTAATTAACTGTAATTAATATGGATGAAGTTGGAAAGTTTAATATTAATGTAAAAAGGGGTTTGGCAGAGACTGCTGAGTAACGAAATGAGAGTTGAAAAAACTGATTCCGGCAGGCTTGACGGCAACCGTGTGGTACCAGTCAGTGATATTATATTATGATATAATTTATAAATAGCAATTTTTCGTACGATGAAGAATTTATGGACGCTATGTGCGAAATAGAAAACCAAAACTTTGACAACTGGCAATAATAATTTGAATTGTTCAAGACCAAATATTTCTGACCTGTCCGCTAGCGATGTTATAACATCGACTTCAAGTGCAAGCGGTCCTTTCATTTTCTAATTTGTCACCTGCCTTCGTGGCACCAACAAGTATAGCCACAGAAACGCGTTCACCATTGAGAGAGGTGACTTATCGTTCTGCAACAATAATGTCAATAGTAGTAGCCCAATTCCACAAGACATCACTTCCCAGAAACAGTTTGAAATGAACAACTGTTCGGTACCATAAGTAATTATTACGGTTAAACAAGGGCTTCCAATCAAAGATCTCAAAATTTTTCACTTCAATGGTAAATCATCGAGTGCTTTCTGACTCAGACTGAAACATCACAAGGTGAACTCTAAACTTTGAACCGGGAAAGCAGCCGGCGTATTTTGTTTTCAGATTGCCACAAACATTTAAACACGATAAATGTTGTCAGTACAAATATAAATATATTTTGTTATTGGTGATAAAATGACTAAAACGTTTGGAACTATTTGTATAGTGGCAGCGTAAAATATATTTCGTGATTTGGTTCGGAACTTCCAAATAACGTCACGAAGACTGTATTTTTAGATTTAAATTGTTGTCTTCAACAAGGCGTTGTTTTTTAGTTGGGATATCAAATACTATCTCCGTTTTCAGACGAATTATATTAGAATGGGGATAACTATGTTGTAATTGATTGTTTGGGGCCGTAAACAATGGTTTTACTGTCGCAAATATCCGTTTTACCGACTCCGCTAACGCGTCGCCGGCAAAACTCAATTTGCGACAGTAAAACCATCGTTTACGGCCCCAAACAATCAAATACAACATAGTTATCCCCTAATTAACCCATAGTATAATGTATTCCTGTACGTGTACGCAGTTAAAATACATATATAAGATTGTGGGTTGAGTCGTGCGTCACTTGAATTCGAATAGACGGCAGTGTGTCCGCATATATCAAATGAAGATTTGACGAATTTCAGACAAATCTAATTCAATTGAATTCGAATCGACGGCAGCGCGACGTATATATAACAGGATAAAGTTGGAGAGACTGACAGTTGCTGGTCGCTGCTCTGTGGTTCTCTTCGGGTACTACGGCTTCCTCCATCCGTAACACTTTCCGACAGAATGTGTTCCTGGTTGTTGGAACAGACATTACCAATTTGCCTAACATGAAAAGCAGACGAACGACGCTTGCAAACAAAATTATTGAATAACTATTTTCTTTTTCATTTTTTGCGTGAAACACATAGCCTATGACCCCTCATTGGAACAAGCTCGCTGAGCTAGTTCCAGTGAAGGTGTCATTAGCTTTGTTTTTTAAGGCAAAAAATGAAAATTGAATGGCAAATTTTGTGAATAGCGCTGGCCAGTTTTGGCCGTTACATTGGGTGAAGGGATAAACCTTAAAAAAATACAATAACGTTCAGTGAATGGTATAACGGATGGAAGCAAGAACAAAAGAGATGTCCTTTCCCGCGGTTCGTAAAAAAGCGGAAAAGTTTTGTCTTAACGGTAAATTGTTACAAAAGTTGAAAGGTTATTGTGGGGGGGGGGGGGGGGGGGGGTGGAGGGGGTTAGCCAATAGTTGCATAGAAGTTGTTTCGTGGGTTTTGTGAAGGTGTTAGGAGTCAAAAACGGGTCAATTCTACGTTAAAACAAGTAACGTATCCTATTTTGCAGCACTCACGTTCTTACCATATACAGTACGTGGAGAGTGGATTGTAACTAAATCACCCGCGGAGTGGAGTTGCCACCCAAACTATAACTTTCAAATTTTGTACATATCGACAAAAAACACAAGCAATGTTTCAGCCAATGGACCTCCGGGTTTAACCCGGAGGTCCATTGGCTGAAACTTTGCTGATGCTGGTTATGCTTTGCAACAAATTTGCAATTATTGCCCGGGTGGAATCTCCACTCTGCGGGTGATTTAGTGATAATACACTCTCCACGTACTGTACTCAAATTTGTTATATAACTTCTAAACAACATCAAAAACAACAACACAACAACAACAACAACGAGAAGTCATATTCAAAAGAATAGTTACAAAATTTGGTATAGATTTTAAGATGGCGTTTACAAAGTCCTAATAAAAAGGCTTAGCTCTTGGACACATGTTTCTTAATTTTATGTCACCAAAAGCAGTGGGTTTATCTCTAGTGTTTCCTGGGTGGTCAGGGTTATCGTTGACGGGTTTCTCAGTTACTGCTTGAAAAACATAAGAGAGATATGTTTTATGAAAAAAAATATTGTTTATGTATCATTGTAAAGAAATAAGGTGTAAAAAGAAAAAAATATACATATATGTGTATAGAATGAATATTCTAAGCCAGGGTTGGAAAGCAATTAGATGCTGTCTGTTTTATTTAGTCTAGTTTAGACCAAAACCAAAAACGCATAGAAAATGGAGATTAAATGGTTTTAGCGCGCCGAAGGCGCGAAGGGACGGTGTGGGGCAAGCCTCTTTCGACCCTCTCTAACTGTTTGATAGTGTCATGTCTGGAAGTGGTAAAGGAGAAGAGGCTGAATGTACTTAGCGACGCTTGTGTCTTTTGTGTTTTTTCTTCCGAGGAGGTGGTCCAGATGGGAGACCGTGGCAGTAGGTGTTGTTGGAGGACTGCTTGTGCTTGACTGGCTTGGGTCGTATGCTCTGGTCTTAGCCGAGTCTGGTGTTGTGATCGGAGGGTCTGAGGCTGTGGTTGAAATCTTGCTTCAGCCAATCTGGTGACTTCTTCATTTTGCCGGGTTAACATTTCATGTTTCTCATCCATTGCTTTTCTGTGGCGATTCCGTTCTTCCTCATATTTCTGGCTATCAAAGACTACTCTCTCCGGCCGTTTGTTCGGGTTCGGGTCCTGGCATTTAGGTTCCGAAGGAAGAGGCGAGTGGGGAGCAGGAAGTGGCGACTTCCAGTTCCTCTTCAGTCTTCACAGACTCATCCACATCCGACAACTCCAACTGGGGAGCCGGCAGAAGGATGAGCCTGTGGAAGTGGGGGTGGGGGGGGGGGAGTGGCGGCCGTCTCTGGCTCTTTCTTTGAGAGGAGGTCCTCTCACCAAAGGTGCTACCTCTACCCACGGGGCGGTGTCATGCTCTCATTAGGGCTGCTAGCAAATTCCAAAGTCAGATAGACGCTCTCACCTATCTCCTGGACAGTCCAGGTGATGGGACGAGAGATGCCCAGAGCTGAGGTGGTCTTCTGAAGTGTTGCAGGTAAATCCAGTGCTCCCATGTTGTCTTAATTAAGGTGTTTGCACTCTGAGGTCAGTGGTGCGAATGATGCATGGACTCAAAAAAAAACAAAACGCATAACGGATAGAAAGAAGCACAAATAGTAATACCTTAACACAGATCAGATTTCCAAATTTTTTATTATGGTAATTTTCGAAACATAATTATCACCTAACAAAAGACACAGCAGATATATTTTGACAGACATTTATGATCGTGAAAATTATACCACTGAATGACATCCCACGAACAATTAAGTTAATTACCACAGTCCTAAAGTGCATTAGGATTAAATTACTATTGACCCTACTTGGCTGTTGGTTGTTTATCATGTTCTATGGCAACCACCCATCGAACTGTTTTTTCTAAAAAAATTATGTGCAGTGAAAGGGTGTACAAAACAAAACTGCACTGTGATGTAAAATTTATTTACTTCAACAATTATTCAAGTATCCAGTTGTTAACCCTCTACCCAACATGAAAAGCAGACGACACTTGCAAACAAAATTCTTGAATAACTAATTTTTTTCATTTTTTTGTCTCAAAAACATAGGTTTTGACCCCTCTTTGGAACGAGCTCGACGAGCTCGTTCCAAAGAGGGGGTCATAACCTACGTTTTTGAGACAAAAAATAATAAAAATTAATTGGCAATTTTTGTGAATAGCGCTGGCCGGTTTTGGTCGTTACGTTGGATAAAGGGTTAAAGCTGATAGAACTTGAAGTTTTGAATCCAATGCAGTATCGGATATCAATTGTTGTAACCCGCAAACCAGAAATCTTCTAAAAAAACATTTGCGATTTGACAGTCGTTGGAAAAAAATATACTTGTGTTTCAGTTCTTAACTTGTTAGCGAAAAGATGTTTCGAAAACGGTACCCGATCTTCAGGTGTGTATATTTATGGTTATAACATGTTATATCGAGATTGTCAGCACAGAGAAGTTTTCTGGGGTGTTATATCGCATCGAGCTGAAAGCAGGCGACAAACTTTTGGCTGCAGTTGTTGCTACGGCGTGTTCTTCAACACCCAAATCTTTGTGATCATAAGAAATTCAGAACTTTTGCTTTACTGTGAGCATTTGGGAAAAACTCACACAATTTCAATGTTCCCCTCCAAATATCATAGCATGCTTACTTTCAAGGGAGTCTGATAAATTGATCCTAATGAGGACACACAGAATATATAATATGATACAAAAGTACTCGTGTACACATTCATTAATTTATCTATTCCCTTGAAAAATGACAGTCCTCCTTCAAATCGGTTTGTTGGAAAATAGGTTGAATAATGTTGTTTTTTTTATCGTGGAAAAAATAGCTCGATTACAGGGAAAAGCGTCACATGCTTAACACAAGAAAATATTTAACCCTCTGAACTCGGCCAGCCGCTTTTCCAGCGCTGATACATGACGCGTCATAAATTCATTAAGTAGGATGGCTGTGTTACAACCCACTTAATAAAAAAAGTTGCAAAATGTAATCATTATTACAAAGTGCAACTACATGGACGGGAAAAACGTTGCAATATGTAACTAGATCGAGTTATTTGTGTGCAAAGCACACAATGGTGTATCCCCGCATTTCCTTAGCAACACCTTAGCACAGTTTTAACGTTTCGAATTAAATTCCCAAGGAGCCTTTCGATGAAAACTGATTTTCTAACAATAAAAGTGGTTCCACTGGAACCACATGAGGCCAAATCAAAATTCCGAAACCTTCATGCACATCTAGTGATGCTACCTGAACACCTTAGCATAGTTTAAAAGTTTCGAATTAAATACCCTAGGAGCATTTCGACGAAAACAGATTTTCTAACGATAAAAGTGGTTCCGCTGGAACAACTTGGGGCAAAATCAAAATTCCGAAACCTTCATGCACATCTAGAAATGTTACCTGAACACATTAGCATTGTTTAAAGATTCGAATTAAATACTCTAGGAGCCTTTCGATAAAAACTGATTTTCTAATGATAAAAGTGGTTCCACTGGAACCACCTGGGGCCAAATCAAAATTTCTAAACCTTCATGCACATCTAGAGTTGCAAACTGAACACATTAGCATAGTTTAAACATTTCGAATTAAATACCCTAGGAGCCTTTTGACGAAAACTGATTTTTTAACGATAAAAGTGGTTCCACTGGAACCACCTGGGGCCAAATCAAAATTCCGAAACCTTCATGCACATCTAGAGATGTTAACTGAACACATTAGCATAGTTTAAACATTTCGAATTAAATACCCTAGGAGCCTTTTGACGAAAACTGATTTTTTAACGATAAAAGTGGTTCCACTGGAACCACCTGGGGCCAAATCAAAATTCCGAAACCTTCATGCACATCTAGAGATGTTAACTGAACACATTAGCATAGTTTAAACATTTCGAATTAAATACCCTAGGAGCCTTTCGATTAAACTGATTTTCTAACGATAAAAGTGATTCCACTGGAACCACCATCATGCACATCTAGAGTTGCTCCCTGAACACATTAGGATAGTTTAAACGTTTCGAATACCCTAGGAGCCTTTTCAGGACGGACAGACGGACGGACGTATGGACGGAGATCACGACTATATCCCCGCATTTTTGAAAATGCGGGGATAATAATTATTACGAAACGCAAAAACATGGACGGGGAAAACACTGCAAAATGTAATAAACTTTTTTTTCAAGAGGGCAATCAGAAACTAATTCATGTTATTATACAAATATTAAAATAAATTTGTATCTCTGCGATTCTACGACTGTCTTTGGGTACATTACGTTCACTTCTACGCGTATTTGAGCGGGTTTCGTAGATTGTCGAACTCTTATTACAAAATGCAACTCATGGACAGGAAAAACGTTGCAATATGTAATAAATGTTACAAAATGCAACTACATGGAGTGGAGAAACGTTACAAAATGTAATAATTGTTACAAAATGCAACGAAATTGACTCGACAAGAGTTGCATTATGTAATAAACTTTTTTCCAATGGAATTATCGGAAAAGTTTTCATCTGATTAATTCACTTCCATGTACCCGCGCCATCTATCAATCGGCAATATATTAAACTCTCCATTACTGTTTCCACTGATTTTGCAAATCTTTACTTTTCTGCTACTAGAAGTATAAAGTTGCTGAAAAGACACCGAGGTTCTCAATTGGCGGATTATTCTCGCCCATTGCGAAAATACACGTAGACCATATTTATATTTCTGCATGTGAATACAGTACGTGGAGAGTGTATTATCACTAAATCACCCGCAGAGTGGAGATTCCACCCGGGCAATAATTACAAATTTGTTGCAAAGCATAACCAGCATCAGCAAAGTTTCAGCCAATGGACCTCCGGGTTAAACCCGGAGGTCCATTGGCTGAAACATTGCTTGTGTTTTTTGTCGATATGTACAAAATTTGAAAGTTATAGTTTGGGTGGCAACTCCACTCCGCGGGTGATTTAGTTACAATCCACTCTTCACGTACTGTACATTCACCATAGGACTGCACTGCAAGATGGGCTAGTCTGTAATGCTTTGCTGATGCGATATTCAGCACCCCACCCTCCGCCATGCGACTAATGTTGAGGCGATTTGACATTTTTAACCGGTTAGGCACTGGAGTTGAGCGGACCATAAACGATTAAACACAATATAAAATCACCACCAGACATCGTAGGTCGCGATTTATAGAAGTGACTAAAGATATAGGGTGTATAAATCGCGGACCAACATGCACGACGTCTGGTGGACGTAGTGGTTTGCTTTTGGTGTATCGCTTTTATTAGGCTTGAACAGGATTTTGTGCGGGCACATTAGGTCACAAAATACTGGAAACTGAAATGTTCAAAATGTTTAAAAATACCTTTGTATTTGCTGCCCCCCCCCCCCCCAATCCAAAAATGAAATAACTAAATAAATAAGAGATATGACAGTAAGTGGACATTTGAGGTATAGATGTCTACTTAATTTTACAAACCAAAAATGGGTATTAAGAGGACATTTCTAAAAAATGCCCATTAAGTGGGCATGTAAACAACTATTAATAAAACATGCATATGTCTACTTATTTCATGGTATGTGGGTCCTCTTAATATATGTATATTTAGACTCCAAAAATCGGGTATGAGAGAAATTCTTCAAACATCTTCATATTGTGAGGTATGTACATGTAAAAAGATGCAAGCCATTCAGTTTATCGCTTCTGTGCCTACCCAATCTCTACATTTAAGCAAGCGGCACACGAGTGATTATTTTTCGCTAAATTTCGCTCGTGTACCCAGTATGGCGACTGCGACTGAACTCTGCTACCCTGTTCGCGCGATCGATCGCACCGACTAAGCATGTTTGATATTTTCGCTCGATTTTATTATCGACGAAAAATAAATAAAAATAAAAATAACATCACTAATATTCAACAGAAGAAGGCAATTTAAAATTCTTATCAATACCATACGCACTAAAAACTAAAGTGTTAAAACTGACACTTTCAAGGTGTTAAACCCATTCTAACTCTTAGGGTTTGATTTTAACACTCAAAGTAAAATGCTTTAAGCACTTAGACATTACAATCGTCAGACATCTGAAACTTGAATGGATGGCACTTCCCATGTGTCCAGCATTGGCGGTTCTTCCAGAATCGTCCATAATTTCATTTTCGCTTGGTGGGTACATAATTAAAAGGACACAACGCAGATGACGCGGATCAGGCTCGAAAGTTCGAGCCTGATCCGCGTCATCTGCGTTATGTCCTTTTAAGTGTCCCGACATTACACTTGTCAAGTGGTATTATTGTAACACCTGTCAAGTTCTGGGATATCTACACTTGAACAAAGTGCTGGTTCAGCACTTAGTAAGTGTTAAATACAGCACTTCAAGTGTAGTTTTTAACACTTTAGTTTTTAGCGTGTAGGATGAATGGAGTCGCTTCATTAAGAAAAAGGTTAAAAGAAGTAAATGCTAGTAAAGTTTCTTCATATAACCTACTGTTTTCAACCTGGTAGCTATGGCTGAAACACATCTTTCTACATCTATTAATTTCACTTTCTTGGGGAAAAGCACTTTTTGTGTGTTGTGATTATAATACAATCTGGAGCATAGATCCTTGGGGTTGTGTGTGTGTGTGTGGGGGGGGGGGGGGGGGTTATACCCCCAGGCCTGAAAATAAGCAGTCTGATATTTGCAGAATGAGGTCCCCAGAGGGTGAATTTGATGATGCTATCTCATACAGTGGGCCAATTCATCCTCTGGGTACCTCTTTCTGTCAGTTTGGAGACCCTAGTTCAGATTGAGGTTCACAGAGGGTAAATTTAGTGATGCTACCCTATTTGAAAGTCTATTTGAAAGGAATTAGCTGTTTAGATGACAAATTAATTGTGTGTTTTTTTGCGGGGGCGGGGGGGGGGGGGGTGCACTATCAACAGATCAGCATAAGGCTGCAACATTCCCCTTAAATATTTAGGGTTAGATATGCCTCTACGTACTGTGATACGTACATGTTCTGTACATTATGACATGCGGATGAAGCAAAACAATGTGACCGACACGTACAAATACATGATTCCCAGATCTGGATCTGAAAAGCACTGTACCTAACCTACATGTACAGTTCAATATTTGATCCAAGTAGATTGGGAAAGTAGCCTTTTTCTTGGTCTTGGGGAAATTATTCAATTGGTCATCTGAACATAAATCCACCTGAAAGCTTTTTTTCCAGAGAGAATATAGGTTAAGGTGGGTATCAGTTTATTACGATTAACTATCAGGAGAGCACAATGGCTATATAACTTGAATATGCTGTATAAGTCTTGGGTGTAATAGTGTTTTATGCCAGAAATCGGGAATTTTATAGCATGTACTCCATTGGGAATGGGACCTTATTTTGGCCACTGAAAGTTGAAGGTGCCTCCATGAAACTCCAGTAGTATGTAATGTGGTTTTCGAGGGTAGGTTGCCGGACCCCGGAGCCGGACCCCGGAAGTGACGTCATGTCACGTGACGTAGTGGCGCCATGTTGTGTTGTCATGGTAACCCGCGTGAGCGGCCATCTTGTGACGTCATCTCCATAGTGATACGTGGTGTGAGTGCGCATGCGCAGCGCGTGTTGTTAGGGTGATACGTGTTTCCGTCGTCCATTTTGTATACTGGAGGCCGCCATCTTGGTTTCTATAGTAGCACGTGATTGCTATGTTACCCAATTGTTCTGCAATGGGACGGGGTATGTTCGGAGGGTATGTTCGATTGTAGAAGAGTAAATCTAATTACCACAAACAACCCGACAATCCTTCCAAATCACCAAAATCCACCCGAAATCACTGAAATTGACTTTATTTTCCCAATTGATCGGTTTAGCACGTAGTGCTATAGTATCGAGAGAGTACAAGGGGTGCATTCGACTGAAGTGGAGTAATTTTCTGGTTCGGATTTTCCGAGAATCCTCATTTAATTATCCAAATAAACCCGTCAAGTTGTATTATTTCGAATTCTTTAAGAATCCCTTTTTTTGGATCCCATGACGTGTTATTTCCCTATTAAGAATAGCACGTAGTGCTATAGGACAAATTTACCCAGAAATCCTCTGCTTCTACTTGGAACTATATTTTTATAAATTCCTACACTCTATTTTTAGTAACATCCTTAACTGACCCCCTAACTAATTGTTAGGATCTACATTTAGCAATTTCTTTAAATGACCCCCTAACTACATGATTTTAAATAATAAAATTAATGAGGATCAAGATGTTTTTACGCTAACCAATCAGAGCGAAGTTAATTCACCAATCAGATTTCTGGATTCCCATTGTGTTTCTATCCCATTACTTTCTATACTAATTTTCTAAATTTCCCAACTTTAACCATTAATCCTATAGGAAACAAACACAGACGCCCATCGAGAATGAAAATATCGATGAAAAAACGTTGTGACGTCGTGACGTTTTCAAAAACGTCCGTCACGTCTAAATAAAGTCCGGAGAAAAATAACGTCGCGTCATTCTGTTTCGATCCTTCGAACTGAACACATCGCTAGAGAGTTTTCTATAGCAATTTTGCCTTTGCAAAAAATTTATGAAGATGGAGTCTGAAGCTGCTACTGCCGTTACCAGAACTGATGTCTACGCCTGTGAAGAGTGTGGAAAGACCTTTACGGACCGTCGGAACCGGAATCGCCATGTGCGTACCCGGCACGCCACCGGAGAGAAGAAGACCCACGATTGTACCAACTGCAACAAGACCTTTACGAGGAAAGAAGATTTGGTAAACCATCTGAAGAAATGTTTGGAGACATATACATGTATGGAATGCGTCCAGGAGTTCAACCAACTACTCCATTTTAATCGACACAAGAGCGTTGCCCACCGACCAGTTCCTGTACCATCTAAAAGGAAGACTGATGAACCGAAGAGAGGACCACCTAAACAACCCCGACGACCACCCATTATGATGTTGACCCAATTGAGTTTGAAAAGAATGTGATGTCCGAAGAAGAGCCAGATGAGATGTTGACCGTGTACGAAGATAACTGGAGTTCTATTAGAACTCGCCACATGATGAACAGAAGAGTCCAGGACCAATATAACTACCGGATCAACGATGTGAACCTGAAGATGATGACTGGTGAATTGATGACTACCATATTTCTGCCACAACAGCTAAGATTTAAAATTAATCTGAGTTTTGGTTTTATCCTGCGACACAATGAAACGAATGAACTGAAGTATTACCATCCATCACAAAACAACGCCCGGGTACTTGATGTTCCACAACTTGTATGCTGCCAAGAAGACTTTGAAGAATTTCTTGATGATGTCATGGAAGAAGATATCCTGGAATGGGCCAAATTAAAACGACCCAACACCAAATGGCTTGTGGAGAGAGTTACCAACGTCACATTTTATGTGAATAAGCTGAAAGACCACCCAATTGGAATGGTAGAAGATCTTCCTGACTACATTCTCCAGAACAAAGCAGTAGATGCTTTGGTGAAAGATAGAAATCGCTATTTTACGTACGAAGACAACCTGTGCATTTTCCGCTGTTTAGCTTTATGGAGTGGTTCCATAACAGATAACCTCAACTATACAACAGATGCCATGTACAACAAGTATACAGAGAAGCCAAAGAATGAATTCCGTGGAGTAACTTTAGCCGAATTACCTGACTTGGAGAAATGTTTTGAAGTAAATATCCAAGTATATGAACTTGTCAAGAATGATGATGACCAAATTGTTGCCAAATTAGTACAGAGATCTCACAGAAAGTATGAAGATACCATGTATGTGAACGTTTACAAGAACCATTTTAGCTACATCATCGATATAGACCAATACTGCAAATCCTTTGAATGCCGCAAATGCGGCAAATTATGGAAGACCTCCTGGGCAATAAATCGTCACGAGAAAACCTGTACAGATGAAGTAAATTACCAGTATGTTGGCGGTGTATACCATCCATCCCAGTCCATATTTGATCTGTTAGAGGACGAAGGTATAGAAGTACCTGAAGAGAAGAAGTTTTATCCATACCGTGCAACGTTTGATTTTGAAAGGTACTTTGTCAAATCCAGTCTACCTGCTGACAGTGATAAACTGATATGGGAACCAGAACACCGACCATTGAGGGTTAGCATATGTAGTAATGTTCCAGAATACCAAGAACCGAAATGTTTTATTACAAATGGAAATTCTCAAGAACTTGTTGAAGAAATGATGACATACCTCACAGCTATTTCATCTCATTGCCACCAACTGATGCAGACCTATCATGCTTGGACCTTGTTTAAACTCAGACAGAAAATTGATGAAACGCTGGAAGCGGAAGCCAGAGCTACTGGAGAAGATACATCCAAGATGCACCCTTTACAAAAATTGGAGAAGAAATTTCAAGACTACCTGCAAGAGATGCCCGTCATCGGATTCAACTCTGGAAAATATGATATGAATGTAGTCAAGCATGAACTGATGACATACCTGAAGAGACAGAATCCACTCAAGTTTGCAGTGAAGAAATCGAATAACTACATGTGCGTCTCGACAGAATCTTTCAAGTTTGTTGATATTTGCAACTACCTCGCTCCTTTATTTAGCTATGACAAGTTTTTGAAAGCATTTGGCTGCTCCGTGACGAAGGGATTTTTACCATATGAATGGATCGACAGCTTGAACAAATTGGATCAAGACCACCTACCAGACCATGACGCCTTCTACAGTTCTCTCAAGAAAGAAAATATATCCAATGAAGAATACCAGTACTGCCAGCATGTATGGAGCGACCTGGAGATGACAACTTTCTGTGATTTTCTGATCTGGTATAATAACCGAGATGTAAAACATTCCTTGAAGCAGTTGACAAGCAGTTTGCTTTCTACCAAGAACGCCACATCGACATGTTTAAAGATGGTATCAGTGTTCCGGGCCTCACGTTGAAATACCTGTTCCAGACCATGAATGATGACACTTACTTCACATTATTTAACCAGAAAAACAAAGACCTGCATCACTTGGTGAAAGATAATATCGTTGGTGGACCTTCAATTATCTTCAACCGATACCACGAGAAAGATGTTACCCGAACCAGAGAAACAAAATATGGCAAAGAAGCAAAACCATGTGGTAGTATTATAGGCTTTGATGCGAACGCATTATATCTTTGGTGCCTAATGCAAGAGATGCCAACGGGTTGGAGTATTAGACGTCGTGAAGAAAACCAGTTTAAACCAGAACATCCAGTGAAGTATGGTAAAATGGCTGAACAATGGTTAGAGTTTTTATCCTTGAGAGATGACATCCACATCAGACATCAGTTTAACGGAGCTGAAAAAAATGATTGGTCAAAGACAGTTGCCTGTTGATGGTTGGTGCAAAGAGACACAGACTGTATACCAGTTCCATGGCTGCTTCTGGCACGGACATACCTGCATGAAAGATAAGAATGGCCTTCCTATCATCCATAATGAAGTCAGAGATAAACCGATGAAAGAACTGCTACAAGACACCCGTACCAATGCAAAGTACATCACCGATTTGGGCTATAAACTTATTGAAATCTGGGAGTGTGAGTGGAGAGAGATGAAGAAGACCGATGCCACACTCAAAGCCTTCCTGAAAGAGAACTTTTCAGACAAAATAGATGGTGCGATGACAGAGGAAGAAATACTGAACAAAGTGAAGACCGGTGAACTGTTTGGTTTAGTCGAATGTGATATACATGTACCAGATCACCTGAAAGAGTACTTTGAAGAGATGATGACTATCTTCAAGAATACAGATATTTCCATAGATGATATTGGTGAACACATGAAGTCCTTTGCCGAGAAGAATGGAATCATGAAGAAACCCCGTAGAAGTTTGAACGGAAGCTATGGAGCGGAAAAAATGTTGTTTGCAACCCCTTTACTGCAGTAGTACCTCCAGTATGGTATTGAAGTTGATCACGTCTATCAAGTTATCCATATAAACCAAGAAGATGTTTTGAAAAATTTGGAGATGAAGTATCTGAAGCAAGAAGACAAGGAGATGTTGACCCTGACAAGTCGATCGTTGCCGACACCATGAAGCTGTTGGGAAATTCTGGATATGGCAAAACCGTCACCAACAAAGAGAAGCATCGACGTGTGTGCTATTACGACGACGAAGAAGTCACCAAAGCTGTAAATGACATGTCCTTCAGAGCCTTGAATCCATTAGATGAAACATTATATGAAGTCGAACTCAACAAGAAGACCATCAAGTTGGATCTGCCACTTCACATCGGATTCTTTGTTTACCAGTATGCGAAACTCCGGATGCTTCAGTTCTATTATGATGTCATCGATACTTTTATCAACCGCCAAGATTTCGAATATGCTGAAATGGACACAGATTCTGCATATATATGTACCTCGTCACCATCCATAGATGAATTAGTGAAACCAGAGAAGAGAGTACAATTTTACAAAGAGAATCACAAGTGGTTTCCATCAGAGTGTTATGATTTCCACAGAGATGATTATGTGAAAACCAAATTAGAAGGCAAAGAATGGCTGTCACCCTCATGCTGCCAAGAAAGAAAGCGTTTTGACAGGAGAACTCCAGGCTTGTTTAAGGTAGAATGGCAAGGAACTGGTATTGTTGGACTGTGTAGTAAAACATATTATTGTTTTGGTGCCACCAATAAATTCAGTTGTAAGGGAATCAGCAAACGCCACAATGATTTGACGAAAGACAGATATTTGCAAGTTTTGAAGACTCAACAAAGTGGATCTGGCATCAACCGAGGATTTGTGATGAATGACAACACTATGTATACCTACCAGCAGAGCAGAGATGGACTATCATATTTCTACCCAAAACGAAGAGTTTTAGAAGATGGAGTTAGCACCATACCACTAGAGATTTAAAGAAGAAACAATTGAGTGAGTGTCATATTTTTCTACAACCTGAACCAAGTCTAGCTTTTGCCTACAAAAAAGTTCTATTTAGTTGACCAAAAAATTCCTAAAAAAAACCGAAATGGTTTTTAGGTGGTCTACTCCATCATATTAGGCTCATCAAATTTTTAAAGTCCTTTATGGCATTCTCTAAAGTCCTTTATGGCATTCCTCATAAAGTCCTATATGGCATTCTCTAAAGTCCTTTATGGCAGTTTTTCTCTAAAGTCCTTTATGGCAGTCCTCATAAAGTCCTATATGGCATTCTCTAAAGTCCTTAATGGCAGTCCTCATAAAGTCCTATATGGCATTCTCTAAAGTCCTTTATGGCAGTTTTTCTCTAAAGTCCTTTATGGCAGTCCTCATAAAGTCCTATATGGCATTCTCTAAAGTCCTTTATGGCAGTCCTCATGAAGTCCTACATGGCAAGTTTTTTCTCAAAGTAAAAAAGTCCTACATGGCAAGTTTTTCACAAAGTAAAAAGTCCTTTATGGCATTCTCTAAAGTCCTATATGGCAAGTTTTTTTTCTCTCTAAGTAAAAAATCCTTTATGGCATTCTCTAAAGTCCTTTACGGCAGTCTGCATAAAGTCCTATATGGCAAGTTTTTCTCTCTAAGTAAAAAGCCCTATATGGCAGTCTTCAAAAAAAAAAAAAATTCTAAATGGCAAGTCTTACAAGGCAATACATTTTTTCTAGTGTAAAGATTTTTCAATTTTTTTTATTTATTCTAATACAGAGAGTTTTTTCATCATTATCATCATCATCATCATGTTCCTGATATACTTTAGGCTAACCCTATTGGAAGTGAAGGATACTTCTTTTCCTTTTAGTTTCATTCAAAACTTAGTTTCATTCAAAACTTTTTAGTTCAATTTATTTTTAAAAAATGTTGATTCATGGTATCTTTTAGGTTACACCTATTGGAACCAGATGATACTTCTTTATTCAAAATTTTGTTTCATTCAAAACTTTTTAGTTCCATTTATTTTAAAAAATGTTGATTCATGGTATCTTTTAGGTTACACCTATTGGAACCAGATGATACTTCTTTACTTTTCAGTTTCATTCAAAACTTTTTAGTTTCATTCAAAACTTTTTAGTTCCATTTATTTTTAAAACATGTTGATTCGTGGTATCTTTTAGGTTACACCTATTGGAACCAGATGATACTTCTTTACTTTTTAGTTTCATTTCATTTTTTTAAAAGTTGATTCCTGGTGTCTTTTAGGCTACCCCTATTGTATAACCAAAGGAATAAATCATCATCATCATCATTACTAAGAAATTCTCTGTTGTGAATATTTAAAAGAAAATGAGAAATTTTTATGATAGAAAAACTAAATTGCTAAGTTGGACATGTTGTTTTCGTTTTCTTTTTTGATGAACAAAAAAAAATTCCCTCAAAGAGGATACAAACTGTAGGGGGTGGGAATGCACTCGAGCTATTTAACTTATCTCCATTGGACAGAGGTTTGTAGCTTGACCTGTCCCAAGCCAGTATAAAATGCAGAGGGCCATATCCTACAGTTTAAGGATCAAGATTGCAGTTTGATCGCCAAACTGACCAATCAGATCGAAGTTAATCAACCAATCAAATTTTTGTATTCTCATTGTGTTTCTTTCCCATTACTTTCTATACTAATTTTCTAAATTTTCCAACTTTAACCTATAATCCTATAGGAAACAAACACAAACCCCAACCAAGAATCAAAAATTCAATCAAAATTTGTTCAACTGGTGTGATGTTTTCAATCACGTCCGTCAAAGATATATAAGATTAGGCAAAGCATGGACTTGGCATCATTCACGATCGAACCATTGACCAGAGAAGATGTTCCAAATTGGCACCAAGCAGACTTATGCTAACGTCACCCAGTACCAGGGTGAACTGAAGATTCATCTCAGAAGATACTTTGAGGGAAAAGACCAGAAACCTTATCCTACGAAGACTGGTATTGCTCTATCTTTAGAAGAATGGAATGCCTTGAAATCTCAAATAGAAGAAGTAGATGCAGCCATCAAAACCCAACAAACAACTTTAACTGAAGACACTAAACCTACTAACCATGAAGACTTCAAAAACCCAAATCAAGAACCACCTTTGAAGAAGAAGAAGAAGATCACAGTGAGAATAACCCAACCACGACCATTGATCGTTGATGAAATTGATAGTGAACTCAGGCAAGTTCGCTTGCAGCATGAACTTTGCTTGGCATATGTTCATTATGTCGAAGAGAACATTGACGCTGTAATGAAAGAAAAATGCTATGGATGTACAGTCGATCACCCAAGTCAGATTCAGCATAATGTATGCCTAATGATGTCTGAAGAATAGAAGATTATAACATGTTTTAGTGAAGCACTTGAAAGAGTTAACAAGAATGATGTTCATCTACTGTGGCACCATAATACTTCTGGAATGAATCCACCACCAGTACAGAAAGAATATGAAGATATGTTCGAGAAACCTCTCACAAATGAACAGAGACGTTGTATTATGGATTTGGTGATTGAATTTATGACCATCAAGAAACCTGTTACAATTGGATTCTAATTGAAGATGTAAATAGATGTTGTAAATAGATGATTTTTTAAAAAAAAAAAGAAAAAAAAGAAGAAAAAAAGTATAAAATGAAAAAACAAGAAAAAAAGGTGGTAATGACGCTTAAGTTATTTGATGTTTATCTTCTTGACAAATATCAAACAAACTTAACCTGTCCCCAGCCAGTAAGTCAGAGGGCCACCAATTTTAAGTATTTTTTGGATGCCGGTTCATATTGACCACCTCTCCAAAAGGTATAAAAGGGGGAGTAGTCCCCACGTTCAGTGGGGGCCACCTCCCCAAAAGGTAAAAAAGGGAAGTAGTACCCACATAGAACAACAAAGATGGATCCTCGTTGGAAGCATCCATTCACTTGTTTATTGTGTGGTCCCACGGGTAGTGGTAAATCATCCTTTGTAAATCGGGTTATTCAAAACATTCAAAATATTATATCACCTGTCCCAAGTCACATCATTTGGTGTTATAGTGAATGGCAACCATTATACAATACTTTACCCCAAGTAGAATTCGTAGAGGGTCTCCCTCAAGAATTAAAATCTGATAGTTTAGTCATATTGGATGATCTGATGCTCGATGCAGATGTTTGAGTGTCTAGATTATTTACTAAAGGTAGTCATCACCGTAACATTAGTGTGATCTACATTGTTCAAAATTTATTCGATAAAAATAAAGTCCATAGGACTGTAGCTCTCAATAGTCATTACATGATCTTGTTTAAAAATCCTAGGGATCGTTCTCAGATCTCACACTTGGCAGCACAGATGTATCCTGGTCATTCCAAGTTTCTGAGAGAAGTTTTCGAAGATGCCACTTCGACACCGTATGGTTACCTTTTAATAGATCTCAAACACGATACTCCTGAACACATGAGATTAAGAAGTCAAATTTTTCCTGGGGAAACCCAATATGTGTACCACCGAAAAGTATAAAAGGGGAGCAACAAGTCTGACACGAGTCAGAAGCATGTCTGACCATCTCAAGCGCAACATCGCTCTTCTCAAGGTTCTTATTAAATCGAAACCCGCACTCGTCAAATCCATACTAAAACATGCAGACAAAGAATTGATAACTTGTTTGTGTGACTGTGCCTCGAATATACTGAAGGGAGCAGTACCTCTGACAAAAGCTCAGAGAACCAAACTCGTTCGTCAGAAACAACTAGTGAGGGCAGTGGCAAACAAAGGTACCTCTGACAAAAAGAGGAGACAAATCTTGCAGAAAGGGGGATTCTTGGGGCATTGCTACCTCCTGTACTATTGGGTGCTGTTAAAGGTATATTTGGATGATGGAATATGCAAAGAAGATGGCTTTGGTAGAACCAAGGTTATTGGAACGTCTACAAGAGACTCCAAGACAACCGAATGAACTGGCTGTTTCATCACTGGATAGAGAAATGAGAGATATTCTCGATGCCCCTTTTCTTTCGTCTGATGAAAAGATGACTCAATATAATCAAATTTTACAAAGATACTTGACATTTCAACAAAAGGTAATGGCTCCTCGACCAATTAAAGTCGAATTCGAGAAAGATAATAAAGACGAAGACATTCTCGATTCTGTACCTATGACAATGAAGAGAAAGGGAAAGTTGTTGTTGAATCATATTAGAAGTGACCCAAATATATCTTGGAATGAGAAGGGTGAATTAGTCTACAAAGATCAAACAGTGGTAGGGTCGAATGTAACAGATCTTCTAAACGATTTACTTAGAAGACGAAAATCTTTCCAACCAAAGGGATGGGAAATGTTGGCCGAAGCTTTGAGAGATAGTAACATACCCCAAGAATTAATTGGTCATAAAGAACGTTGGGATTTTATGAAACAGGCACCGATAAAGTCGGAACCAAAACAACCAAAGAAAACAGAAACGCCAAAGTGGACCGAAAAAAGGTATAAATAGAGTTGACACTTGAACAAGGCAGTCATGGAAGCATTGTACTATGATTCTGAAGTGCCTGGTAGTTTTGGTGGTGTAGACGCTCTTCGTAGAGCGTCCAAGAAAAAAACCAAACAAGTTGTAAAATGGTTAGAGACTCAAGACACATACATTCTTCACAAACCTGTTCGTCGTACATTTCCTAGAAGAAAAGTAATAGTTAGTGGTATAGATGCACAATGGCAAGCTGACTTGGTAGATGTTTCAAACATAAGTAAATTCAACAAAAACATAAAGTTTTTGTTGACATGTATAGATGTGTTTAGTAAATATGCTTGGGTGATACCATTACAAAACAAACTTGGTGATTCCATCGTGAAAGCTTTTAGTAAAATTTTCAAACAAGGTCGTAAACCAGAAAAATTAAAAACTGATCAAGGCAAAGAATTTCTAAACAGAAAATTATAGAATTTTCTCAAAGATCACAAAGTCGACTTTTTCACTACACAAAATGTGGAAACAAAATGTTCCATAGTAGAAAGATTCAATAGAACTTTGAAAACCAAAATGTGGAAATATTTTACCAAGAACAATACACTAACTTTTCCACTTCAAAACTTGGTGAAATCATATAATCATTCTCATCACCGCAGTATAGGTATGGCCCCCATCGCCGTGAACTTTGAAAATCAAGAAGAGGTTTGGCAAAGTTTGTATGGACAACCCATAAAACACAAGACACCAAAGTACAAAGTAGGAGACAGAATGAGAATCAATAAAGTTAAGAAAACTTTTGAGAAAGGTTATTTGCCCAATTGGACCGAAGAGTTATTCACAGCAGTAGCCATCAAGAAAGGAAATCCAGTCACATACATCTTACAAGATGATAATGGAGAAATACTGAAAGGGCCATTCTACACTGAAGAGCTTCAGCGAGTTTCACATAAAACTATTTACAAAATCGAACACGTACTCAAGAAACGTAGTCGAGGTAAGAAAGGGGAATTGTTCGTAAAGTGGTTGGGATACCCAACTTCGTTCAATTCGTGGATCAAACAGAGTCAGCTCACCTATAAAAGGAAGTGAACCTCTGAAGTTTCTTCAAAATGGAAGAATGATCGAACGGTTCTTGGCCTCTGTTTGGTAAAAGAATTCCAAGGAGCGAGATCACTTATTTTTCACAAATAATCATTTTGTATATCATCATCATTACCAGTGTCGTTAATCTCACTCTCGAAAACACAGACAGCAAGTTGTGGACTGCTCTCTTGAGTAGTAGCATAGGATATTTGTTACCAAATCCAACCATTAAGAAAAAGTAATGTTTTATTTGACTCTACCAAGTAATAGTTCTATGAACGTGTTTCCAGAAAACACGTTGACTACGTACACCACTCAGTTATCACAACCAGTGAATCTCACGGGAGAATGGGAAATAGGTCTGGCAGAGATTCAGTATCCAAATACTTGGTTCAATGTTCGTGGAGAAGAAGCTTTCGTTACAGTGTTCTGGTCTTCGAAAAAGAATTACCGACTTACTCTCAAGGAAGGTCGTTATTCGGATCCCATTGATGTGATACGAGCTATCAATGGTGTTAAAGAATTACTCTTGCCTCGTCACGATAAGGTAGCTTTTGAACTGGATGAAGTGACTGGTAAAGTTCGTATCACGGTACTAATGGAGTCGTGGTCACATTGAGCCCTACTGTTCAAAATATTTTGGGATTTAATGAGTGTGTTTTTAAATCAGGAACTTACAATTCTTCCAGAGTTGCCGATGTCAACCAAGGTTTTTATTCACTCTATGTATATTGTGACTTGGTTCGTGACCAAGTCGTAGGAGATACAAGAATACCACTTCTTCGTATCGTACCCGTGCGTGGGAAATATGGGGATATCATCTCTAAAACATTTGAGAATGTGTATTATGTACCAGTAGAACGAAAAAAATTCAGTACCGTCCAGGTGTATATAAGGGGTGACACAGGAGCCATAGTACCATTCGAGTTCGGGAAAGTGACAGTGACACTTCATTTCAGAAATCGTAGATCTCTTCATTTCACATAAACATGACTTATTGTTGTAAGTCCAAATTATACGAAGAATATTACACGAAACAAGCTGGGAACGGTCTTCCGGCTTTTTCTGGAGCTCAAATACTGAGAGGATATGGTTTGGGAAGTATATTGGGAGGACTGAAGAATATGGTGTTACCTTTATTGAAAACTACAGCCAGGACCGTGGGAAAACAGTTATTGAGAAAAGGAGCAGCCTTTGCCGAAGATGTCATTGAAGGGAAAAATGTAAAAAAGGCAGCAATCAAAAGAGTTAAAGAGGCTGGTGCAGGAGCTTGGAATGAAGTGGTTGGTGGTTCAAAACCACCCGGCAGGCAAAGTATAAAAAGGCCTGCGCCACGCAAAACTAGCAAATCGACAAAAAGAAGGAGAACTGTTCAGACCCAAGACCATCTCGGTGCATGATGTCTCTCATTAATGAAAAATCTTGTGAGTGTGTCAACAGCGAACTCGACTTGTTTTCCATACCACCAACACAGACTAGTGTGGAACATGGGCAATGGGTAGAACACAGGCCTTTGGCGACTATAGGAAACAGTGGTCTAATAGAATTCCACATTGCAGGATTAGGAGATGATTATTTGAATTTGGCACAGACAAACTTGTATGTTAAAGCAACGGTTGTAGATTCCAATGGGGCATCAATTGCAGGCGATGCCAAAGTGGGCCCAGTCAATTTATGGATGCATTCCTTATTTAATCAAATCGATATCAGCTTGAATGAAAAACTGGTATCTCCTTCCAACAACACTTATCATTACAGAGCTTTCATAGAAACTTTGTTGAGTTATGGACCAGCTGCCAAGAAGTCACAACTGACTAATGCATTATGGTACAAGGATACGGCCGGACACATGGAAGATTTGACAGATGATAACAAGGGATTTCTTCTTCGAAAGAAATTTACAGAGAAAAGTAAAATCGTGGACATGACTGGAAGATTACATTTGGACATGTTTTTCCAAACTGGTTACTTGCTGAATGGAGTTAATGTTCATGTTAAAATGAATAGAGCCAAAGATGCTTTCGCATTGATGGCCGATACCGCTACATACAAGATCAAAATTCTAGATGTATCCATGTTTGTACGCAAAGAGAGACTCCAATCATTCGTGAGAATGGCTCACGAGAAAGCACTAACAAAAGCAACTGCAAAATATCCTATCGACCGTGTGGAAACCAAGGTGTTTTCAGTGCCGAAAGGAAATCTGAGCATTACACAAGAAAACTTATTTTTAGGCCAACTACCTAAACGCATCGTAGTGTGATGTGCAGACAACGATGCTTTCAATGGAAACTTTTCAAAGAATCCATATAATTTCAAGAACTACAAAATCAATTA
Source organism: Pictodentalium vernedei (assembly GCA_031216915.1). NCBI lineage: Eukaryota > Metazoa > Mollusca > Scaphopoda > Dentaliida > Dentaliidae > Pictodentalium > Pictodentalium vernedei. Next base: position 109,516,300 of record CM062288.1, read on the forward strand.
CTTGGCATTGTACGTGGATGGGCAGCAGATTCCAGCCAAACCATTACAACCTAGATTCGAACAACAAGAAGTGGCGAGATGTTATGCAACTCTGTTCCAAGGAACTGGACAAATGTATGAGAATGAAGGAAACCACATCAGCCGAGAAGAGTACATAAATGGATACACCCTATTCATATTCGACCTGACTCCAGATCTATCACATGGACAACACTTCGATCTGGTGAAGAGAGGAAACTTGAGACTAGAAGTCCATTTCGAAAACCCATTACCAACCACAATCAACGTACTGGTTTATGCAGAATTCCAGAACATCATAGAAGTGGATAAGAATAGACAAGTAATCTTCGATTACTCAACATGAACACGTTGAAGTTAGAGAATGCACTTCGATCAGATAGTTGTTTGAAGAGAATATGTTTGGGTGTATTTTCAAGAAACAAATTACCAAAAAGATTACCAGATCACAGACCAGTGGCTTTGATAGCCAACACGGATCCAGACCACAGAAAAGGAGAACATTGGGTGGCTCTCTTTGTGAGTCACCACAACGCAGAATACTTTGCTTCCTATGGATTACCACCACAACACAGACCATTCGAGAATTTCCTGAAGAAGAATTCCAGATATTGGAAGTATAATACAAAACGCCTTCAAGGACCATTACCAGTGTGTGGACAATACTGTCTATTTTACTTGAAACATCGCTGTCGTGCTGTACCGATGGAAACCATATCCAATATGTTTACCATTGATCTAATGGATAATGATGTGTTGGTTAATGACGTCATAGAGGAAACCAGCCACTAGATGACGTTGCATTGAAGGAAAACTATAAAAACTGGTGCACTTGGTGTTCAGGTCATTTGTGTTTCGACAGCCAAAGAAGAAGGATGTCTACTAATGTGACCGTCTTCAAACTTAACAAGATTTACAGATTCAACTATTCAAGAACGACGTTGGGTTCCAGTTTACCACCAGAGATTGGGAACAAGTGACCAAAGCAGTGGCTATTGCAAAGAAGAGAAGTTTTGAAATAGGAGAACCCAAACCAAAAAGAGAAAGAAAACCAAAGAAGAATGAAGATAAAAAGGATTGAAGAATGTTCACTATTCCATATTTGATCAGGATGGCACTGAACGATTATCAATCAAAAAACCAAGAAACAAGAAATCCAAGAGACTTTGTAGAGAGAATGAGCGTTTCAGACGAAACGTATTTTCGTGATGTTCCGCCACCGGTACTGGAGCAGTTATTACGTGGAGAAGATAAAATAAGAAAGAAAACAGAACAAAGACCACCAAAACACATCAAGTATGCATTGGAGGAAAATCGTCTCAAGACATTTCAATTCATGTTACAAAGTGAAAGTGTGAAAACCCCGAATGAACTGACAAAAGCTGGATTATTTTATTTTGGGACAGGAGACAGAACTCAATGTTTTCATTGTGGTATTATTGTTCGTTTCTGGGAAACAGAAGATGATGTTATAGAAGAACATAGAAAATATTCTCCAGACTGTAATTACATTCATAATTTACCACCTGAATTCATGGACGTTGAAAAAGAAGAAGAAATGGCCATCAAAGAAGAAATGGACACATCATTTCAAGAAAAAGATTCACGGAGGACAAAATGTTGTGTGTGTTTATTAGCTGAAGCCAATGTCGCTCCGCGACCATGTAACCATTTGTGCGTGTGCAAAGACTGCTGTAAACCACTCAGAAGATGTCCAATCTGCAGAAAGACTGTTTATGAATATCTGACAATCTACATACCATAAAAAGATGTATTTTTGTTGTTGAATAAAAGAAATTTAAATTTATATTTAGTGTTGTTATTTTTTAACTTTCCATCGAAGTACAAAGAAAAGTCAAAATGAGGGATAGTAAATTAGACCTCGTACGACACATCTGTTGGGTAGATCCTCATATGAGTATATGGTGGAACTTAGCTTCATGGCCTTCATGTACACATATGGGTCCTACTTATAATTTAAATATTGGATTCTGGGTAAATTTGTCCTATAGCACTACGTGCTATTCTCAATAGGGAAATAACACGTCATGGGATCCAAAAAAAGGGATTCTTAAAGAATTCGAAATAATAGAACTTGACGGGTTTATTTGGATAATTAAATGAGGATTCTGGGAAAATCCGAACCAGAAAATTACTCCACTTCAGTCGAATGCACCCCTTGTACCCTCTCGATACTATAGCACTACGTGCTAAACCGATCAATTGGGGAAATAAAGTCAGTTTCGGTGATTTCGGGTGGATTTTGGTGATTTGGAGAGATTGTCGGGTTGTTTATGGTAATTAGATTTACTCTTCTACAATCGAACATACCCTACGAACATACCCCGTCCCATTGCAGAACAATTGGGTAACATAGCAATCACGTGCTACTATAGAAACCAAGATGGCGGCCTCCAGTATACAAAATGGACGACGGAAACACGTATCACCCTAACACGCGCTGCGCATGCGCACTCACACCACGTATCACTATGGAGATGACGTCACAAGATGGCCGCTCACGCGGGTTACCATGACAACACAACATGGCGCCACTACGTCACGTGACATGACGTCACTTCCGGGGTCCGGCACCGGGGTCCGGCAACCTACCCTCGAAAACCACATTACATACTACTAACTCCGATGTCCTGGGAATGTTAATGCAGCACCATTCCCCAACACATCATTGAATTTTTGTTCTTTTTTCCATTTTCTGTGCCTCAACCAATACCTCATTCGAACAAGCTTTGGTTGGGGATGGTATGGTTTACTTTTGGGAGGCAAACGATTAACCCTTTACATAACGCAAAGGAAAGGCTGCACTTGCGTGAAGTTTTCTGGAATCACAGAATATTTACATTTTTTGCCTTAGAAACAGAGAGCTCATAACACCCTGATGGAACGGCTTCAGTGAGCTCATCACACCTGAAGATCATAATCACATGCTATATGTGTGTTACAGAATTTGTTCGAATAACAAAATCTGAGTGGCCATTTTTATCTAAGCAGCAATAGTGATTCGGTGTGTTAGATAAATGCTTTGGTTGGGAGACATTTGTCATAAATATTGTCTTCTAGATATATTAATACACAGAACGACACACGCGTGTGAATGGATTAGTCGATATGGCACGAGTGCCAGGGCGGAAGGATAAAACAAGAGGCCGCGGGCCTTGAGTTTTATCCTTCCGCAGTGGCACAAGTGAGCTTCAGATGCGCCTATAAAAGCAACTATTAGAATGACTCTCAGTAATTCAATTGACAACTCGTCAACAGAGTTCCAGTGTGTTCTGTGTGCCAGTATGCACATAGAACACATTGGAATTCAGTGGACGAACCATAAGCAAAAAGAACACATTTTATCGTCGACAAATTTGCCAGGGAACCCCTTGTTACTATTTCTAGCTGTCGCTAGCGATTCAAATTGTAATTGCGGTCACGATTTTTAGAAAAGTCCAATGAAATTCCGCTTCTATTTAAAAATAGTTAGTCAACGATTTCCGTTCCGCACATGTTTGCGGAACAGATTTTCATTTTCCGCATGGTTTAGTGTCGTTGTTGTAGCTGGGGATTTTATAGGACAGACTTGTAATAAAATGTACATAGTGATAAAGAGTTGACCCTTTACTTAACCTGAAAAGCAGACGACACTTGCACAAAAAATTCGTGAATTACTAATCTTTTGTCTCAAAGCATACGTTATGACCCGTCGTTGGAACGAGTTCATCGAGCTCGTTCCAACGAGGGGTCATAACCTATGTTTTCAAGACAAAAAATGAAAAAAATAATGAAAATTAATTGGCGATTTTTGAGAATAGCGCTGGACTGTTTTGGCCGTTACGTTGGGTAAAGGGTTAAGAGATTGTCGTTTCATGGGAATCTTCAACATCTTGAACAGATGTTTTGAGGGAACCAAAATGTTTTCTGGAAACATAATGATAACCAAAATGATTGAGAAAAGAAGATAACAGTATCAGACCACTGGAGGTGGTGGTGGTGGTAGTCTGCTGGTCACACACTGAAACAGAATAACATAGTCTGTTTAATTTTAATTAACACTAGTGAAAGAGTCCAAAACCTGAACAATAATTACTACCCGGGTTTCACACTGTACATGAGAGAGCACAAAAGAAAACTGTTATGAAAAAATACTCATTATAGGTAGAAGTCGAAGGTGGCTCTGGAACGCTGCATGATTCCTGTCCAATCTGGAAAGGTGCCAGCGTAAAAAAAGGTCCTGTTGCGGATGGAATATGAAACAAGAGTTGGTCTATTGTTGTTGAAGGCGATATTAATGTCAACTTTTTTTTTTATTACTGGGGTTTGACGATACACTTTTGACAGATAAGGGCTCATCATGTCAGACAGAGTTAAGGGTGGAGGAGGACGGAGTGCTCATTTTACTTACATGGGTTATATTTGCAGGGGAGGTAAACTAGGTAACTTATCAATGTTGGGTGCAATATGTTGAATTGTAAATAGTTCCCTGTGAACAAATGACGGACCAGTACATGCAGTACTCCTTCAAAAATTTAAATTACATGCAATTGGATTAATTTTTTTTTAAAAGTTATAACTCAACTGTTGTTCTCTAGTGCATATAGAAAACATTTTCCTCAATTTCAGATTCATTCACAATTAGCATTGTTTTGATTAGTAAATTCATTTTTTCATGTTTTAGCTCATTTTGTAATCTCTTAATTAGGTAGCAATCATTCATGTATTAATAACAATTATTATTGAAAAGTAATGAAAAAAGCATGTTTTTCGCCTGTCCACTCAAACTACAATCTTCAGTGTGGAATCACCTTAAGTCATGAAAATACTGATAAATCTGTATCATTTTGTTTTTGAAACTGGTATCTTACCATCACTCTGGAAAAGGTCAATCAGTTGTCCAATCCCAAAAGATAAAACATTAACCCTTTATGCAACGTAACGACCAAATCCGGCCAGCGCTATTCACAAAATTCACCTTAAATTTTTATTACTTTTTTAATTTTTTTGTCCCAAAAACATAGCTTACGACCCCTCATTGGAACGAGCTCAAAGAGCTCGTTCCAATGAGGGGTCATAAGCTATGTTTTTGACGCAAAAAATAAAAAATTAGTGCTTCAAGAATTTTATTTGCAAGTGTCGTCTGCTTTTCCTGTTAGGTAAAGGGTTAAATCCAAGAATCTTCTTACATTATAGAGGTATCTCGCTGTTGTACATGTGAGTAATGTATGTAATAGTTACAAATCATCGAGCTGGAGGTATGTCATAAATTTGAACAACCTATCCCGTGCGTTGAGTGACACCCAGCCACGTAGCGGCGAGGTGTTACAGCACGGGACAGGTTGGTCAAATTCATGAAATACCACAGCGAGGTGGTTAGCTAACTTACACCCTGTCCTTTGTTCAATCAACAAAACGCACAAAGCTTTACATGCTATCTGGTTCTCTACACAGAATAATCTCTTTGGCTGACCAGCAACATTTTTACCGCAAGAAGAGTCAATATTATGATGGAAACGGCCCAGAGAGCACTTTCCATTGGCGGGTTGCTGAGCAATATAGCACCTGGTCTTTTCGCTAGTGCATGGCGAGACAAGGGAAAAGATATACCAGATTCTCAACATCATTGCTTTTGATTTTATGATCACAGGGGTAATGCAGTCAGGTGAGTACGTTTTCGAACTGTGCAATTGACCAAGTTGAGTATTCATAATGTTGGAAATGTTCACGTCGTGGCGGACTGATGGGTGTCTTGATTAAATGCTTTGTAATTTACCGTGTCTTATATGACTGGAAATTAAATTTTCCATTAACTTAGAAATATGTGTTGGTACCTAATATTCTGTCACATTTGCACACGCACCGGCATGCAATGTAACTTTGCTATGCGAGAGTACGACATTAAGATAGGCTTAGCCTGTTCGCCAAACCCGGTTTCAAATGATCGAAATAAAAACATTGTTTTAACCCCCCCCCCCCCCAAAAAAAAACAAAAAACAACAACAACAACAAAAAACGCACGGACTCTCAGGGGAGGACGCGGTGACAGTGCGCCGGTTCTCGTCAGATCACCGAAGTTAAGCAACGTCGAGTCCTCAGATGGGTGACGGTCTGAGCGATCGAGTCGGACTCCCGCGTTGTGTCCTTGGGCAAGGCTCAGGGGTGCACGATGATGCCGTGTACTAAGGCGTACTGCATGTCGATGGTGCGCATGTCTTCAGCCAATCTAACCCTTCCTGTGCTGCAGTGCGGCGTTGGCAGATGCTCGGTGGTTGTCTCCGGATACTCCGGCTTCCCCCACCCGTAAAACTGCCACGGTCACGATTAACCATTGTGCATAAATATGTGACCTTAAACACCAATAAATAAATAAATACGGACTCTCATGGGACCTGAGATATTCAAGTGACGTTAATTGAACACACGATCTTTTGTTATGTCTGGTATTTCAAGTTGTTTGCATGCTCTGAAAAGACAGTAATGCCATAATGTAAACTACAATATCCTTAACCCTTTGAACGCGAAAAAAAGCTTTTCCAGTCCAATATTATTATGCGGCCTGTAATCATAATGTGGATGGTTGCTTAGTGATTGCGTACAGAAGACCAATCAACATTTTCAACGTGCAGCCCTAAGGCTGCACGTTGAAAATATTAATTGGTTTACCCCCAAATAACGAAGATGGATTCTTCCAACTGCCCTCACTAAACTGACATGGAAATCCACCAGTGTTTAAGGGGTTAAGGTGAATGTAAACAGAAACACGTTGAAGAAAATTACCAAATAGCTCTCTGGACAATCAATGGTTATTAAGGACTACACTGACTGGTAAATTCATAATTTTTGCCTCTAAAATATTATAAATTTCTTTTTCACACGTGCACAACTGTAAAACTGTGGCAGCCGACGGCACAATGCCAGTTTTTTTAGAGATAAAAACTGACTTTTGAGACGAGAAATTTCCAACGCAAAAAATTCACAAAAATCCTAGTACGAAGTCAGTCAGAAGTATGATTCAACTAAAATAATTTATAAATATTCGCCGGGAGCGACTTGATTCAGTTTTAACAGGAAACTTTAAATTGTAATTTGACAATGCACACGTCAGAGAGAACTTTGCTCCAGGAAAACCAAGACACATCAACAAAGTACGGCCAGTAAAGTACAGCCGTCATCAAAATGAAATGTTCGTTTTTATCATGTGGGCGCTATTTCGAACATCATGAACAGTAATTTCCACTCGGTACCTACATTTACATTTCAAAACCTATGTTTTGAATCTGAACACAATAATATCTCATTTCTCAGTTACTTGAAATTATGTTCTTGATTTTAGTTTCCCGTAGTGAGAACCCCGCGAAGTGAAGCAGTGCTTGTATACTGTGATAAACAAGCTTCGTTTTACTGGTAAAATAGGACCCAGTCACCAATGCATGGGGTGGAAGTTCTCTAAAATGGCCAACATGGGTATAAACAATTGATTAAACTTGACTTTATTTCCATGTAAGCGTGCTGCAAGCCGAGAGGTCCTTGGTTCGAATCCCACCTGCGGCAACTGCGTTGTGTCCTTGGGCAAGAAACTTCACCCCCTTTGCCCATGTGGGGACACGGTGGCGTTGTGTACTAGGGCGTACTGCACGTCGATGATGCACTTGTCTCCAACCAATGCGAACCCTAGTTGTGTGGAGTTAGTATGTTGCGGCGCTGACAGTTGCTCGCCGTTGCTCGGTGGATCTCTCCGGGAACTCCGGCTTCCTCCACCCGTAAAACTGTCGTGGTCATGATTAGCCATTGTGGAGAAATATGTGACCTCAACAGGCCACAAAATTTGAGACGAACGATTTTATTGTTCTTCTGGTGGTTATCAAAATGAAAAAAAACCAGATAACCGAAAAGTTGTTTGTCTGAAACAACAAGCAGATCGTCAAAAAGTTGTGTGTTATCACCTAATTTGATAGAACTGTTTTAAAATGTTCCTGTGGGAAGACCCCCTCTCTTCAATGCTCAAACTCCCTAAGACAACTGACGCCCCCTGTGCGTGCCACAGATGCTTTCGAAATCTGTGAACTGTCATGCAGTTGGACCACCGTGGACGGGTCAAAATCCACAGGTTGTCATTTTTTCCACGCATGCAATTCAGAGATGATCCGCTGGGTCACCTAGCAGAATTTCCACCAATGAAGCACCGGGATTTTCCCGGTGCTTCATTGGTGGAAATTTCGCTGGGTGTCATAGTGGATCATCTCTGAATTATATGCGTGGAAAAATGTCACCCAGAGATTTTGACTCTTCCACGATGGCTGTGTTGTAATCGGTCATCTTTAATATAACCAGATGAATGGTAAATAGGTTATCTCAAAACTCGAGATTTTATTCTCTGCCTTAAACACCAATAAAATAAATAAATAAAATAAATATCTCCATGTTGTGGAATTGATCAGCCATTGTGCATTGTACTCCACCGGAGAAAATGGGCCGATAAACTGATGTTGTTGTCATTATTACTCGCACTGCATCGCTGACTTTGAAAAGAAAACTATTTCACACACACACAACACTGACGTTACGATTTGCTCATGATATCCAAATTCACAAGCAATTTGAAGAATGTTACAGCGTTTACGACCAGAGGGAATAAAATTCTACACAACAATTTTGCATTTACATGTATTTTAAATATTGAATTTAAAACAACCCTTTGGGGGAAATGCTGCACAGTTTGCACTGGACCAATGCATGATGTTATAACACGTTATTTTATTTTAATGATTTTATGTACGGAAAAGTTGGTAAAAATGCCTTTAAATTTTTCATTTGTAAACTCAGTTGTCATGTCTTCAAAATCCTTTGTCGAGAATAGGATCGTCAGAACGTGGTTTAAAGCTCATTGATATTCTTTAGTTACAAAAATTAACCCCGCCCCCAACGCAAACGATATTAAAATTTATCATTTTAATGATATTTTTTTCAAATTTTTCAAAACATTTCAACAAAATCATATCATGTGACCCCCTCATTGGAACGAGCTCGACGAGCTCGTTCCAATGAGAGGTCACTTGATATGTTTTATTGAAAGGTTTTGAAAAATATTATTGTTTCAACTGCTCAATTTCTAAACTACGCGGGCGGAGGCGACCGTTTCGTTTGGTAAAGCATTTTGAGCATACATGATTTGCAAGTTAGTTAGTTAGTTATTGATGTTTTAGGTCACATATTTATGCACAATGGCTAATCATGACCGTGACAGTTTTACGGGTGGGGGAAGCCGGAGTACCCGGAGAGAACCACCGAGCAACGACGAACAGCTGCCAGCTCCCCAACATCGTAGCTCCGCACTGCCGCACAGGCAGGGTTAGACGGCGTCATCGTGCCCCCACGCGGGCAATGGAGATGAAGTGTCTTGCCCAAGGACACAACGCGGTTGCCGCAGGTGGGATTCGAACCGAGGACCTCTCGGCTTGCAGCCTGCACCTCTACCTACTGAGCCACTGCGCTCCCACATGATTTGCAAAAAACTGCTTTTCTACGTGTACCACATAAATAGATTTTACCTTTCAACACAGTCCTTGATTCTAGTTTGTGATGTATTTTCAGCTCATTTGTATTCTATACCATAAATAACAGATGTTGATAGCTGCATCGTTGTTTTTAACACGCCTTAATACACAGCGTCACCGTGCAATCGAGATTAAGTGCCTTGCCCAAGGACACAACGCAGTTACTCCTGGCGGGGATCGATCCGTAGACCTTTCGGTTTGAAGTCCAATGCAGTCCCCACTGAGACGCCGTGCTCCCAGAACACAAATAACGTCAAAAGGAATTATTATATACTTTATAAATAACCACATTTCTATTGGCGGGATCTTTTACACGTGACTGGTACTCAAAAATCCATGTATACCGGTGAATATCAACTTTGTAAATATAGCTTTTGGAAATTCCCTCTCTAGTTCTATTTCAATCGACGGCACCTCTATAACATTGTTTATTTTTATATAATTCTGCAGATGATAACTATTTTATTGTTAAATAAAAGTATTTCTGGTTGATATAATTGAGCTTTTAATTGACAAATAGAAGATTGTTTTCTGAGGATGGTGTATATAATAAAACTGTTATGGACTTTTGTGGGGGTAAATATGATGTGATATGAACCTAAAAAAAACCTATATTGACCTCGGCTAACGCCTCGGTCAATATAAGTTTTTTAGGTTCATATCACATCATATTCACCACCACAAAAGTCCATAATTGTATAATAACACACTCTTATGGATACCAAAGTCAACACATTTTAAAGAATCTACTTTGATGTATGCTGAAAATGAATATGTTGATGTTATGCACATTTAAGTGGCAATACAAATTGAATCTTTCCAACATAAAAAACCCAAAAAAACAAGTGCCTAGTTTCATGAAAGGTAAACGTCATGGCGTTTAATGAAGTGAGAGCTGTTACGCCATAGCGTAACAGCTTTCACGTCATCAAACGTCATGACTTGGTAGGAGTTATTACGTCGATACACTCGACGTCATCATGGGTTGGGGAGGGGATCAGCGGCGATGATTTTCGCCGACATTCCAGCAATCCAGTTGTATAGAGATCAGCAGGTCGTATGGGTGTTTCTTGTGGTCACCAATTGTGTAACGGCCTCGTTCTCCAGCCCATTTAAATTTGTTCCCAAGTCAAAATAAGAGAAGGGTCCACAGATTACCGTAGGAATATCATGTTAACAACGCAAGTGTTCGGATTAGGTACAAGGCGAATAGGTATTCCAATCCATAATAATACAGCGTCGTCTGAGTACTAGAATGTTCTATGTCCACTATGTCCCCTATGGGGCATAGAACATTCTAGCACTCAGCCGTCGACAGATAGATGTGAAACCGACGGGTCAAAGCCTATTTTTAGATTTATTGCGGTAAATCATTGTGAAGTGTAAAAGCGACATACAACCTAACTTTGGTCAAATTTCAGGTAATTTTCTTCAAAGTCCCCTATCAGACTTTCAGGAAACAGTGGTGCCTGCTGTCAACTCTATGACTTGATGTCATATATGTTTCGTATTCTATACCTCCCAACCTTTAGTTTGGTGTATATCTGGTGTATATTTAATTTGAATTTAAGGAATATCAGAGGTGGAAATTTCAAAATAAACAAAGTTCCATTGCTTACAGATCACCTTAATAAAGTTATCACTTCAAGAATCGTGCAACATCATCTTTACGGGACACTATTTATTATTTATTTATTGGTGTTTAAGGTCACATATCTCTGCACAATGGCTAATCATGACCATGACAGTTTTACGGGTGGAGGAAGCCGGAGTATCCGGAGAGAACCACCGAGCAACAGCGAGCAACTGTCAGCTCCCCAACATACTAACTCCACACAAGCAGGGTTAGCATTGGTTGAAGACAGGTGCACCATCGACGTGCATTACGTTTTAGTACACAGCGTCACCGTGCCCCCACATGGGCAATGGGGTGAAGTGTCTTGCACAAGGGCACAACGCGGTTGCCACAGATGGGATTCGAACCGAGGACCTCTCGGCTTGCAGCCTGCACCTCTACCTACTGAGCCACCGCGCCCCCTTCACGGGACACTAATATTTCTATACATGAGTGGCAACTATTATTCCAATACGTCGGTCAACTTATCTTGCTTGTTTCGCACGGGTATCGGGGGTGGGAGAGGCTTGGCATAGGTGTCAGAACTTTTTTGCGGAGGGGGGGGGGGGGAGTGGAGATCAGGCCTGACCTAAGAACCTTGGACTTCTGGTCTACCCCCCCCCCCCCAGCTCATTCAGGGCCGCTGGGTTAATACCTCAGGCTCCCACCCTTTTCCCGCCCCAAAGTGTTGGTGAAATTAAAGGTGAGTGTCGAAATGAATACAAAAAAAGACAAAAAAAGAAGAAAAGTCCACCGATGCAACTCTGCATTTGTCAACAAGACAACCATGAATTCCGAATGATATAAACAGTGAGAGCGGAACGGCAAGTTCCAGGTTATGAACCACTAAATAAGTGAACACGTGACCTGGAGCGTTTGACACCCAATGTTGTGAGTAGGATTAAATAGGGCTGATCAGTTGATTGGTTAAATATATTTTGACTTTGAAACCATTAATTAAAATTTTGATTCCTCCACTTTAGAAAGGATTAATAAGTTTGTTTGTAATTTGGTGCCGGAATGTGTGAGAATCTCTCAAAAACATGAGGCATGGGGAAAAAAGTGTGAAGGTCATTCAGTGCAAGACCATACGGTAGTTGTGAAAATTCGAAATTTAAACTGAAATTTGGTGTGGCAACATATATTTTTTTCCAGTTTAATTTTTTCAAGAGATGATGTACTTTGTAAATGTATAGGTATTTTTTTTCAAAACAACTTGGTGTGTTGTACAGAGAGTGGAATGTTAACACTGTGGTCAATGGGATTTATTTAGTGGTTCATAACCTAAAGGAGTATTTCCTTGTAACTGTTGTTGAGGGATATTTCAAGATATTTCTTTGTTTTCGGATATCCCGTTCTTGTAAATTTTTCAATTCAAGCACTTTGGGTTTGTAATATGTTTGAAAGTTTTGGGAAAATGCTATTTTGGAGGTGTGGGATGCCCAATTTTCACGACACAGTGCCTGTTTTGCTTTCCTGGCATGCATAAAATGCTTGCTGAATAAACAAGGTGACCTGAGATAGGAGGAAAGATTGTTTGGCTGGTTAGTGGTTGAATTTCCAGTTGTTTGGGGCAACTGCAAGGTAGAACAGTTGAAATAATGGTGACAAACACAACCATTACTGCAGAATGAATCTGTTTAACCCTATACCGGTTGGAGTTTAAATGCACTGTATTGCTACCTTGAAACACATTTAATAAAATTTGTCATGTTTTCCACATGCCACCTAAGCTCCCATCCCACATCTAACTACTGCAAGTCTCTTTTCTTTCATTCTGACATTTTAACCCCCCTCTATCTATATAAATGTGCTAAATATGTGATTTTTAACATGCCAAGTTCTCAGAAACAGCACAGAATGGAGACTATTCTTGTTTTGGGGACCTCAGTTAGTGAATCAAATGTGAAATAACCTGTTTCATCCTATGAAATGAATTAAATGTTGTGTTAATGGGGTGTACAGAAGGTTTTCACTCCATGTGAGCAGTTTATGTATGGAGTTACTTGAATTTTTCATGATGTGACAGCTGAATTTCCTTTCTATTTGATAGAAACTGAAAGTGGATTACCTCCCTTTGATTGATGGACAATTGGAAGCTTATTCCAGTTATTTCTGAGCAAATACCCTCTGCCTTGAAGTGTTTCGAATATCAGATTCCAATCGCTATTCTAGAAGGGTTTTCGTGATTTGAAAATCATGACACCGTAGGTAACTTGAATTTTTTTCAGTTTTTGCAATGGCAGCATTCACATTGTATAAAATTCTTTCCTCTTTTCATCTCAAGATTCAGTAGCAATGTTTTTGTCAATCCTCGCTGGGTGTGCCTTAAGTACTGTGTTCCTTACAAAGAGCGCATTCCCCAAACTATATGCTTGAAAATTGAATTTTGCTTCTTGTCTTTTTTATTGGTTTCTCAACCATTATTTTTTTGCCAAGTAGTCTCACTAAGATTTGCTTTCTGTTAATGTTATGATGTAGCAGTCAATATGACATATTATATCATAAATAAGGTAAATAGAGATACCTAACCACTCCTTAGATTAATGTTTCAGGTACATTCTAGTAAAAATATGTTGTTGAATCTTTCTGGAATCAGCACCTTTGTTAATTCTAAGAGGGTTCAACAACTATTTTTTTTTTGAAAATGTGAAACAAGTGGAGATAGGCTGGGGTGGGGAAAGGGTTAACAGTAACTAGACTTGGTCAATAGTTCTCATTTCCAGTGGGGGGAAAAGTGCTATGCCACTGTATGTATTTGCGTGACCTCTGAAACATATCTGGAGTCATCTGTAAGATTTTATTATTCTGCTCACACCCCCCCCCCCCCCCTCCAATTTCTTTCTGCTAATTTAGAATTCAGCTCCTGGCATCCATGAGTATAATACAAGGAGTCATGTGGTTGACTTCTCTCAAAATTCCTGTGCTGTCCATAAAATATTTCATTTGAGCAGGGTAAATGTGGAGATTTTTGTCTTTGCAACACATTACCAAGGGAATTTTCCACTCGGAGGCCACTCTGCCAGTGATAAGAAAAAATATATCTGTGATTTATTGATTTCTAAGATGCTTCTTATCTCTGTAAGTTATACATCTGGAAACACTATAAACTTCTGTCACTAAAACTATGATGGAAGGTCTCATAGGCATTAGGGGGTGGCTTTTTCACTGATTTTTCACTGAATTGGTTGGTATGGTGTAGGTCAAATAGCAACCCTTGCTTGTTCCTTTGTTTCTGTTTTTCACTCAAATTATATGGTTATGTTGAGTCAAGGTGTGCTTCTCTCACATGTGGTATTGCTCTGCACATATGTGCCATATAGAAACATTTGAGGAAGGAAAAGTACATTTTTTCATCTTTATTTTGAGAAGAATGAAGGGGTTAAAATATTCTTGCACTGAGTGTAATCTGAGAATAATTGGGCTTTGAGGTACACATGAGGCATATCTATTAATGTATTGATACAAAATGATGTCAGTTTGAAGAATATTTTCTCAATGATTTTTTTACCATGTTTAATTATAATGAGTGAAATGGTGAAAATGTATCAGGATTTTTTTTTACTCAAAAAACAGGATGGGTTAAATGAAATGCTGTGAGGTCAGAGAAAAAAACAGCGAATTTAAAAAAAAATGTTTGGAATCAATTTGGAAGTATTTTATTTTGAATTTAAATCCCAAATTACAGATATTGTAATCAACTTTGGTATCTCTTTAGGTTATGAACCACTAAATAAGTGAACACGTGACCTGGAGCGTTTGACACCCAATGTTGTGAGTAGGATTAAATAGGGCTGATCAGTTGATTGGTTAAATATATTTTGACTTTGAAACCATTAATTAAAATTTTGATTCCTCCACTTTAGAAAGGATTAATAAGTTTGTTTGTAATTTGGTGCCGGAATGTGTGAGAATCTCTCAAAAACATGAGGCATGGGGAAAAAAGTGTGAAGGTCATTCAGTGCAAGACCATACGGTAGTTGTGAAAATTCGAAATTTAAACTGAAATTTGGTGTGGCAACATATATTTTTTTCCAGTTTAATTTTTTCAAGAGATGATGTACTTTGTAAATGTATAGGTATTTTTTTTCAAAACAACTTGGTGTGTTGTACAGAGAGTGGAATGTTAACACTGTGGTCAATGGGATTTATTTAGTGGTTCATAACCTCCACAATTGTAACAAGCAAGACACCTGGTGCATGAATCAATCTAAGGGAGCTCAATCCATATGAAATATCATTGTATCGTTTTTATTTTGAAGTCAGTTTTGCTATTTTACGTATCCGTATCAAAAATACTTCAACTACCCCCCAACTTCTACATAATTTTGTGTGACACCATCTTTCATTTATAAATTTCGATGTTGTTACGCTTTTAACCCTTTACCTAACATGAAAAGCAGACGACACTTGCAAAACAAATTCTTGAATAACTAATTTTTTTCGTTTTTTGTCTCAAAAACATAGGTTATGACCCCTCGACGAGCTCGTTCCAACGAGGGGTCATAACCTATGTTTTTGAGACGAAAAATGAAAAAAATAATGAAAACTAGAGAAACAGAATTTACTGCATCCAGTAAATTCAAGTCTGTGTGAAAAAGGTTAAAGTATCAGGAATAAACTCTACAGAAAGAGAATTTATGGAGGCTTATTTTCTGGAGTAAAATCTTTTTTAACAAATCAGAAATGGGTTTTCGTTAACAGTATTTACAGATATTCATACAGGAATCAGAACAATGTTTATAAGAAACCAGAAAAAGGCATATATGTGACCAGAATTGAAAGGGTTCGATACACGAATCAGAAATGAAAAATGTTGGCTCTACCCACTAATTTGAGTGATGAAATGCAGTCATAAACATTAGAAATACATTAAGGCGTAAATGCATTTCCCAGTCTTTCTTAATAATATGCACTTGATGACCCCATTCAGGTGGACCATATATTGAATCTCCAGCACTTTTTAACTCAGTCGGTGTAGTCCCATGTCTACATCTACATTGAAGAATGAGCGCAACCCACTTTGAAATAATGCCTCCACCATCTTCAGATCTGTCATCTGTCATTCAGATCGAACGGGTACAAAAAACATAGATGAGTGCAAACTGGGTATTGTTAACAAGCGTGCCAAAATGCATAGAGATAGGACGATCCGTATTTGAGTTGTCGCCTTGACAAAGGGTGCATAGACTCTATATCGGAGATATTGTCATAAAAGCCTTAAAAAACCCAAGAGCTCATTTGAAGGCCTACTCTTAAAAGGGCATCTAGTGACCTAAACAAGGCATACATAAAACTAGAACTTCTCTAATAAATTAATTTTAAACAGTCATAGCACTAACACAGTTAACAGTACAGTCAACTATGTCAGTATTGCATCTTTTACCGGCATCCTGACAGTATTGTGATAGGTTTCAATAACAAATCTTCAGTGAAGTTTTACAATTACATGCAAACTGGAGTTCTTCACGATCAAGTTGTTTGTTTTTATATTAAGTTGGTTTGGGAATTAATTCTGTACAATGAGATTAAATAGACAGATCATGTTATTGTATGTGACAGTCACAGCTTACTCCCTAACTGCTTTTTGTGAAATTCTTTCATTGGGAAAATATTCATACAGGAATCAGAACAGTTTTTCTAAGAAACCCGAAAAGGCATATATGTGCACACCATTTATAGGGTTCGATCAAGGAATCAGAAATTGACATTACTACCGCTGCCATTTGAATGATGAGATACATGTATAATCTTCAGAATTGCATTAATTGGTATAAAATGAAATTCCTAATAGGTCGCAAAAATATGCATTTAATGACCTCTGTTGACCGCTTAGAGGTGGACCACATTTTGAACCTCCAGCAAGTTTCAACTCATTTGGTGTAGGTACTATTTCTATAGGTCACACCAAGCCTGAAGTATGAGCAAAAACTACTTTATAACCAGAGAAACCCCGGCTATGGTGTGTGGCACATCCGCCCATGGTCATTTATAATTGTGTGAAGTTTGATGACTGTGGCCCTAACAGTCTTCGAGTTATTGGCTCGGGCACACACACATGGACACACACACGGACGGACACACGCACACTTCAATCACTATATGCCACCCGACTTTAGTCGGGGGGGGGGGGGGTGACATAAAAAGAAATCTTTGAGTCCCAGAGTGGGTCTGACTGAACCTCAAATATTTGTTCTCATAGCGCAGTGATAACAAAGGCATTCAAATACAATCATTCCTGTCACAAGGTGATAACAAAGGTACTCCAAGAAGTTTTGTGAAGATCGGTTCATAAATGCAGACTCTAGTCCGAGCCGTATTAACATATGCTCTTACTGTGTATAAGTAACACTGAACAAATCAAATTTCATCTAATTTGCATAATTTCCGCACGAGAAAAAAAACCGTATTATATGTGATGTATTCCATGTTACTAACATTCCTACAAAAAAAATATTCAAATCAGAACTTTCATACAGAAGTTTTGTACAAAAAACTGATTGCACTAACTTTGTTACAAAATGGCTGCTGGCGGCTATCTTGTATTTTGGACCGCACCCCAAAATGCTCATTCTCATGCCACGGTGATAACAAAAGGTACCCAAGAAGTTTCGTAAAGATCGGTTCATAAATACAGCCTCTAGCCTGTGCCGTATAGAAGTTGTGTACAAAAAAAACTGATTGGACCTAATTTCGGTACAAAATGGCCACTGGAAGCCATCTTGAATTTTGGACCGCACCCAGAAACACTTGTTCTCGACCCAAGGTGATAACAAAGGTACCCAGGAAGTTTTGTGAAGATCGGTTCATAAATACAGCCTCTAGCCCGAGTCGTATTGACACGTGCACTTACTGTGTATTAGTAGCACTGAATAAATCAAAAGTTCATCTAATTTGCAAAATTTCTGCTCGAGAAAAAAAACCCGTACTATATGTGATTATCCCATGGTACTAAACATTCATACAAAAATTTATTAAAATCAGAACTTTCATACATATTCTGTACAAAACAACTGTTGCACTAACTAAAGTACAAAATGGCTTCTAGTGGCCATCTTGAATTTCGGACTGCACCCAAAACCACTCGTTCTCGTCCCACGTTGATAACAAAGGTACCTAAGAAGTTTCGAAAAGATCAGTTCATAAATACAGCCTCTAGCCCGAGCCGTATTGGCATTTGCAGTTACAGTGCCGAAAGTAACATTAAATAGATCAAAGTTAGTCTAACTGGCATAATTTATGTATGTGAAGAATAAAAACCGTATTACATGTGATGTATCCCAAGGTACTAAACATTCACACAAAAAAATATTCAAATCAGCGCTTTCGTATGGAAGTTCTGCGCAAAAATCTGATTGCACCTAATTTTGTACAAAATGGCTGCAAGCGGCCATGTTGAATATCAGAACTGACCCCAAAACACTCGTTCTGGTCCCACGGTGATAACAAAGGTACCCAAGAAGTTTCGTTAAGATCGGTTCATAAATACGGCCTCTAGCCCGAGCCGTATTGGTATTGGCACTTACAGTGCTGAAAGTAACACTAATTATCTTAAAAGTTAGTCTACTTTGCATAATTTACGCACGAGAAAAAAAAACCGTGTTATATGTGATGTATTCCATCGTACTAAACATTCATACAAAAAATTAATCAAATCAGAGTTTTCATATGGAAGTTCTACGCCAAAAAATCTGATTGCACCTAATTTTGTACAGAATGGCTGCCAGTGGCCATCTTGAATTTCAGACAGGGCCCAAAACACTTGTTCTCGTCTCACAGTGACAACAAAGGTACCCAACAAGTTTCGTTTTAATAATTACGGCCTCTAGCCCGAGACATGTGTACGACGCGACAGACGGACAGACAAACGACGGGCCATGACAATACCTCGAATTTGGCTTCGCCAAAGTTGAGCTAAAAATGGACTAAGTTTAACAACCAGTAGTTTTGTAAAATATTGAAGCAAGTCAAAATTCTGACAATACGCACACATCTGGAAAATGTAGAAACATCCTGTGAAATAAAAAAGTAATACCTTAAAAATTACAAGAGGCCTCACAGGGCCTGAAGCGCTCATCTTGAACAGAACACAATTTAAACAGAGCCCAAGAATGTGTACATTAAGCAAGCCATCTCCACAGGCTACACTCTCAATTTTTGAGTCCCTCAGGAGTGACAAAAATAATACGGGCATCATGCCTTGTCTTCAGTTGATCATAAAGTAAAATGTTGAGCTCCCCAATGAAGCCCCTTGATACAACCTTTCGTGGATTAATCTTAGTTACACACCTCTAGAGGGTACTGAATACAAAATTTTTAATTCTTCAGCAAAATGGCCAATTCCGGCTCCATAGGGAGCCCAAATATTAACACAAGCTCTCGATGTGAACACATTTGAATCTGACTTCCCGAGAGATGTTGTGTACCAAATATGAAAGCATTCTGACTGTTGGATCCGAAGAAGAGAAATTTTAAAGAAATTTCTTTATATTGCATCAAGTTAAAATTTGGGCTACCATAGCGAGCGCAAATATTATCCCATGGATCCGATTTGAACAAACTTGAATCTGACCCTCCCCCCTTAGAGATGTTGTATACCAAATATGAAAGTGAAAGCATTCTAACTAAGTGAAAGCACTCCATGGGGATGCGGGAATTATTTTTTTTGCATGGCTTAAGTACTTATGACCCAATGATACCGTATATCAAATTTGGTTCATACCGGGCCATCGGTTCAGAAAATAGAAATTTTGGGCGGAGTCAAAAGTCTTACCCCTCCCATTACAAAGCCAAACATTGCTTCACGAACTTAGTTTGAAAACGTTAATTCTACTCCCCAAAAGGAAGTTCCACAGCAAATGTCAAGTCATTGTACACACTGGTTCTTGAGAAGAAGATTTTAAAAATATTTTGGAGCATTTTCCCCACTCCCGTCCTATGGAACTGGGCATGTTGAATTGAACAAAAATGCAATGCCCCTTTAGAATCATCACTCATACAAACTTTCACTTGAATTGGCCCAGTGGCTTTGGAGGAGAAGACCAAAAAATGGTGTTGACGCACGGCGGACGACGGATGGAGAGCGATGAGATTAGCTCAGCTTGACTTTGTCAAGATGAGCTAAGGAGAGAGGTTAGACGGACAAACAATGTACCCTATATGCAGAAAGATAGAGGGAAAGACAGAGGTAAAACAATATGCCCCCTGACTATTCGTTGTGGGCATAACAAGGACATACGCGAATTGTAACCAGAACGTCCAAGGCAGCCACTTGAAATTCTGAGAATGTGTTCTACTATCCCCGCTGGACAGTTTAGTATCTTTCTTCAGTCCTGCGACCGGGTGAAAAAACCGTGGATGTACCCATGAGAAAAGTCTCAAATCTGCCAAGGGTTAAACGTTTATTAATAACATGATATAAAACTAGAAGGGTGGTTGGTACTGCCGGCAGGTCATAAAAAGTATACACTCTGTTACATGTACAGTAGATTGTGGAGAGAGTTTTTGGAGTAGCGACTCGAAATATTCAACGTTTGTTCCAGAAGCTCTGTCCAACTCGACCTGTGCCTGAAAAATCCAACAACCCACACGAAGCCAGTGGGAGCCTCACGCGCATGTGCATACGCTCTTTTCGAATTGGACTTGAGGAAATGCGCAATTCGTGTCGCCTTTCCAGGCATCCGATGGAGCAACTATTCGTGAATGCTGAGTGAAAATTTCGTGGAAATCCGCGGAAAATTCGCTGACATATAGCGTTTTTGAAGAGAGGAGGTAATTTTCTGAATTTGGTCTTTTTCAAGTCGGAGCGAAAGAAGAGGGTGGGAATGGGCGCAATGTCTCGTGGTGCCCCCTGTCTGGGGTAGGTCCACTTAAAAGTTACAATAGAGTGTGACTGGTGGAGAGATGGCTGTAAATCAAAGTAGTTTCTTTAAGAACAGCACCCAGGGATACCATCGCAACCTTGAAACATTTGAGAATCGTCGGAAGTTAAAAGTGAGAAAAAAAAACGGCGGTGAGTAGGTTTTTGGCGGGAAAAGACTAATGAGAATTTGCATTTTAGACATTAAAATAGCACTTCAGACATACGCTCACTGTGTCAAGACCGCTGAAGGCAGCGACTTGCAATTTTCAGAACTTTTTTTTTTTTTTTTTATTTATTCAGATCTTAGGTACTTCTTTACAAGCAAAAACATTTTCTATAAACTAATTTTACAATGAGTAACAATACATAACATAAAATAGCAAATTTTCTTATTTTTCACTGTGACATGAGTTTCCATTCGTAGCTGCACAAAAGTGATGAGGTGATGTCAAATGATGTAGAGCTGCCGTGCGTGTTTTATCAGAGTCTAGTCCTACATGCGCATCAAGCACATACTTTTCACCTAATTGCTTAACCGAAATAAAGGGAACTTGAAAATTACCAGAAACACCTTAGTATATACAGAGTAATGGCTAAAACTGAATATATACAAAAATCACTCAAAAAGTTCATTACTTTTCAATCTTCCTCCCCCAAACCACATCCCTCGACCCCGCACTAGAACGAGCTCGTCGAGTTCCTTCGAGCGAAGGAGCAGAAGTTGTGTGTTAGAGGGGATGTTTTTAGAAAGTTTGTCATTTTTGAGCAGGGAACATCACATTTTCAAAATATTGCACTTGGTGAAGATTTGAAATGACTCAACCCAAGTAACTCATAGCACTTCTTCAAACAGTGTAACATCAGGACAAGTAACAGATACGTAATATGTCGTGATGTTATAGCACCGGTCGCAATCTACAATGCCACTGCATTTTTGTGACAGAAACAGTATAAGCAAGATGAGAACGGGGTTAGTCAGTTAACAGAGAGCTGATTGAACAGCACCCAGGGATACCATCGCAACCTTGAAACATTTGAGAATCGTCGGAAGTTAAAAGTGAGAAAAAAAAAACGGCGGTGAGTAGGTTTTTGGCGGGAAAAGACTAATGAGAATTTGCATTTTAGACATTAAAATAGCACTTCAGACATACGCTCACTGTGTCAAGACCGCTGAAGGCAGCGACTTGCAATTTTCAGAACTTTTTTTTTTTTTTTTTATTTATTCAGATCTTAGGTACTTCTTTACAAGCAAAAACATTTTCTATAAACTAATTTTACAATGAGTAACAATACATAACATAAAATAGCAAAGTTTCTTATTTTTCACTGTGACATGAGTTTCCATTCGTAGCTGCACAAAAGTGATGAGGTGATGTCAAATGATGTAGAGCTGCCGTGCGTGTTTTATCAGAGTCTAGTCCTACATGCGCATCAAGCACATACTTTTCACCTAATTGCTTAACCGAAATAAAGGGAACTTGAAAATTACCAGAAACACCTTAGTATATACAGAGTAATGGCTAAAACTGAATATATACAAAAATCACTCAAAAAGTTCATTACTTTTCAATCTTCCTCCCCCAAACCACATCCCTCGACCCCGCACTAGAACGAGCTCGTCGAGTTCCTTCGAGCGAAGGAGCAGAAGTTGTGTGTTAGAGGGGATGTTTTTAGAAAGTTTGTCATTTTTGAGCAGGGAACATCACATTTTCAAAATATTGCACTTGGTGAAGATTTGAAATGACTCAACCCAAGTAACTCATAGCACTTCTTCAAACAGTGTAACATCAGGACAAGTAACAGATACGTAATATGTCGTGATGTTATAGCACCGGTCGCAATCTACAATGCCACTGCATTTTTGTGACAGAAACAGTATAAGCAAGATGAGAACGGGGTTAGTCAGTTAACAGAGAGCTGATTGTATCCCATCTTAAGTTTATCTCTTTGATGCGCTTATTCGAATATGAATATCTGGATATGAGTTCTAGATTTCTGTAATTTCTTAATTGTTCAGTAAAATTGGTATAGGTTGGTAAATTATTTTTCACTTTGCAGGAATAAATAAACTTTCTGAAGATAAGCATGTAGAAGTCTGTTATGTTATTGGAAGCGGCATGAATATTTGTGTGGCCTAGAATAACATATTCTGGGGTCAAAGGAAACTCAATATCGCACTTGTTCCTTAAATGTTCTAAAAAGTTCAGAAGAACTGTTTTTACAACCGAACATTCGAAAAACAAGTGAAGTATTGTCTCCTTTGTATTACAACAAAAAGTGCTCAGTTCCGTTTCAGAGAGTTTGCATTTATAAAGTTTTGAATTCGTCTATAAAATTTGGTGGACAATTTTGAAATGCAAACTTTGTAAATATGTGTCGTCCGTGATTGTAAATGGGATTTTATATATAAAATTACAGTCATTAGAGTGCAAATCCGTTTCTAAAACCTCATTCCATTTGTTCTGTACATTAATGGGAGGTATAGCGTGGAGTTCTAAAAAATTAAAATAAAAAGCCCGAGAGACTTTATTAGTAGATTTTAACATATCAATATTTTTGTCCTGAATAAAGGGCAACTTTTTATTGGATCTGGTTGCACTTTTCCAAGATTTAGGTAAAGCATTTATAATACCCTGAAAAACTGTAAATGGGGTGTTGATGTTATACTTGTTGGAGAAGTCAGCGAAGGTTAGGAGGCCATTGTTTTCAGAAACTAGGTCATTTACGAAGTAAATGCCTTTATTACACCAAATTTTATTGAAAAAAGTTGTCCGTTAACTTTTATTTGATTATTTAGGAAAATAGTTTCACCCAGTATTTCTGAGGGGGTTGTGGTGCTCTTTTTGTCCAGGAGAGCCCAGGCCAGAAGAACATCCTTCCAGAATACATTCACATGTTTCCCAACCACTTTTAAACCTTCTTCGTGTAGATACCAAAGTTTATAAGTTCCGAACAATTCTAGTTCGCCGATTACGAGAGTTTTCCATGGAGCCAACGAGGAAGAGTCCAATAATTTCTTAATCCAAATCATTTTTAAAGAACGACTAAAAGTTTCAACATGCGGAAATTTAATTCCACCGTTTTCAAAAAGGCCAATCATTGTTGTACGTTTAATTTTTTCGACTTTTCTTGACCACAAGAAATTATAAAAAAACTGTTTGAATTTTCTTAAATAACTCTATCGGCGGGTTTGGTAAAACCATAAAACAGTGTGTTAGAATTGGTAAAGCCAAAGTTTTTATAACGGTATTTATTCGATTAATGTTAAATTACGAAATGAAGAGTCACTTAGTAATTTTTCAATTTTCTGGATTTTATTTGTATAATTGTTTAGAATATAATTGTCACTAAACAGATTAAATTCAATTCCAAGAATTTTGAATGATCTGGAATGATTCCAAACAACTCGTTCGTTTGTTGGAAGTGTTTCACCACAACCCCGCTTTGAGCTGATCCATATAACTTCCGTTTTGTCAAAATTAACCTTTAAGCCAGAGATCAGTGAGAATTGTTTAATCATATTCAGGCCATTATCTAAAGAGTATCCATCGTCACTTAAATACAGAGAGGAGTCATCGGCGTATTGACTAATTAGATATTCCGAATTTTAAATTTTTATTCCATTTATATTGGGATTAAATTTTAAGGACGCGCTTAGAATTTCTACACTAAGAATAAAGACATACGGTGATAAAGGATCACCTTGCCTTACGCCTCGTTCAATATTAAATCTTTCAGAACAATGGCCATTATTTAGTATGCAGCTGGAGATGTTGCTGTAGAAGGTTTGAAACCACCTTATCACAGAGGGTCCAAAATTTAAAAATTCCATCGTCTTTTGGATAAAACTCCATTCGAGAGAATCGAAATCTATGAGAATTAGGATACCTGGAATATCTAATTTTTCACATTTTGCAATTAAATCGAAAGTTAATATAGTACACTCCCCAATGTAACAACCCTTCATAAAACCTAGCTGGGTGTCTGAAATTAAATTGGGAAGAACTGTTTTTACTCTGTTAGCAATTGCTGCTGATCCTATTTTTGTATCTACGTTAATTAGGGATATGGGGCGCCAGTTTTTTATGTATTGTTTTGGTTTGTTTTGTTTTGGTATACAAGTAATAATCCCGAGTCTCTGTGTAATTGAGAGTTGTTCCAATTCGTAGCCACAATTCAGAGAATTAATTAGGTAAGTACCAATGTCTTTCCAAAAAAATTTATAGAATTCGGTAGTGAAGCCGTCGGAACCGGGTGTTTTGTTGTTTTGCATTGCTTTTAGGGCGTTTAGCCATTCCGAAGGAGTTAATTGCCCTTCAAGGGATTTATTTTCGTCATCGCTTAAAAAGGCAAGAAACGGGTTGCTTTTGTCAAAAAAACTTTCAACCGTATCAGGAGGCTGATTATTTGGTAGTTTTGAAGAATATAGATTTTCATAGAAGGATTTCTGCTCCCTTAGAATCTCGCGTATATCAGTAATTTCCGACCCATCATCCTTTACTAACCTGGGTATAGTTTTTTCCGTATAATGTCTTTTCTCTAAGTTGCAGAAATACTTGGTTGGTTTTTCCCCCTCTATTTTCCATTTTGATTTTGCTCTTATTATTATTCCCTGAAGCTTTTTATCCCTAAGGGTTTTAAGTTCGTTTTCAAGTGATCTCATTTCTTCTAACACTGACTCATCCTCCCTGTCCAGTTTCGTATTTAGAATTCTTAGATGAACTTCTACTTCTTGTTGCCTTTTGTCCGACTCACGCTTCACAGAAGAGGCGTATGCTATACTTTTTCCTCTAATCATAACTTTTAGTGTTTCCCAAAGGAGCTGATCATTAATACTGAAACTTACCGTGTTATCATTTGTATATTGCTTTATCGTTTCGGCTATGACTTGTTTAATAGTACCTACATAGTCCGGATCACCAAGTAGGCTATTATTAAACTTCCAAATACCCTTTCCCCTGGACTGATTATCAAACGATAGTTTTATGCTTACTGGGTTATGGTCGGACCGATATCTAGTGTGAATTTCTCCACTTTGAAAAATGAGTTGTAAGTCTGACGATAATAAAAAATAGTCTAATCTAGCCATTTTATTTTCAGGGCCCCTCCAAGTATAACGTCTTCCTTCTTCATTTTCTAAACGCCAAACATCAAATAAGTCCAATTTTTCCATCGAATTCAATATTTTTTTATTTGCTTTTTGGTTGGTTTTTTGCCTATATTTTTGTATCTTTATCATAATCTTGTGGGACGTTCCAATCCCCACCTATTATTATCGAATCATTACCCATGCTTTCGATTTTAGAAAATAATTCATCGTAAAATTGTGGTCTATCATCGTTAGGACCATAGACAACAGACAGAGTTAATCTTCGATCCTTGATGGTAATGTCCAGAATTATAAAATTTCCATTCTCGTCTGAAGTACTTTTGTGAATGGTGAATCCAAAAGTGTTTTTGAAAAGTATAGCAACGCCCCTGCTTGAACTCGAGTAAGAACAAAAGAAAGCCTCGTAACCCCACTCACTCCTCCAACAAGTTTCCACTTTTTTACTCGAATGCGTATCCACCAGGAAAGTTATGTCGAATTTATCCCTGCACCGCGAAAAAATATCTCGTCGTTTATAAGAATCGGAAGATAAGCCACGACAGTTCATTATTATGATAGCCATTTGGGATTAAATTAAGGGTAACTTTAAAAGTGGATGTTCAGCTACAGTGTTATGAATCAGTCATCTTTTCTTTTCTAAACTTACTTTTCTGTACAAAACAATTTATGGAAAGACCTATAAATCTGAATTTTTTTCTATTAACACAACCAATTAATGAAAACAATAACATTGGTGTTGTGAGTCGTTGACTACTCAAGTGTTTCCTTTTTTCAACCCCAACAGAATGCACATGCGTTGCTTGTAACAGTCCTTGGTGGCTAAAAAGCTATCTTTACTTGCCCAACTCTCACGTATGTTGTATTATTCACATTCAACCCAATATATCACTTGTTCAGTCGCAAACTGCTGGAGAGAGCCCGAAAGCAAACGTCAAAATGAGGGTACCATGCTAAAGTCAAAAATTCCTTAGCTCAAGTATCCTATTAAGACAAAATTTTCAGAACTTGTTCTACGAAGCCTGGCCGACATTTGGGCATGAAATCGTGTGTTCTGACCGCGTGAAAAACACCACGCCTCGCGTGGAAACCGTGGGAACGGTTCGTTGCCACTTTATTTTCAATGCAATGAAATTTCCATTCATTATTTACCTGTCAAAGGCAGAGTTTGGCATTATTTCTGTCTGATGAACTGTTCAACTTTAACTATTTGCACCTTTATATAGGACCGAAAGATCACTGCATGCTTACCAATATTCAGGTACTAATTTTACGAAAATAACAATTATTTCAACAGTACCCACTTGGGAACTCTCAAATCTGCCAAGGATTAAACTTTTAATAATAACATGTAAAACAAAAGTTGTCATACTTTGCTAGCCGCATGCACCCATAGACAACATTCAGCACTCAATCAATTAGGAATGGAGTAAATTGCGACTTAAACTTACCAAATTCTGAAAAATGGAGTTATTTTCGACGGCACCTATCTTTATGCAACCGAAACAGGGATTAGGTTAAACGTTACAGCTACCCTATCAAGGAAAATCTTCTTGGACTTGAACTGTAAATCTGAATGTCAACAGAATTTTCAGATATTACGAAATCACAATTATTCAGACAGTACCCATATGGGAGTCTCAGATCAGCTAAGGGTTACACTTTTAATACCCACATATAAAACAAAAGTTTTCATACTATGACTGCTGCATGCAGCTATTGAAAACACTCAGCACTCAGTCAATAAGGAATGGAATAAATTGTCACTTAATTGTACTAAATTCTGAAAAAGCGTGAGTTTTTTGGACAGCATCAATCTTTATGCAAACAGAATGGGCATATGGTTAAACTTTACAACCAATCGTACAACTGAAAATATGCTAGATAGGTAATTGTGAATACGAACATGTAAATCATTTTTCGAAAAACCATTCGTGAATGGAAGAGAAATGAACTAAAAATGAGCCATTTTTATGAACAAGTTGAGGGTACTCGAATTCAAGGCTCGAAAACGAGTTGAAGGTTAAAACTTTGAATAGAATATATAACAGCCAAATTATCCTTGGATGAATGCCCAAACTTCTCATAGGAAACGTTTTGAAAAAATTTGGCCGCAGAGCTGAGAAATTGCATGTGAAAATTGACCAGTTTTTCCAAAATTGCACTTTGCTCGGAATTTTGAGGTCAAAAAAAAAAACGTGGGTAATACAGCTTATGTAGTCAGATGTAGTAAGTCATGCTACAAATATAATGAAAGCTCCAGCCAAATCGTCCAGGGTCTTGTTTGAGAATTGTGGCAAAACGTAACATTGTGACAACATTTTGCACGGTTTTGGCAGAAAACGAAAAACTTCAGAAATGCCATGATCCAGGTGAGAAACATCTAACGAAGCTCTACATATGTGCCAAATTTCAGTAGAATAGTAAAGAATCCATCAGACAAAAATCATTGAAATAGAAAATAATTTTAATACCAGAGAAATAGAATTTAGGGGGGCGCGGTGGCTCAGTTGGTAGAGGTGCAGGCTGCAAGCCGAGAGGTTCTCGGTTCGAATCCCATCTGCGGCAACCGCGTTGTGTCCTTGGGCAAGACACTTCACCCCGATTGCCTACATGGGGGCACGATGCCGCTGTGTACTGAGGCGTACTGCACGTCGATGGTGCGCATGTCTTCAACCAATCTAACCCTGCCTGTGCTGCGGTGCAGAGTTCTGAGTTACGATGTTGGAGAGCTGACAGCTGCTCGTCGTTGCTCGGTGGTTCTCTCCGGGTACTCCGGCTTCCTCCACCCGTAAAACTGTCACGGTCATGACAAGCCATTGTGCATAAGTATGTGACCTTAAACACCAATAAATAAATAACAGAAATAGAATTTACTGCATCCATAAATTCAAGTTTGTAAGAAAGGAGTTAAAATATCTATTATCTATTGGGAAAAAACTATATAGAAAGAGAATTTATGGAGGGTTATTTTCGGGAGTAACATATTTTTAAACAAATCAGGAATGGATTTTCGTCAACAGTATTTACAGATATTCATAATGGAATCAGAACAATTCTTCTAAGAAACCAGAAAAGGCATATATGTGCACAACATTCAAAAGTTTTGCCAAGAGAATGCACTAGGTGTCCAAAAATGTGATTCCTAGCAATACTAACAAATGCACTCAGTTATCCCTGGGCGACCTCAGTGACCTTGTCCATTTGTGAACCTCTATGGAGAGTTGACTCATTTGGTATTGGTCCCAGGTCCATACGTCATACCATGCTTAAGATATGAGCGTGACCCACTTTCAAAAATGTTGGCCACGCCCACTTTTTTTACGTCAAAATGCATGTGTGTATATCAGGAATACTTCAGGTGGTCAAAAAATGTGATTTCTAGCAATTATGAAAAATGCACTTAATGACCCCTAGGTGACCTCCGTGACCTTGCCCCATATTTTGAATCTCCATCGAGTGTCGACTCATTTGGTGTTGGTCCCAGGTCCATACGTCATACCATGCTTGAGATATGAGTGTGACCCACTTTCAAAAATTTTGGCCACGCCCACTTTTTTACGTCAAAATGCATGTGTGTATGTCAGGAATGCCTCAGGGGGTCAAAAAATGTGATTTCTAGCAATTATGAAAAAAGCACTTAATGACCCCTAGGTGACCTCCGTGACCCTGACCCATATTTTGAATCTCCATCGAGTGTCGACTCATTTGGTATTGGTCCCAGGTCCATACATCATACCATGCTTGAGATATGAGCGTGACCCACTTTCAAAAATGTTGGCCACGCCCACTTTTTTAACGTCAAAATGCATGTGTGTATGTCAGGAATGCTTCAGGGGGTCCAAAAATGTGATTTCTAGCAATTATGAAAAATGCACTTAATGACCCCTAGGTGACCTCGTGACCTTGACCCATATTTTGAATCTCCATCGAGTGTCGACTCATTTGGTGTTGGTCCCAGGTCCATACGTCATACCATGCTTGAGATATGAGCATGACCCACTTTCAAAAATTTTGGCCACGCCCACTTTTTTACGTCAAAATGCATGTTTGTCTGTCAGGAATGCTTCAGGGGGTCAAAAAATGTGATTTCTAGCAATTATGAAAAATGCACTTAATGACCCCTAGGTGACCTCCGTGACCTTGACCCATATTTTGAATCTCCGTCTAGTGTCGACTCATTTGGTATTGGTCCCAGGTCCATACGTCATACCATGCTTGAGATATTAGCGTGACCCACTTTCAAAAATTTTGGAAACACCGACTTTTTTTACGTCAGAATGCATGTGTGTATGTCGGGAATGTTTCAGGGGTCAAAAGATGTGATTTCTAGCAATTATGAAAAATGCACTTAATGACCCCTCGGTGACCTCAGTGACCTTTACCCATATTTTGAATCTCCATCGCGTGTCGACTTATTTGGTGTTGGTCCCAGGTCCATATGTCATACCATGCTTGAGATATGAGCATGACCCACTTTCAAAAATTTTGGCCACGCCCACTTTTTTTACGTCGAAATGCATGTGTGTACATCAGGAATGCTTCAGGGGGTCAAAAAATGTGATTTCCAGCAATTATTAAAAATGCACTTAATAACCCCTAGGTAACCTTCGTGACCTTGACCGATATTTTGAATCTCCATCGAGTGTCGACTCATTTGGTGTTGGTCCCAGGTCTATACATCATACCACGCCTGAGATATGGGCATGACCCACTTTCAAAACACCCCTACAGACACCACTAATACCCCTGGAATCTGAAAAAAACATAGGTGGCCGAGAACTTGTGACTGTCTATCAGCATGCCAAAAATGAACGAGATAGGGCTATTCGTTTTCGAGTTAACTTGCGGACAAAAAAGTGATGAGAAGACAGAAGACAGGAGAAGAAGAAGAAGAAGAAGAAGAAGAAGAAGAAGAAGAAGAAGAAGAAGAAAGAAGAAGAAGAAGAAGAAGAAGAAGAAGAAGAAGAAGAAGAAAAAAGAAGAAGAAAAAAAGAAAAGAAAAAGAAACCGTGCAAAAACAATAGTCTGTGTGTTTCACACAGACTAATTAATTGGCGATTTTTGAGAATAGCGCTGGCCGGTTTTGGTCGTTACGTTAGGTAAAGGGTTAACTCGCGTAGTTGATAGCAGGCATGAACGGCTTCTGAAAGCCTGCTACCGCTTTCGTACTGATAAATAAATTACATTTCATGAGGCAAAATGTGAATCATATTTCCAATAACAAGGAGAAAATCAATATAATTCCAAGCTACGACAAGACTGCGTGGGAGATGTCAGACTGTTCTGTTTCGAATACGGTAGCAGACTTTCAGAACCCGTTTATGCCCGCTAGCAACCAGGTGAGCTGAACTCATATATTTGTCGTATTTTGTACACCATATCCTCCATGTTGATGTATAATTTGTGTATAATTGAATTTCATCGAATTTCAGGCTTGGGAATTTCATAGCAAATTTGTTTTTTCGTTACTGACACAACACCACCTCATTAACCCTTTACCCAACGAATCGGCCGCATCCGCCCGCGTAATATGTAAATTCAGCAATTGAAAAAATATTATTTTTCAAAAAATTTCAACAAAACCATATCATGTGACCCCTCGTTGGAACGAGCTCAACGAGCTCGTTCCAACGAGGGGTCACATGATATGATTTTGTTGAAATTTTTTGAAAAATTTGAAAAAATTATATTTAAAATAATAAATTTTGATATCGTTTGCGTTGGGTAAAGGGTTAAAGCTGATGTGAACAAAAACAACTCGTCCCCCGAGTTCCAATGTGTTCTATGTGCCAGTAGGCACATATAACACATTGGAACTCAGTGGACGAACTGTCTCAATGCATGATGGAAGGTAGGATTTTTTTTCAAAATGGGCAGTAACGGTCAGTGATGTTCTAAACAGTTCTTCGGCGTGTGTTTGTCGCAGATACTCAGAAAATAATGCTGCAGGAACACATAATTACTTATGAGCCCTTTCAGCTCACCTGAGCAAAGCTCAGGGGGAGATTTACTTACCACTTTCCGTCCGTCGGCAGTCCATACATCCGCCCATCCGTCCGGCTTTAACTTTACATTATCGACTTCTCATAATAAACCGCTGGGGCGAATTGAACCAAATGTGATGTGCATGTTCCTTATCATAATTATACTACTCCAAGTTTGCTAAGCACCAAATATTTGACACAACATTGTGAAATTTGCTTTTGACATATTTGCGATATTTTTGGTGGATATGATTGAGGAATGTATTGAGATGGTCACCAGTGTTTACATTAGCTCTCTTGACAGGCAGACTTTTCGTCGTGACAGGCATGAAAAGCATGCACCCCATCATTTTCATGATGTTTTCGTGTACTGTCTACATGTAGATGACATGTGTAGGGTATTCAATCTTCATTTCAACATAAACATAAACCCTTGTGATTTAATGATTGAATATGGCAAATGCAAATGTAAGAAGACATTTGTCTGAAGCAGTAATGTGGTGGTCTGTAGGGATGGTGGAGCAAGGGGCTACCAATCGTCAGGTTGGCGAAGCCCTTGGTGTGCACCATACGGTGATCACCAGAGCCTGGGCCAGATTTCAGCAGTATGGCACACCAGAAAAGACGGCATGGTGGTGGCAGAGACAGGGCAACATCTGCAGCAGAAGACCGGTTTTTGATCATTAATTCAGGCCCGTAGGAACCGCTTTGCCACAGCAACCCTCCTTTGCAGTGACCTTCAGAATGCATCCGGGGTAAATGTTTCGAGGCAGACTATCCGGGCAAGGTTGCACGAAGGTGGTCTCCGATCGCAAACACAATGTATTCGCATTCCGCTGTCCCAGAACCACCGCCAGACACGATATGAATGGGCCATGGACCACGTTGGATAGACCAGAGAAGATTGGCGACCTGTCCTTTTTTACAGATGAGTCAAGGTACTGCCTAGACCACAGAGATAAGCGTTCTAAGGTATGGAGAAGACCAGGAGAGCGATTCCATGCAGCCAACATTGCTGAGCATGACCGCTATGGTGGAGGGTTATCGTCTGGCGCGGCATCAGCAGCGATGGACGTGCAGAGCTCTGTGCCCTTGAACGTGGTACATTGACTGCACGGCGGTATATCGATGAGATCCTGGATGTCCACGTCAGATTGTATGCAGGTGTAGTGGGTGATAGATTCATTCTGATGGACGATAATGCCCGTCCTCATGTTGCCTATGCTGTCGGAGAGTACCAACAGAGGGAGGGGATCGAGCGTATGGACAGGCCAGCAAGATCCCCTGACCTCAATACAATCGAACATGCCTGGAATGAGTTGCAACTTGCAATGTCAGCCCGTCCAGTCCAGCCAAGAAGAAATATCCAGGAGCTTTGTGCCATTCTGGTCCAATAATAGAACAACATCCCACAAAGGACCACCAGGAACCTGATTGGGAGCACGAGAAGGCGTTGTCAAGCTGTAATTAACAGTAATGGGTCTCATACTCGATATTGAAGCCATACCAGTTCGCTCCGTCAACTTTTTGGTAAACCGAAAAATTTCCTCTTTTACCAATAATATCCATTTTCCATAGTTATCGTATTCAAAAGCTAAAAAATAATGTCAAACACAAATAATATCTTAATTGCTGTACTTAAATCATTAAAGATATAATTAAATAAAAAATATATACACTTTCCATCACAATATTTCAACTAAAACGTAAACCATGTATATATATATATATATATAGATGGATATACTTGGCGTTTAGCAAACTTTGAGTAGTATTTTATGTAAATTCAAGTTTGTTCAAATAAATTTGACATGCCCACAGGGGCACCACAAGGGGGCATAACTCTGATAGTACCCATATATTTTAAAAGAAAATTAAAATCTTTCTTCTCCAGAACCATGAGTTAGAATCTTTTGATATTTGGTACACAACATCTCAGGGGGTGGGAGTCAGATTTAAGTTTCTTCAAATCGAGTTCATGAGTTAATATTTGGGCTCCCTATGTGAGCCCGAATTTTAACGTTGTGCAGTATGAAAGAACGTCTTTAAAAGCCTTCTTATTCAGATCCACCAGTCAGAATGCTTTGATATTTGGTATACAACATCTCAACATCTCCAGGGATCAGAGTCAAGTTGTTCAAAAGGGTCCCTAGGTTACTATTTGGGCTCTCTATTGGAGTCCAAATTTTAACTTGGTGCAATATGAGGAAATTTCTTTGAAAATCTTCTTCGTCAGATCCACCGATCCGAATGCTTTCATATTTGGCATACAACATCTCTAGGGAGGGGACAGATTCAAGTTTGTTCAACGTGGGCCCTTGGGTTAATATTTAGGCTGTATATCGGAGCCCAAAGTTTAACTTAGTACAATACGAAGGAATTTATTTTAAAAATCTTCTTCTTCAGATCCACCAGTCAGAATGCAATGTCACCAACATGTAGGTAAAATCAAATCTCGATTGAGCAACATTTGTAGTTTTGATTCACAGAAAATTAATCTTCATGAAATTTTTCAGATTCATTCGGCCGGAATATATAAGTTGGTTGGAAAACCGAACCACAGGTTCGCTTCCCTAGCCAACCATAGGTTCGCTTTCCTAGCCAACCATAGATTCGCTTTCCTAGCCAACCATAGGTTCGCTTTCCTAGCCAACCATAGGTTCGCTTTCCCAGCCAACCGAAATATTCCAGACAAGTGAATCTTAACATAGTCGATGACCTAGGGCTAGACGGGTTCCAGGTCATAGCAGCGTGGACTTTCTTACAGAATTAGAATGGTGGCCTTAGAACTTGACAGTCTTCCCGTAAACGAGTTAGAAGACCATGAGACGTTCCTTAGGACGAAAAATCCCTCCGACCTCCACCCAGACTGGTTTTCTGCTTTAAGCATGAGTAAGGTCGCCGCCTGGCGAACACCGTAGGATAATCTCTCTAACTGATAAATGCAAAATTGTTGATACATATCTTTCCATTTTGACTTTCTGGTTATTTTATCACAAACGGCAGCGTTTATATCGTCGACACACGCCGATCTGCACCGAGAGGACGTTATTTTATCACAAAAGGCAGCGTTTATATCGTCGGAACACGCCGATCTGCACCGAGAGGAGGACAGGGCGCACAAAGAGGATGGTGTTTGCAGGTTGAGTGGGCAGTGTGACCAGGTTTTGAGTTAAACACAGAGTCAAATACTACCGAAAACTGACCCTATCCTGAATAATGGGCACATCTATAATAATTGAGAATCGAGTACATGGGTGCTCAATCCATCCACCTTCCGCGGCTACGCCAAACGGAAAGAAAGAAAAAAGGAAAGAAAGAAAGAGAGAGAGAGAGAGAGAGAGAGAGAGAGAGAGGGCGGTCAGGCAGCTAGACAGGGCAGGGCAGGCAGGGCAGGGCGGGCAGGGCGGGCAGGCAGGAAGGGCAAGGCTGGCAGGCAGGCAGGCGGGCGGGCGGGCGGGCGGGCGGGCGGGCAGGGCAGGGCAGGGCAGGGCAGGGCAGGCAGGCAGGCAGGCAGGCAGGCTGGCTGGCTGGCTGTTTCACACTATGTAAACAGTGTCCTCGAGGAACATGCATTTCCAGTAGCAGTGTCCGATGATGTCGTTACATAAAAAATAATAATAGTCACCAGATTCTCAACAATGCTAAATTTTACTTTTTAATGGCATTAATTTCATTGAAATCTTTCCTGGTTTGTCTAGTTATATTTGAAGAAATTAAAAGACTATTGGAAAAAAATATATCACCAAAATGTCACAAGCAGAAATAATCTACACATTGTTTTCAAACTCGCACAAACTGGCACCCTTTTTATCCTAAAATAAATGTTAAAACGTAATATGGATGCACATACACGTGCCACTTTTATTTCCACACCGTTTGTGCTCCATGAGCTCTGTCAAACAAGATATAATAGATTAAATGCCTGTATTGGATGTACTTGGGCTAAATATGTCTATAAACAATGGAAAACTGGGGAGAGTCAGGGTAATTTCTCGACAGGTTACAAGATTTTTTATTCAATTAACAGGAGTTTACTCTATAACCTATATTCAATTAACAGATCAAATTTGTACTGGAGGTATGGTAAATGGTTTTGTGTTGGGAAATTATATTCAATTAACAGGGTTATTCAGTTAAGAGATATCTAATAAAGTGAGCTCCACTGTAGTAGTACACTCTGAAATCAGTTGGTTTAAAAATTAACCCAGTTGGATTCATATTCACTCAGCCCAGTTGATTTGGGTTGATTTTTAGTAGTATAGTGTAGTAGTAGTATTAGTAGTAGCAGTAGTAGCAGGAATAGTAGTAGACATGTGGATCTCAAAACGTAGGCTGGAGGCCCCGCTTTTCAACGCCATCTCTCCCTCCACACAACTGGCTGACAAATTGTCACATGTCTCTGCCCCCCCCCCCCCCCTTCATGCTTGTGGTAGCAAACTCGAGTCACGATTTTACCGTTTTCTGTATTATAAAAAATCCGACGTGAAGACAGGAAAGTATTTCAAACAAATATTCTTGTACTTGACTCGGGATAATGCATCTGTGATAAAGGTTACCCTCTATGTGAATACGGTAGTATAAAATCATGTTACAGATAATTACAATAAAACGTTTTGTGCAAGTACAAGCGCGCGAGAAAATGACTATGAAGGACTCTTATTTTGTGCATGCCACAATCTCTTCATATTAGAACAAAAACAAGAAACATTCTGTGAACAAAGCTGAATCTCTTTCACAAAAAGGAGGTAAATACCACATCTCAAAGCATTGTGACTGGTGATTTCATAAGGAATTAGTTTAAAATAACTTCATGTACATTGGACAAGGTTCCAGGCTAGGGGGGTTAATACCTTCCTTCGAAAACACTGAAAAGCCCCCCCCCTCCACACACACACACACATACAAAAAGATCAGCGTTTTTGCATAGATCGTCGCGGTACGAAACTCGACTTGGGATAAAAAGCAGGTGATCTTGATAGAAACTGCCCCGGCCCATCTCCAGGTATTGTCAGTTGGGGCTCGAA
Source organism: Pictodentalium vernedei (assembly GCA_031216915.1). Taxonomy (NCBI): domain Eukaryota; kingdom Metazoa; phylum Mollusca; class Scaphopoda; order Dentaliida; family Dentaliidae; genus Pictodentalium; species Pictodentalium vernedei. The sequence continues at coordinate 109,553,473 of CM062288.1, forward strand.
AATTCTTTTTAAAGAATTTCAAGCTTATTGGACAAGGGTGGTGGTGGTTACACTTTGGGGGTTAATATCTCCAATCAAAAGAACTTGAAAAAAGTACCCCACCACCACCACACACGATAAACAAAGCATAACAGGCCTACTTAAATGTAGGCTACAGACATTTCGCGACTTGGGGGAAAATATTCACGCAGACACCCCAACTAATATAATCAAGGGTGGATGTATCAAAATAAAATGGTTTTAAAAAGTACTTCTAAGTTTGGAGGTGGCATAATACAATACGCATATTGCTGACATTGCATACGGTGAATCTCAGTTAACTCTTAACCTAACATAGTATTTTTAAAAAAATAAATTAATTTCCACATTTTTCGAAATTGTTTTTTACAATTTTTCAATAAAACCATACAAATATGGATATCATTAGGTTTTATTGAGAAACTTCCGAGATATTTTAGGCTGTGGTAGGCTTATTCTAGCTAATTTTCGGGCCATTTGGGGCGCTATGCTAGGTAAAGGGTTAAGTAACGAATTCCGCATATTAGTTGATCCAGTATATATACGGTTCAACTTTTTATTGTTTTCCAAGTCAATTGAATCGACCTGAGAATTCATTTCATTGTGTTAATTCAAGTGTGAAATTGTGTTAATGCTTGAATGATTGAGTGTGAGTATGGCCGTGTGAAATGAAAATTGGTTCGTTTAGTGGTGGGAAGGGGGGGGGGGGTGTAGTGGACGAGGGGGTTAATTACTTGAATACTACAGAAAGAAAGAATGAGTGAGCGAGAAAGGGAACGAATGAGTTTCTCTGGGCATGCTGAAAAACGGAAGATTAAAGAGGTGACATATAGGCCCAAATGGACCGTGTGCTGTTTTAACAATACTTTTATGTACTGTACTGAGGTCCTCGGTTCGAATCCCACCTGCGGCAACCGCGTTGTGTCCTTGGGCAAGACACTTCAACCCCATTGCCCACGTGGGGGTACGGTGGCGTTGTGTACTAAGGCGTACTGCGCGTCGATGGTGCATCTGTCTTCAACCAATGCTAACCCTGCTTGTGCGGAGTCAGTATGTTGGGGAGCTGACAGTTAATCGCCATTGCTCGGTGGTTCTCTCCGGGTACTCCGGCTTCCTTCACCCATAAAACTGTCACTGTCATGCTTAGCCATTGTGCAGAAATATGTGACCTTAAACACCAATAAATAAATAAATAATGTACTGTACTAAATTATGTTGGAACATGTCACGTAACCAAAGATATATTACTATTACTCTACATGATTTTGAGCAATAAAACCCAACAATCCGAGTAACGTAATGAGAAAAAAAGAAATGCGCTGTAAAAGCCCAAAGGCTGAGACAAAACAGTAGCGAAATGCACTGCAAAAGCCCACCTTGAAGAGGCCGAGACCAGGTTTTATACTTGCCAGTCTCAAGTCGGGGTAAAAGATGTGGGGAATTGAGAAATTAAAAAGGGAAAAATAAATAAATAAATCAATAAATAAATAAAGTAAAAAAGCAGTTGCATAATTCAATGTAGAAAGAAAAAAACCTCTAAATCTGCAAAATATTACAGTTGCCGAGGTAAAAAGATTAGCCCTTTACCTAACGAATCGCCCACATCCGCCCGCGTAATATGCAAATAGAACAGTTGAAAAAATGAAATTTTTCAAAATCTTTCAACAAAACCATATCATGTGACCCCTCATTGGAACGAGCTCATTGAGCTCGTTCCAATGAGGGATCACATGAAATGGTTTTGTAGAAATTTTTTGAAAAATTTTAAAAAAATATTTAAAATAATATATGTTGATATCGTCTGCTTTGAGTAAAGGGTTAATAGTGTTGATAAATTATAACCTATAGATTTTACGTCAATTTCTTAAGTGGCTCATTTCAGGGAAAGGTTTCCGCTTAAACAATATCTTTATGCCTGGTAGAAATTAGACCAAAAATGCGATGTTCTATCAAACATTAAACCTAAAATAATAAGAGGTTAAAATCAAGATATTACCACCATATTTGGTATACATTTTATATATAATATAGCGCATACTTTCGAGTTTATTTAATATATTCAAGACTAATAATTTACTTGCGGGTCTCATTATCCCTGATTGCGCAAAATTTATACCGTAAATCGGAAGTCGCGCACGCTAAAAACTAAAGTGTTAAAAACTACACTTGAAGTGCTGTATTTAACACTTACTGAGTGCTGAACTAGCACTTTGTTCAAGTGTAGATATCCCAGATCTTGACATGTGTTACAATAATACCACTTGACAAGTGTGATGTCGCGACACTTAAAAAGAAACAACGCAGATGACGCGGATCAGGCTCGAACTCTCGAGCCTGATCCGCGTCATCTGCGCTGTGTCCTTTTAATTATGTACCCACCAAGCGCAAATCAAATTATGGACGATTCTGGAAGAACCACCAATGCTAGACACATGGGAAGTGCCATCCATTCAAGTTTCAGATGTCTGACGATTGTAATGTCTAAGTGCTTAAGCACTGCACTTTGAATGTTAAAATCAAACCCTCAGAGTTAGAATGGGTTTAACACCTTGAAAGTGTCAGTTTTAACACTTTAGTTTTTAGTGTGCGCTTTACATAAAAGTGTAATTTTAGGGGTTAAAATCAAAATATCAAAGTTTGGATATTCATTGAATATAGTCCAGATCACCACGCAGATAGTGTTCATTTGCTGTTTTGGGGACCACAAGTTATCATTACTTTTCTCTTTGGTGTATTTGGTTTTCCGGAATATATGGCGTTGAAGATTTACGCTATGGATGTTTTAAAGTGATAACGGGTCATTCATAGGCTGTGGCTCAGCATTTTAGCTTTAAGACGTGTAATTGGGAGGGTTAGTAGTGTCAAAATTATAGGTCATGTCCGACTGCTTCTCTACACTTTGAGTCATTCCATGTGTTAAATTCTTACCTCCGGAACATATAGTATTCGCTACAAGGGGGCGCAGTGGCGTCGCGGTAACCGGTTCTCGTCAGATCACCGAAGTTTAGTTAGCAACGTCGAGCCCGGTTAGTCCTCGGATGGGTGACCGTCTGAGCGATCGATTCGGACTCCCGCGTTGTGTCCTTGGGCAAGGCACTTAACCCCGATTGTCCATTTGGGGGCACGATGACGCCGTGTACTAAGGCGTACTGAACGTCGATGGTGCGCATGTCTTCAACCAATCTAACCCTGCCTGTGCTGCAGTGCTGCAGTGCTGAGTTACGATGTTGGGGAACTGGCAGCTGCTCGTCGTTGCTCGGTGGTTCTCTCCGGGTACTCCGGCTTCCCCCACCCGTAAAACTGTCACGGCCATGATTAGCCATTGTGCATAAGTATGTGACCTTAAACACCAATAAATGAATAAATAATTCGCTACAACCCGTTAAAATATTTACTTAGTACTTTTCTTTCTTGGTCTCGTTCTTTCGCTGAGGTGAGGACGAAATCTTGATGATTGTTGAAGAATTTGATTAAATGAAAAGTACATGCAGTGTGGTTTGCCTGTCTCCACATTCAATTTACTTATTATATACTATTAAAAAAAGTAGGAGATATTCGATAAAAGTGAGACATATGAAGTAATATATTTATATTTTCATCAGAAAGACAGTTGAGGCATTGCACTGTGACATCGAGTGAATGATTTCAGCGATAGTTGGGTGTATGACAAGCACACATTCCACGCTGTGTGCTGTAGAAGACATGGGCGGTCAGTCAGAAAATTTACCACATTCAGTCCAAGACCTCAATGCCTTGTAAATTCTTCTCGGTTCGCGAGACTAGCGCGGATGCGACGTGCCATACTCCTCACCAAACATCCAATATCAGCTTGCCTGGTGTTATTCCATTCTTCTTGCAGTGCAGCGGTGACTTCCTGGACATTGGAAGGCTGATGGCGTTGTTGTAGACGCCTGCCAAGCATATCCCAGACGTGCTTGATTGGTGAAAGGTCTGGACTTAGTGCCGGACTTAGTGCCGGCCAAGGCAGTGTAGTGATGTTCTGCTCATGGAGGAACTCCTCTGTAGCGACACGGGCCCTGTGTTCTCTTGCATTGTCATCTTGGAAAATGAATCGCCGGTCGTGACTTCACGCAAATGGCACCACATGAGCTGCTAACATGTTGTCATGGTACTACTGTCCTGTGACACGCCCTTGGATGACATGTGATGCTGTTCTACTTGTCATGTTTATGCCTCCCCACACCATAACCGATCCACCACCAAAACGATCGTGCTGCCTAACCGTTACGTCATGGTATCGTTCGTTCCGACTCCACCACACTCTGTTTCGCCTGTCGTGGAGGTCGAGAGTGAACCTCGATTCATCGGAAAACTTGACGTTGCTCTACGGACGATTGTCCCAGCGCTGTCGTGCTCCACACCAATTACCCCTTGCTGAGATGGGATGTTCAGTCAAACGTGGAATTATTCGAGGTCATCAAGCGTACAAATTCCAGCTGAGTAGGCGATTTCGGATAGTCTGATCACTGACTCGCACATCTGTCACTCGGTGCAGCTGCTGTCCAATTTCTGAGGCATTTTGATGGCGGTTACGTAATGCTGAGGTTCGGATGTCTGTCTGTCTGTCTGTCTGTTGCCATCTTCCATCATGCCAACGGCACGTAAACGTTCGTCACTTGCCAGTCTTCGCATACCTCAAAAGTTACGTTTCGACCAGAAACTATTGATGAACGAGTTTATACCAAGAAAAGAATGATGATACCCCCGAAAGAGCTCGTCCAGTACAAATGAGGTTTTCAAAACGTACCCCAAAGACACTGACGCGGCGCTCGTGCGGAAAACCTGCACGAAGTTTTCGTGGGCCGGTGACATTCATGATCCAAAGAAAACTTAGTAACATATTGATGTGTCCACTCACGCGTATCTAATACCATTTTCCGAAAATATCAACATCAGTTTGGATATCCCCCACTTTTTTTAATAGTATATATACAGCCCAGAGAAGCACCCTTCTGAACAATTTGAGTAATGGTAACGTAACACTAAATACTCTTTTATTTGGCAACCCCCAGTCTTCGGATGAGTATAACAATGAACTATTTCGGCAATTCCAACAATATATAATTAACACCAGAAGATTCGACGACTGTTGACAGGGATGTGGCGACATGGGGAGGGGGAGGTGTGTGTGTGTGTGTGTGTGGGGGGGGGGGGGGGGGTCTCACCCCCAGCTAGGAGTATTTTTTTTCAATAGTTGGAAATTCCGAGGTCAAAAATCAAATAGTTGGAAATTCAGTAAATTAACATTGTTCATGAAAAATATTAAAATTCCAACTAATGATGAGAAATTTTGATCTTTTATTTCCAACTGGAAACTTGAGTTTCAAATTTCCTACTCTAAAATTGACATGGCCTCAAAATTTCGACTCTGACATCAATCCGGTAAATTTTCTGACCTCGACAGATTATAAATGATGCTTTTTTCCGTTTCAGGACTAGTGAAAATTTTCAGAAGGGTTCATAACCCTTTACCCAACGCAGACGATTTCAAAATTCATTATTTTAAATATCATTTTTAAAATTTTTTTTTTCAAATTTCAACAAAACCATATCATGTGACCCCTCTTTGGAACGAGCTCGACGAGTTCGTTCCAAAGAGGGGTCACATGAAACGGTTTTGTTGAAACTTTTCGAAAAATAATATTTTTTCAGCAGCTGTATTTGCATATTACGCGGGCGGATGTGGGCGATTCGTTGGGTAAAGGTTTAAAACATAACACCCAGCGCTGCAGTGCAACCACCTATCGAAACCACTCACAGTTGGAATTTACACCGGTGGCACCCCCCCTCCCCCCTGAAACCCTCTAGCCACATCCCTGACTGTTGGTGGTGACTGGGAGTGGAGGATGTCTATTCACAGAACCCATCAGCGACTACCGAGTCTTCCGGTACCACTTCTCATCTGATACTTGGTGATTATTCTCACCGACGCAGGCAGAAATATCCAATGTTCCAATAAGAGTAAAATCCTCGCCCTCTGATTGGATGAGAGCTGGCGTAGTTTCTTTTATGTTTACGGCTCGAGTAGCAAATGTTACCGCCTGACGTCACAACGCGAAATATTTGAAATGACGTCGCCCGTTTCGTCATTGTTTCATCAAGGGAGTGACTAGCAAGCTGCTTCATTTTTCTGGATTTTTCACACGTATAACAGAGTGTTCCGAATGAAGTGTTGTTAAATTACAAACAAATTTACGATTGGAAATAAGATGGAATGTATTTATCTGATTTATTGATTATTTTTTCACTGCTGTCGTGGGGTAGCCCTACACGAGAGGTTTATTTACTAAACTGGTGGTCGTTAAAAGTTGCCTTGAACAAGGCAACTTTTAACGATCACAAGTTCAGTAACTAAGCCTCTCGTGTTTCACGATGTAGGTTTTGGACTGAGGGTAGGGTCGTATTGGAACATATACGTCATTGTGATAAACTGACGGTAACATGGTCTGAGGTTTGCGGCCCGGAGCGTTTGTTCAATATCGACGCTTTGTGGCTCGTTTGAACATAAGCCCCGAGCCGCAAACCTCAAACCATGTTACCGTCAATTCATCACAGTGACTTATATGGTTGTCACCTGTTTGAAAGTCTTGTCAGATGTTACCTAAAGTGTCAGTGTGCCAAATCACAAAGAGAAAGAGAAAACACAATCAGTTTCTACTCAAACGTACAATCTACCAAGGAGTTTTGTTTTACATATGCGTTATTTATTTATTGGTGTTTTTAAGGTCACATATTTCTGCACAATGGCTAATCATGACCACGACAGTTTTACGGGTGGAGGAAGCCGGAGTACCCGGAGAGAACCACCTAGCAACGGCGAGCAACTGTCAGCTCCCCAACATACTAACTCCACACAAGTAGGGTTAGCATTGGCTAAAGACATGTGCACCATCGACGTGCAGTACGACTTAGCACACAGCGTAACCGTGCCCCCACGTGGGCAATGGGGGTGAAGTGTCTTGCCCAAGGACACAACGCGGTTGCCGCAGGTGGAATTCGAACCGAGGGCCTCTCGGCTTGCAGCTTGCACCTCTACCAACTGAGCCACCCCCCCCCCCCCCCCACACACACACACATATGCGTTATTGTATGACCAATTTAGTGATCAGCAACTTGGAATAATATTTTCGGGGTTGTGTGTACATGACCCTTGACAGCACATGCACCATTTCAATGTTTTGTTTTGTTTTGGTTTTTTTCTTCTTCTTTGTTAGGATGAAATACTTGGGGTGGGGGTGGGGGGGGGGGGAGGCATTTATATAGGTTGAGCCTGTTCGCCAAACCCTATTTCATTTTTTAAAGGAAATAAATTACTGTTTTAAAAAAATACAAACTCTACCCTACTGACAATGCAGAATTTTTTATTGTGATCCACTCAGTTATCTGTACTGTTAATCCAAATTTTTGTCGCCAAGTGTACAGTGCACCTGTTGTGCTCGATACGAAACGACTCCCTACATAATTTGATAGCTTTACAGCGAAATTTTGGACTTCCGTTGTATAGGTTACAATACAGTGTTTTCGTGCAAACAGAGCCTCTAGTGCCCAACCTTCAATGGAGGATAAAAGTTCCTGGAATTATTCGATTGGTGGAAAATGAACTGAGCTTGTTAGTGTGAATAAAATTTTCAAAGTGCATGTTTAGGAAAAGATATAAAATATTGGTGACTATTGTCTTCTGAAATGTGTGAGACAAGATTAAAATTGGGTGTGGGTAGGTAAAAATATGTCTATTTCATTCAGTGCGAAACTGCACGGGAGTACAGGAAGCTCCAAATTTAAGGGCAAAATTCATATGGCGACCTACATTTTTTTTCAGTATCTTTTTTTCATGAAATGATAAACTAAATGGATAGATGGTTGTTTTTGCCCAAATCAGCTTGATGAGATGGGGAGAGGAGGAAAGATTAGTACTGTCGTCAATGGAAAAAAAACCCCACTGTACTGTACAGAACGGCCGCCGTGGACTGGTCACTTTCCACAGGGTGGGCAATATTTCCACGGACTCTATAATATTAAATTGCAAACACTAATTACGGGAATAAGCATCAAAAATGTAATTAATGAAGCACCGGGTACTACCCGGTGCTTCATTAATTAAAATTTTGATGATTGTGATTTTTTATTTCCTGGTAAACACATGCGTGGACATCACTGCCCACGCGTGGATTACGACCAATCCACGGCGACTGTACTGTAACCTATATATAAACAACCGATAAGGATTATGAGCATTCCTCTTTATAAACTTTATAAACGTACGTACTTTTTATTTATTTTTACTCAGATTACCGTCGGTATAGTTCGAAATACCGTGAGACGCGGTATACCGACTAAATTAAAATGAAGTTGTTGGTAAAATAATTACCGACTTTCGGTTAACGCTTTACCCGTCATACATGTAACGTCTAAAATTGACCAGCACAAAAATCACCATTCAATTTTCATCATTTTTTAAATTTTTATTTGTCTCAAAAACATGGCTTACGACCCCTCATTGCAACACGTCCCAATGGGGGCGGGGGGGGGGGGGGGGGGGGGCATAAGCTATATTTTTGTAGCAAAAGCTGAACAATTAAGTTATTCAAGAATATTCAAGTGTTGTCTTCTTTTCATGTTATGTAAAGGGTTAAATGCTGTGAAGCCCTAGGTTATATCGTTACGTGAGGTAAAGCGTTAAAATTTACATTTTTATTTTGATTATATAAGTTAATTTCCAACTTACATTTAAGTCTGCAGATAGTTTTCTACTGAACAGAAAAGCAATAAGAACAGAAATAAGAAATAAGAGAAAAACAATTAAAAAAAGGGACAATTAGTCCTTGATGTCATAAAAAATGTCATGGGTATTTTGTCTGTTTTATTTTTTCTGGAGGCATTTTGTCCACGGGTATTTTTCTCTGCGCACCTAAAAAAACACCTGTACCTCAGTCATTATTGTGTGAATGGACAACATCGGTAACATCAAACATGGCCGCTGAATAAATTAAATACTGTCACAAAGGATGTCTCCATCTTCACATGTAACCATTTCCTACGTGGGGTCGATGCGCGCTATATATAGACAGGTATTCCGGTACAGTTGAACGAACAGTCGACATTTCAGTGAGTAAGTAAATTATTATTAATTACATTATTTGTCTTTATCTTGAGATTTTAACGTTGCGTTTAAGCGTATAGTGTATGATATTTAGAGTGTGTTTGGCCGAAGTACCCTGAGAAAAAAAACGCAACAGAAATATATTAATTGCATGGATGGCCGGATCTCTCGATCAGTTGCAAAAATTCATCTATTAATTTCACTCAACACTCGTATTCATGAACATGATTCAACTGATACAGTTATGATCACAGTAAAAGAAGGGGCAATTTGAGTTCATCGCATTTAAGACCGAATAGTAAAAAAAAAATTATTTATTTATTGGGGTTTTTAACGACACATTAACAGCCAAGATCATATCCTGTCGGTGACAGTTTGGCGGGTGGAGGAAGCTGGAGGACCCTGAGAGAACCACCGAACCTGCCAGCTCCCCAACATCGTAACTCCACACTGCAGCATAGACAGGATTAGATTGGTTGAAGACATGCACGCAATCGACGTGCAGTACGTCTTATAGTACGTGTCGTCATCGTGCCCCCATGTGGACAATCGAGGTGAAGCGTCTTGCCCAAGGACACAACGCAGGAGTCCGAATCGATCGCTCAGACGGTCACCCATCCAAGGACTAGCCGGGCTCGACTTGCTTAATTTCGGTGATTTGACGAGAACCGGTTACCGCAACGCCACCGCACCCCTAAAAAAACATTGAAATACTGAGTAACATGTATACTTCAATGCAACTAGGGCATTCAAATTGTATTTAAAGTCTTGGGATTGAGACGTTTTGTCAACATAATGGTACAGAACAGTCGCCGTGAACTGGTCGTAATCCAGGCGTGGGCAGTGATGTGCACGCATGCTTTTACCAGGTAATAAAAATCATCATCAGCAAAATTTTAATTAATGAAGCACCGGGTTGTACCCGGTGCTTCATTAATTAAAATTTTGATGATTATTCCTATAATTAGTGTTTGGAATCTAATATTATTGCGTCCGTGGAAATATTTCCCATGCGTGGAATGTGATCAGTCGACGACGCCCGTACCGTACTTGTACTGAGGGAAATACTGTCAAAGAAAACATTATTTGTGTATCATAACAACTGAAACATGGACTGTTGTTCCGGGCAAAACTGCCCATTAATTCAATTAATTTATATCCGCTGGAAAAACAGTGTAACCAAAGATCCTTGAATACATAATATGTCTGAACAAATTTTCATTGTATTTACATCATATATACACATAATCAACGTCCCTCCCTTAACACGCCCTCCTTGGGCGGATAGAAAAACGCCAAAGACCATTGAACACATGATATGTCTGAAGCAATTTTCACCTTTTTTGGGAGGCCGGAGGGGCGGTGGTGGTGGTGGTGAAAACAAAACCAAACGCAGACCATGTATGAAAACTTTCTCGTATGCTGATGAAAAATGACTCTTCAAAAGCTTGTGTTAGTATATAAAAATAGCCAAATCACTAAATATTGAGCGCAGTACTGACCAATACCCACTTTCATTTTTCAAAGACAAAGAAACTAATTGGCAATAGTCCAGACTGTAATGTAATCCTGTGGGCGCGGTGGCGTTGCGGTAACCGGTTCTCGTCAGATCACCGAAGTTAAGCAACGTCGAGCCTGGTTAGTCCTTGGATGGGTGACTGTCTGAGCGATCGATTCGGACTCCCGCGTTGTGTCCTTGGGCAAGGCACTTCACCCCGATTGTTCACATGGGGGCACGATGACGCCGTGAACTAAGGCGTACTGCAAGTCGATGGAGCACATGTCTTCAACCAATATAACCCTGCCTGTGCTGCAGTGCGGAGTTACGGTGTTGGGGAGCTGGCAGCTGCTCGTCGCTGCTCGGTGGTTCTCTCTGGGTACTCCGGCTTTCTCCACCCGAAAAAATGTCACCGACACGATATGACCCTGGCTGTTAATGTGTCGTTAAACCCTAATAAATAAATGAATAAATAAATAAATAAATATAACTCTACGCGACAATAACACATGCAGACAGCCCATACAGTTGTGATCAGAAACATATTAAATTAATACAGTTAATCTTAACTTGTCATGAAGCACAAATAGGGATGGCATCAAATGCCATTCACATATTTGTGCGTCAAAACAACAACTAAAACTCGGACTGTTGTTCCGGGCAACACTACCCATTAATTCAATTAATTTATATCCACTGGAAAAACAGTGTTGCCTAAGATCATTGAAAACATAATACGTTTGAACAAGTTTTCACCTTATATACATATTGTATTCACACAAGGAACATCCCTCCCTTAAACTGTCCTCCTTGGGCGGACAGAAAACGCCACAGAAAAATGCAACCCCATTCGGATTCATCCCGCCACTAGGAAAACAGGTGAATGGAGTGTCTTTAGTTTGAAGCTTCTATGGCAAGATCGTTGTTTTAGATCAGACAACGCTAATTGGCGTTACAGGCTCATATCGAGATTCCGCCCCATTAAAGTTATCGTTTTAATGCGCCTTCATTGATTTATTTCTAATTACATACACAGATGACTTACTTGGCTAATTTTTCGGGGTCCGATATATACAGTACGTGGAGAGTGTATTATCATTAAATCACCCACAGAGTGGAGATTTCACCCGAGCAATAATTGCAAATTTGTTGCAAAGCATAACCATCACAAACAAAGTTCCAGCCAACGGACCTCCGGGTTAAACCCGGAGGTCCATTGGCTGAAACGTTGCTTGTGTTTTTTGTCCATGTGTCCTGAATTTGAAAGTGATTCTTTGGGTGATAACTCCACTCCGCGGGTGATTTGGTTACAATCCACTCTCCACGTACTGTACCTATCGTTTCGTCTTTCGCCCAAGTGAGAAAGATTATTAAAAATATATACACTTTTTAAACCACAAAATCGGAAATTTTAGCGATCACCCTGACAGTGTTGTATGATAATTTTCTAATCCACCTAAAGTGGTCGTGCAACAAAAGTTTTGTCAAACTTTGGAAATTTCCACCAATGTTCCATCATCACTGAGTACTATTGTCACAAAAATCGACTCTCGATAAAGTTAACCCTTTACCTAACGAATCGCCCGCATCCGTCTGTGTAATATGCAAATTGAGCAGTTGAAAAAATTAAATTTTTCAAAATATTTCAACAAAACCATATCATGTGATCCCCTCATTGGAACGAGCTCATTGAGCTTGTTCAAATGAGGGGTCACATGATATGGTTTTGATGAAATTTTTTGAAAAATGTAAAAAAAAATTCTATTTAAAATAATAAATTTTGTTATCGTCTGAGTTGGGTAAAGGGTTAAATTAACTTTATCGAGAGTCGATTTTTATGTCGTTGTTACTTCGATATTCATCCGGTATCATTCTCAATACCGGTAATTACCGGCTTACCGGTATACCGCGCAGCCCTAAATTTAATATTAATAATAATTATTTGGCCTTCCGCTGATTTGTCGTGGTCCTCTAACGATTTGGCCAACATGAATCCAGTCCCTCGCCGGGTTATTCCTCTCCACTCTCCCTCCTGTTTTCCCAGAAAACAGTCAAAAACTGTTTCATAATTCCCACATTGACGCTCTCCCCAACTACAAAATTACCCTTTTCCTCTTGTCATTCCTCATCCACCAATACATGTATACTTCATGTTTTCATCCAATTTTCCATTAGTTTATCAAGAAGTTTTGTTCTGCAAGGCAAACATTCGGGACATTCTAAAATGAATTGTAATTCACCAGTTAAATTTGACATCATTGTTCTTTCTGAACCCGTAATTTGATTAGCTGAGAGCCGGTCGGCTCCGTGCTCTAAACTTAGGTAAATTCCATCTTACCGTGCTCTAACTACCGGTAGCGGGTGAATTAGAATATGTATCCACGCTACCCTCGAGCAACTGCGCTAAACCGCTCATATCATAGATCGAACTCACCCCGGAGTTGTTTTCTATCGCAACGGTTGTTAGTTGCAATCCTAAAATCACTCAAAAACTCTTATATTAATCAGGGGGGGGGGGGGGGGGGGGCGCAAAAAATGCCAGGATACAATGTCCGGGTGGGTGGGTGGGTCCGAGCCCCAAAGTGCAGTTTTTGCCGGTGTCATGCAATTTTTTGCCAAATATCATTTTACAGACAAGCAATTCCAACCAAAGTGAATTCAAGTGCTTAGATTCATAACTTAGAACAGAATAGAGCATTGATAATGTGTTGGGGACTCCATGTTAGAATTTTTTCCCCATGTTTTACACTTCATTAGGGGGTGGGTCCTGTTTTGGGTCTGGCAAAAATTTGCAAAACAAAAAAGTGATTTCCAGCTATTTTGCCATGATTTTCACTCCTTTATATTTCTACTAAGGCAGTCTGCCTCTTATTAGTGCTTTGTAGCTCCTATTATTTGATTCTTCTGTAAGCCCAGAGTGCCTCATGCCATTGGTCTAGTGTGCTTCCATGTATGGAATAATTAGAAAGATTGATAGAATAAAAATCTTGATGGTGGAAAACGTGTATAATTTCAAGGTAAATATGATTCTAGTGACACTAACATAAAAAAATAAATAAGAGGCAATTCATCTCAGACAAGCCACCCTGGCATGGGTCAAAGAACTTCAGTATTATTCAGACCAGCTGTACAAATTAAACATTTAACCGAAAAGTAATGAAATGAAAAACAACTATTTCTGTGGACAGTTGAAGATATCCAGGTGGGAACAATATATTTGGGGCAGGGCTTCTTGGTGGTGGGATTCGACTAGTGTCTGAACAACATAGACATGTTGCACATCGGGGTAAGGGTTGTGTTGCTTGGAACATGAATGGGTGTATATCTGCAATTCAGTTGGTGGAAGCGGGTTCCAGTGGTTACCTGGGGTCTGATGCTGCATTTCCGTTGTGACTTTATATGCAGAGAGATTGTTTTGGGGCCATCTGTGGCCAGGGATGCCTTGGATGCCCAAGAGCAGGGCTGGGATAACGGACAAGTTGGTTTGCGGCACCTTTCATGTTTGGGAAAAGTATTTATTTATTTTTTTTTGATTTAGGTAATTTGAATACTTCGTTAAACAGATTTTATAAATTGGGGTGGGTCCCCAATTGTCTTTGAGGAAAAACTGTGCTGGAGGGGTCGATGTCCAAGACATGCCTGGCAAAAATTTGCATTCCGGGGGTGGTGGGTCCCAAAAATTGAAAATGTAAAAATTTCCACCTTGTATCCGTAATTTTTTTCCTGACCTCCCCCCCCCCCCCCCCCCCCCGTATTAATCGGGAAATTTTCAAGGGATAAATATTGATCACCCCCTTTCTTGATTCTGTTTCACGTATTCTGAATGTTCCTTCCAAATATTTGTTACTTGTCTCACTCATGCTTTGAAGAATGTCACAAAACAAAACAGTAAACACTTTGCGCCTGCTTTTGAAGTAAAGCTCCGCCCTGCAGGTTGATTACCGTAACTTAAAAATGCAGTTTTTTTGTTTGCGGTATAGACCTTGTTTGTGATGTATATCACGTGTTGAAACACAATCTGTGAAAGATTCATTGAATTTGACAGCAAAAACTGCGGTGTTCTTATCAACAAATGGAGCAAATTTTCAGTTTGAAAGCTACTTCTTGTTTTTCGGTCACTTAATTTCGTCACTCCTCAGAATAAAACTGAATGATTGCCCTTCTCTCTAAGAAAATCTTACGTCACCCGAGTTACAGTACGGCCGCCGTGGACTGGTCACTTTCCATAGGGTGGGCAGTATTTCCACGGACTCTATAATATTAAATTGCGAACACTAATTACAGGAATAAGCATCAAAAATTTAATTAATGAAGCACCGGGTACAAGCCGGTGCTTCATTAATTAAAATTTTGATGATGATGATTTTTTATTTCCTGGTAAACACATGCGTGGACATCACTGCCCACGCGTGGATTACGACCAATCCACGGCGACTGTACCGTAGGAATCGAACACATCCTGTAAATTCAACCATGGCAAATAGACTGAGATCGAAAATGACATTTTTTTAATTGTTTTTCTTCAAATAAAATGTGTTTTGAGAATTGTTTCACTTCTAACGATATTTGGCTATGTATTCCCCCCACCCCTAAAAAAATAAAAATTATAAAAATAAAAATAAAACATACCGATACCGGTTCTGAACTGGAAGAGTCCATATTTATTATATGGGGTAGACCCATTAATATATTCAACGCACAACCCAGTCTGGTCCCTTAGGCTGCACGTTGAAAATATTAATTGGCCTACCCCAAAAATTCACTTAACGGCCATCCTACTTAATGAAGTTGTGTATATTGTTCCTGGACTGGAAAGGCGGCCGCACGTATTCAAAGGGTTGAACTAATCGCACAATCGCTGGTAAACGATTGCAATTTTTCTCCCACTGGACAGAATCACGATAGTTTTGAAATTTCGTGCCCCTCCACTTTCATTGCGTTTCCGCCATCTCGGTCAGTTGCGAGAGTAATAGTAGTAGAGCTGAAACGGTTAACCGATTAATCGATTAGTCAATGATCAACACCTTGATCGATCCAAAAAGTAATTGATCGATTAATCGTTACTTTTGAACTACTGTATTATATGGGTTAACAAAGGAACAAACTTGCTCCAAAATAGGCAAACATTGTCACACTGACTCACATCAATTATATGAGACAGAGTAAAGCATGCAAGTTACTTGCTGACATACTTGTTCACTTGCATGATCATCATACTGTATCAGTAGCTGGAAATGGTCATTCTTAACCCTTTACCCATTGCGAGTAGCAGACGATACATGCAAAATAAAATTATGAATTACCAAAAAAAAAATCATTTTTGTCTCAAAAACATAGCTTAAGGATCCTCATTGGAACGAGTTCAACGAGCTCGTTCCAATGACGTGTCATAAGCTGTTTTTGAGACAAACATTGAAAACATAATAAATATTCAGATATCTATTTGGACAAGTGATTGATCGGGTAACCAAGGTTAATCCACGTGATTAATCGATCAAGAAAAGCCCTAACAGTTTCAGTTCTAAATAGTAGTAAAAACAGTTTATTAAAGTGTCACATTTTGAGACACAGAAAAGTTATACACCGTTTTAACATAAAATTGTTTGAAACCTAGCCTAAGGCAGAACAATAAATGTTTTGGCTCAGGTAACAGGAAATATAAAAATAAGGAAGTCACGTGAGGTATAGTAAAAAAATCTTTTGTTTATCACACACACATACATACAATAGAAACTCCAGTAGAAATGAATCTCACAAAATCGAATACAGCCGACCTTTGCACAATTATAATGGCGCGGTGTCGAATTGCACAAAGCTCGTTGTTGATGACAGAATTAGTTCACCTGACTGAAAGCCAGTGTGAGCCACACTGATTATTTTTCTTCCGTTGTCATCACAGAAGCGGTGTTTGAGTCTTCACCTCCCAAAATGCTGGGCCGATTCCAATAAAATTTCACGGGAATGATGACTGTGGAAGGGTAATTCAATTTCGTTGAAATTGATATGCTGCCCCCCCCTCCCCCCACCCCCCGTGGGCAACGGTGCAGAAAATTTTCCTCAGATTCTTTAAAAATCGTTTTCTCATGTTCCGATGGATGGAATAACTAGACATATGGTATTCAGCTTTTCTTTGAGGTGAGTTTGTTTAAGACTAGTCTAAAGGACAATATTTTCTTTGTCCTCGGAGGGGCAGAATTTTTGGCCCCGCCCGAATTTCTATTTTCAGAACCGATATGCCGATTTAAACTAAATTTGGTATGTGGTATAATTAGGTCATAAGTAAATAAGTTTAAAAAATCCCGCATCGCCTTGCGAGCCCCAGGAACTAATTTTTTTTCGCAAACGCTCATATTTCAAAAGGAACAGTGAACTGTTATTTAGTATGCTGCATCGTTAGGAGCAGTAGAATCGAATGCGCAAAATTGCAATCCGTTGTATAATAGGGTATCCAAAGGGGAATCGAAACATGCTGAGTCAGCATATATTTTCAAAAATTAAAAAAATCTGCTTCTTCAGAAGTACCAGTCAGAATCTTTTGATATTTGCAAAACAACGACAAACCATTATCAGATCCGCAGATACGTCTATTGTGATTAACCCAACGTCATTTACCTTATCACTCCTAAAGAGTAGGAGGCTTCGTGCCCAATCTTCTGGATCTAATTTTCTGGATCTGACGCGTACGTGTGGTGGAACGTGGATGCTGTGAGTCTGGAGTGCTTTCCACAGGACCAAGAGGTCTCCAAATGGTATGTTCAACTGGACGGGAGTACAGCGAATTACCGAACACGACCAGACAAGTACGCCAAATAACCCAAATTGATGCGAGAAACTTGTTGCGACCGATCGTCTTGGATTATCTGGGGGGGGGGGGGGGGGGGGGGGGGGGGGGGCACGTACTACCATAGAGCCAAAATCTCACGAAAAGGTGTGTTTGCTTGGATGGGAGTGTACGTAATGACAGCAAATGACCCGCCAACTACCACAGACAGACCACCCCAAACAACCCTACAGCTACATAAATTACCCAAATGGATGAAAAGGTATGATGATGATGATATGACATGTTTATTTATCAGTATACAAAAATACAAGACAATAAATATATACACAATGATTACATCATAACAGGATTCACGTACACAGTAATATTATTTCAGATACACACAGATAACTGGATGAGGCAAATTTTTGTATATCGGTAGGGAAAGGCACAGCCAGATTGGCTGTCTTCCCGCCTTTCACAAACCCATTATCTCGGGTAGCATGTAGTGCCATGGGGCCGAGATGCCTCCAAAAGATATGTTCGATTGAATGAGATTACTTTACAGGCTCGAATTTTGCTACCCAGTATCAAAATGCTCGTTTTCTACCCATTTCGTATTCTGTTCTTGTTATTTATCTTGATCGAATTTTGCAGTTCTCGATGATGAAGAATATCCAAAGCAGCCAACCAATCAAAACACTCTATTTACCTTTTCCCCTTTCCATGATCTTCATACTAACCCTTTACCCAACGTAACGGCCGAAACCTACCAGCGCTATTCTCAAAAATCGCCAATTAATTTTCATTATTTTTTTCATTTTTTGTCTCAAAAACATAGGATATGACCCCTCGTTGGAACGAGCTCGTCGAGCTCGTTCCAATGAAGGGTCATAACCTATGTTTTTGAGATAAAAAATGAAAAAAAAAAATTATTCAAGAAATTTGTTTGCATATGTCGTCTGCTTTTCATGTTAGGTAGAGGGTTAACAGCACACAAGATGTGTTAATATATGCCCGGAATTAAGTGCACATTGTGTACACAATACATGAAGTAATTACTCACAAACGAGCATTTGTTGTCTACAGGAGGCAATTGTTTTGGGACTAGTGGGGTCAAATGGGTGCTAATTGAGACCACTGGAGGCCACTGCTTGGGACTACTGGGGGCAATGGGGACTATTGAGAACTGGGGTTTGGGCACCAATAGAGACCATTGAGAGCCGGTGGATTTGGGGCTACACTTTTTGTGAACAAGTATTGAGTATACTTTTGTCAATCCACTACTTTCTCAAGGACACACACACTACTATCGGCAGGGACTCCGGAAGCACGGGGGCAGGGGGAGCTGCCCTCCCTGCCTTTGAATCACGGGGCTAGATGGGGCAGACTATGCCTTTCAGAGATTCGTCACTCAATTTCACTCAATGATTTATTCTCGAAGTAAAGCTAAAATACACCACAGATCAGTTCTGGGAGATTTAAATATTCAATGGAGGAGTGCTCCCAAACTCCTCCATCTCGGGCTTTCAGCCTTCGAGACATGCATGCTTCATCATGTTATGGCGGGCTGCTAGTGTGATTAAATGCCCTTTTCGCTGGGGTCTGACACCCCCCCCCCCCCCTGCAATGAAGTGCTTCCGGCGTCCCTGACTATCGACCATCTATACACCAGACATATCCCATCTCGCTAACATTATTTTCGGTTGCTAGTATCTGTTTCTACGAATCCATTATTCCCAATTCCCACCACTGTTAACACTACCAGTCCCATGATCTGAATCTGCCATTGAGTTATTGATACTGGCATCGATCGCGCGTGTGATCTGTCTTCGAACGTGGGGCTGCTCACACATGAATGACACCAGTATGCACTAGTGCACAATGTGCATATAATACATGCTGCATATGGACACATGTGCTTTTTTGCAAGAGCACATTGAGCGTACAGTACATTCAGATATTCGCTTCAATAGCAGGACACAATTTCTTGGCTCCTAGCTCCTATATGGTTCCTAGCTCCTATATGGTTCCTTGCTCCTATATGGCTCCTAGCTCCTATATGGTTCCTATATGGCTCCTGACTTCCTTATGTGATATCTTAGATATGTTTTTGATTTAATGCACAATGTATGCACAACACATGCAGCACATGCGCACATACGCTTATTAGCTCCAATATCATCCCATTGCTTCTTGGCTTCTGGCTTCTGTATTGATTCGAGCTCCTATGTGGATTCTTACTTCCATGATATTTTGGATGTGCTTGTAATTCCGTTCACAATGTGTGAGTGACACATACATTTCATGCGCAAATTAGGGTACTGGCTTCTTAATATCCCAGAGTTAATGGTTTTTAGCTCCTACATGACTCCCAGCTCCTATATGACTTCTAGCTCCTGTGGTATTCCAGATGTGCATTGGGTTTAGTGTACAGTGTGCGCAAAACACATGCAGCACATTATTCGTTACACAGTTTGTTGGTGGCCTAATATGGTATATATGGTGTCAGTTAATTCCATACTGGACTCGAGCGAAGCGTAATGAATACATCTTACCGACTGTTGCATCGATGCACAGAACTAATAACAACAGCGATCAAAATTAATTGACAGAATTCTCACAATGTGTTCACGTGTCTTTGCCTTGTTACAATTTATGGGAGAGTGCCCATCCGTTGTAACAAGGCAAATTCATACATACCAAACAGTTTCATTTCGAAGGTAACATTACACACATCCACAGAATATGAAGCCTTTTAAGTTGCCTAACCTGCACTTCAGACCAAATATGGGCTTCCAACACTCAATCTTTCAACTTGAAGCGTTTATCGGCTGCCGCCATTTTGAATAATCAGTAAACAAAGGGGAGATTACCCATAGCTGTCAGCGTATATTGATGTTGACAGGCAGTATATGGTTTTATATGCAGTCTGCATGTGACGTCTTTGAACCTATGAAATTCCCAGATACTTATAGGAGGTAAGATATATGCACATATGCCTATCGGTCCCTATATCGTTTCATAGCTTCTTACGCTTTAGCTCCGTTATGGCTCCAAGCTTTGATACGGCTTCTAGCTCTTATGATTTTTTAGATGCGCTTTTGATTTAATGCACAATGTGCGTACAACTTATACATCACAATGGTAAATCTTTTATTTAGGGACCTTCAGCAGCGACCACTGTTTTGGGACATCATAGACAAGTGGAGACTAGTGGGGACAAGTCTTTGAGGACTGGTGGGAACTAGTGGGCTCCAGTCTTTGGGGACCAGTCATTGTGGACTAGTAGAGACCACTGAAGGCTGGTGAAGACAAGTACATTAGGGATAGCTGTTTTGTGAACCAGTATTACATATAAGTTGCAGGAAAGAGTTTATGAGTCAAACTCAAAATCCATTTCGAGAAGATATTATTCAACACAAACTTGACACAAGACCTAATAGAAGCCCCAGTAGCACAACATTCTAACCCCCCCCCCCCACCCCCCTGGTCATTCCATTCTTTGGACGATATTTGAATCCACCCAACTCAACAACCACCACTTAAAGACACACTAGATGAAACAGATGAATTTATAAAAAAGAGAAGCTTTTTGAATCAATTCACTTCAAATCCTCTGGTCATTTGGCACTGGCATGTCAGCGATAATGGAAAAAGGGTTCACCTTTCCTTTCACTTAAAATCTTCGACCTGTCATAGCTTTTAAGAGAAACAAAAGTTTACATAAAGGTTTGTACTGCGGGCTAACTGGAGCCCATTAGCCCCCAGTACACTCATGAAGCAATAGAATTTCATCCAATCACTCTGTTTTTCTCTTGTTTAACTATGAATTTAACCAAATATATCTCGTTTGACAGAGCTCAGTGTAAAACAAGATATATTTAGTTAAACATCAAACTGCATTATGGGAAATATTTGTGCTGAAATCTTTGCCATTTCGACATCAAAATGCCGAGAGTTAATGAATAACCAGATGAGAACGGCCCCTTTTGGTCACGATCGGTCAACCATGACGGCCGCGCAGGTCCGAACGCCGAAAACCTTTGGCCCAGTCTACAGGTCGTGTTTATGAAGGGATTTTATTGTAACTTCATAGGATGACTCTGTATAATGCTTCGACGAGAGCATCGTATTTTGGTCGGGTTCAGTCTACTGTAATGGCCACAGTAGTACGTTATCTAGATTCCTTTAACACAGTCTAGAGCTTGCATTTATGAAGGGATTGCATTGCAAATTTGTAGGAAAACTCAGTATAATGTCTAGATGAAAACGTCCTACTTGGGCCGTGGTCGATCAACCGCAATGGTCGCACAAACACGTGACCTTGATTTGTTTAGCACAGCATAAAGTTCATATTTGTGAATCGATTTCATTGAGAATTGGATGGATAACTCGGTTTGGTGTCTAGATGAGACTGTCCTATTTTAGTCACGATCGGTCGGCCGTTACCGCTGTATGGTCACGTGACCTAGATTCCTCCAGCACTGTCTACAGGTTGTTTTATAAAGGGATTTCATTGCAACTTGGCAGGATAACTTGGTATGATATCTAGATGAGACTCTCCTATTTTGGTCATGATCGGTCAACCGTCAACGCCGAACCGGCACGTGGCCTAGATTCATTTAGCAAAGTCAACCAGTTATATTTCTGAAGGGATTTCATTGTAACTTGGTAGGATGACTCGTTTTTGGATGATTTTATTGTAAATTGGTAACTTTGGTTGACATACATTTACTGTGAGGGCCACATTAACCCAGGCCTCAATTCTTTAGTACAGTCTATACCTCAAATTATTCTTATTGAAAACATAACATGTAGGGAACAAAAATTAACACATTCCCATTTATCATAATTCTTGTCTAATCCTTTCATTTAACGTTATCCGTTTAAGCCTTTACCCAACGCAGACGATATCAAAATTTATTATTTTAAATATCATTTTTTAAATTTTTCAAAAAAGTGCAACAAAACCATATCATGTGACCCCTCTTTGGAACGAGCTCGTTCCAAAGAGGGGTCACATGATATGGTTTTGTTGAACTTTTTTGAGAAATAATATTTTTTCAACTGCTGAATTTACATATTACGCGGGCGGATGCGGGCGATTTGTTGGGTAAAGGGTTAATCAAACACTACACATAATCAAGTTAAGCTGCAGTGTCATTTACACTTTCATTATGAATGACATTGTCAGGATATGGCTGATATGTTAGGTAAAGGATTAAATTCATATTGAATACTAGAATTTCTATGTTTAAGAACAAATATAGAAATTTAATTTTCTGATTTCCCCACAGGATGACAGTGAAGTCATCCGTACAACAAACAAACTACTATGAAAATGATTTCTTGTCAAGTGTTGCCTTTCGAAATAGATTGCAAGATTTGTTAAGATAACACATTCTTATCACATAAACTTTCAGATGTTTGATGGTCACACGCACTTCTTATATGATCCATCATAGTCACACTAAGCCAGATCTAACGCATTGCTTGACTTCGGTTATTCTGAACCGTGGCATGATTTGACCGCCTTCCTATATTACGCCCATGACGATCTGTTGCTATCTATGTCAACTCCTGCACACGAAACATTATCTCGTACGTACTACGTAAGAGATAATACCTCTTATTTTCAAATGAAACAAAATACTGCATTTTGATTGGCTGAGAGGTACGGTGTAACTTGCAATCCACAGTGTTTTTTTTTTTACACCGTGGTTAACCACGTTGTATAAACAAGAATATACGATAGCAAGCAAAATGCCCAAAAAGTACCAATGTATAATTGTTAATTCATACCTTTTTATTTTTGTTAGGACAAAAATAAAAATATAGGAAATTTAATATTCATGTGCAATAAAATATTACAGATATAGATGTCATTGGAACTGGCTCATTGAGCCAGTTCCAATGACATCCATATTTGTCTGGTTTTATTTATTAAGATACTTACAAAGTACAAATTTTCTGCCAATTTATTCCCACAATGCAGGTTAAAGTATTAACTACACCAAACTTCTTGGAAATAAATCCGTTATCCTTGTGTTTTCCAGGGTGTATGGGAATTTACACCGGTTTGGTTGGGCAAAGCCTCAGGGTGTATGAGTTCCCAAACCGGTGTAAATTCCCATACACCCTGGAAAACACAAGGATAACTAATACTGCGTAAGATATACTAACTCTTACATGTGGCATAATAACTCTTACACAAGAGCTATTATTTCTCACGAAGGAGATAAAAAAAATTCTTACGTGTCACTAATACGCTTCCATAATTGTGGATGTATTTTCCATATTTATTAATTTTTCTTCCATTGATTTATTGTTTTTTGCATCTTATGCTATTCATATAGTTGACTCCCCCAAATCATTTCTCATTGTAGAATTTCCAAAGGTAAGGGGACGCAAAATTCACAAAAAATTATAGTAACCCCCCCCCCCCCCCAACCTCCGTGAGAACCCCGGGAAGTGATGCAGTGATTGTTTAAATAACACGCCGATTACAGCGCACAGTAATGTTAAACAAATCCTCTCATAAAGTTTATCCGGAAAAGTTCAAAGCAGCCATAGAGTACAGTTTCCAGCGAGACGACCTGCATTTTCTCTTGAAAATGAAATCTTAAACTAAAGGCTAGTAAATAAAGTTATTGATCCCGATTTCCAGCCTGGGGTGTACAAAGGCGTACTGCACGTCATTGGGCACTTGCCCTCAACCAGCGCTCACCTTGCTTATGTGGAGTTTAGTATGTTGGGGAGTTTGGCAGTTGCTCGCCGTTGCTCCGTTCTCTGGGTACTCTGGCTTCCTCAACCCATAAAACTGTCCGACACGAGGTGACCCTAGCTGTCGAAAGTGTCTTTAAAATCACAATAAATAAATAAATAAATAAATAAATAAATAAATAAATAAATAAATAAATAAATAAATAAATTACATAATTAATAAATAAATAAATTAATTAATTAACAATAAATAAATAAATACACTCGCGGCGAAATTGTACCTCATTGCCGCATCTCAGACATAACGGTGGTCAACCCGGAAGGGTGAGTAAAACAGCCAAACCTGTTAAACGGATTAGATGAGGAATTCTCGCTATTATTAGGCTTTTCCCTCTGGAAAAGACACTTGTTATTCTACGGATTATTATTTTTTTGGGGTGGATTGGCCACTCGCAGAACCTGGTGTGACAATACAAGTTCATGGACAACAAACTTCGGTGAGCATTTGTTAACCCTCCACGGGCTGCTAAAAGTCAAAATTGTGATAAAATACGCTGTTTTTGGACAGCAACAACACACAAAGGGTACGCCACAAAGGAAAGTACCCCCTTTTATCGAGCGCAAAATTTATACAGAAACATTTTTGTAAGTAGTAAGGGTATTCAAAAGTCGAAGTCTTGACCCATTTTTGGCAGGATAAAAAGACATACACCTTAAAAGTTTAAAATTCCCATTTTCTGTACATTTCTCTAAAAACATCTTGTAGGTTTTCAAGAAAAAATGACTATTCGCAGGTCTTTGTGTGACATTACAAGTTGCATGGACAAAATATTCCGATGAGCGTTTATTAACCCTCTACAGAATGCCAAGCATAATAATTTTGTTGCAATGGGCTGTTTTCGGACACGCACAGCACGCAATGCATACCTGAGAGATACACATAATCTCCTTTGTTGGAAGTGGAATTCACTGAGGACCATTTTTGTAAGTAATAAGGGAAATCAAAAAAACAAGCGTTAACCCCTTTTGGGGTGGTTAATAGTGATACCCATCAAAAGCTTAAAAAATTATGTTTTCCCTGGATTTCTTTACAAACATCTTGTAAGTTTTCAACAGAAAATAGCCATTGATAGGTCTTGATGTCACATTACCGGTTGCATGGATAAAATATTCCGGTAAGCATTTGTTAACCCTCCATGGGCTGCTAAATGTCAACATTTTGAAAAAATAGTCTGTTTTTGGACTCCAGCAACAACAAATGGGAATGACACAGAGAAACATAACTTCTTTTACCGGACGCAAAACTGACAGGGAAAAATTTTAGCAAGTAGTAAGAGTATTCAAAAGTCGAGGTCTTAACCCATTTTCGCCTGGTTAAGGAGATGTACCCGTTAAAAGCTTAAAGTTCCCATTTTCTGTGGATTTCTCCAAAAAATCTAGTAAGTATTTAAAAAATTGACCATTTGCAGGTCTTGGAGTGACATTACAAGTTGCATGGACAAAATATTCCGGTAAGCGTTTGTTAACCCTCCAGAGGCTGCAAAGCATAGGCATTTTGAGAATATGGGCTGTTCTTGGGCACCCATTGCACCCAATGTGTACCTGCGAGATAAACATAACCTCCTTCATTGGAAGTGGAATTCCCCGAGGATCATTTTTGTAAGTAATGAGGGTATTCATAAAACCAAGCATTAACCCGTTTAGAGCTGGTTACAGAGAGACACCCCTCAAAAGGTTAAAAATTCATGTTATCCGAGGATTTCTCTCAAAACTTTGTGTAGATTTTCAAGAAAAATTGGCCATTCTCAGATCTTAGTGTGACATTACAAATTGCATGTACAAAATATCCCAGTAAGCATTTGCTAACCCTATGCAGGTTCTCAAACATCAAAATTTTGATAAAATGGGTTGTGTGTGCGTACCCGCAGCACCCAAAGTTAAGAGGAGAAATCAACATAAGCGGAAGTAGAATTCACTAAGAATTATTTTTGTAAATAATAAGCGTATTAAAAAAAACCCCAAACCTTAACCCGTTTTGTGCTGGATAAACAATGATACCCATCAAAAGCTTAAAATTCATGTTCTCCCCGGATTTCTCTGAAAACATCTCGTAGATTTTAAATAAAAATAGCCATTCGCAGTTTTTGGTGTGAAATTACAAGTTGCATGAATAAATATTCCTGTTAGCACTTGTTAACCCTCTACAAGCTGCCAGACATCAATATTTTGGATACATTTGAGATAAAATGGTCCATTTTCATATAGACACAGCACTCAGTGGGTATGTGTCAAACAAACATAACTCCTTTTGTCGGTCATTAACTTGTCGGACGACGATATTGATATTAACTCACTCCACCGTTAATGATAGTTTTTACCTAAACAATTTTTTTGTCATTTGAGTCTACTGTACTCACCTTTCTCATAACATCAGTGAAGGAATTTCAGTGAGACAGTCAAAAACAATTCATCAGACACCGCGGGGTCATGAAAAATCACCGAGAAAAGCCATTATTCCACAGAATCATAAAGTCTAGTTGGTTATTCAATATTATCTTCAATGTTGGTAACTAAACGGATGGCTCTAAAGCTATTGTAAAAGGTCTGATCAAAATTGGATTTGAGATTGTCAATATTTGTTACCTTGCCAAAAGGTGAGACCTGCAGACATGAAATGGTAACCAATGAAATCTGACAGTTAAGTTCTGTGCACCCCAAGGTGAGATCTTTTACTGTCGACGTCGATCAAGTGTGGTAATTATATATAATTTTGCAAGTTGTTCACTAACGGTCATCCTATTCACCACAACATCCCACTCGAAAAAATACACAAAAACGGGCGAAGTCGATAGATATCGAAAATACTACCCTGCGATACAATTGGAACCAGTGTGTTATGAAGTCCATTTTGACATTGATTGTTGATTGATATACAAAAAAGTTCAAGCAGAAAGTCAATACTAGAAATGAATAATAGATGGCAACCACTGCATTATGTGCTATACTTGAATAAACATCTTAACATATATGATAAGAGCTGGTTCTTCAAGAAGAAACAAGGATGACCTCGGATGAAAGTAACAGCGACAATAACGGCTCTCGAAGTCCAGACATGATGTGCGATATTAACGCTAAACGATAGATTATCGAAGAAATTGCGGAAAGATAGAAATCGTATCCCCGACTGTGAAGACGTAGAAATTTTCTCTTTCACTGTATCGATCAAAATGGCGGCTTTCAAAGCACCACTTCAAGGTGAATACGAGTCACATTATCACTGGAAATGATCAATTTGTTCTAAAAGCGTATAATGAAAAGTAAGTCTAGTGTTTTTGAGTGGATACCGATCATTTCCAGCAATAATTCAATACTTATTTACCTTGAATTGATGCATGAAACCCGCTAGTCCAAACATAGCCTGAAAGTCCGTAATATTTTCAAAGTACAGTACGTGGAGAGTGTATTATCACTAAATCACCCGCAGAGTGGAGATTCCACCCGGGCAATAATTGCAAATTTGTTGCAAAGCATAACCAGCACCAGCAAAGTTTCAGCCAATGGACCTCCGGGTTAAACCCGGAGGTCCATTGGCTGAAACATTGCTTGTGTTTTTTGTCGATATGTACAAAATTTGAAAGTTATAGCTTGGGTGGCAACTCCACTCCGCGGGTGATTTAGTTGCAATCCACTCTCCACGTACTGTCCGTACCAAACCCAAAACTTATATTACGGACTTTCAGGCCATGTTTCGACTTGAAACCCTCCAGCTGAATCAGATTGCAAGACGCTATCTGATCCGAGTATCAATCAAATCACTTCCGCATTTCAGTGATTCAATGCTCTGTTTACTTTCATGCATCAATTCAAGGTTGAAACGAGTGGAATTATCAGATTCTTATAAAAAGCGTATAAAAAAATACAAATCTAGTGTGTTTGAGTGGATACCGAAAATTATCTCACTTGTGACCGAGACAAATGGATATTTTGTCTTGGTCATTCATGAGATAATTTTCGGTATCCACTCAAACACACTAGATATCCTCTATTTATTACGCGTAATCTGAATTCCAAGTGTGGTGCACCCAGAACATTTCCCATTGTCTGTATATTATCGTGTAACGTGTAATACGAACAGCAATGGTGGATAAAAGGGCATTTATGTTCTCATTTTTACTAGTGGGAACAAATCGTTCCTGGGTGCTGAAGCACTGCGGGTGGCGCCTTGTCGCACCCAGTGGTCAAAATATTGTTGCATTTGGACAGTGAGTCCCATCTTCGGTCAGTTCGGTCTATTTTATATTCTTCAGTCATCCCCTACCCCCGGAGAATCACACCCTGGTTTGAAAATGAGTCATGACCGCTTGTCTCATTATTCCGGTTAATATACCACGGTTTGGTTACGGACTGTTTTATCAGCTGCAGCCATCTCAAATGGCTGCAGTTGATAAAACAGTCCGTAACCAAACCGTGACACATAAGCCGAAATAATGAGACAAGCGGTCATTCGTACATTTGCTTATATGCGATTATACTACTTTATAATACGTAGCACGAGGAGCCCGGTGTCTCATTTGGACTTCAAATGGAAGGGGCGACAATTCTTCAACATGACGGATTCAAAACAGAGACCTGACATCTGATTACCGTTTTAGAATTGTCTAAATTGAAAATAATAGGCAACATAAACTGATTTTTTTTCAGTTCATTAACTCTTACATATTTTCAAGATATTTTTCATAAAATGTAGACATGGCAGATATTTGATTAGAGATTAAATCTAAATGTAACCCCAGGAATCATTGGTAAAAAAATCCATTCAATTTACGGGGGTAAACTTTGATTAAATACGACCAAATTACACTTATTTCAGTAACAAAAGAAACCCTGTGCTGGGCCGGAATATCCATCAGTAGCATATAAGGAGTTAAATATTGATTATTATATACCGATCACGGTTTCTACTGTTACTTTATTAATATGATCAACGTGCCCAATTGAAGGGGTTATTTGCAAACAGATATTCTATTTCAATCTATTCAGTTCTATTTTATTGTGGCCTGAAGAAACTGCGTCATGTCTTTGAACGAGGCACTCAATCCCGATTACGACACGTTGTAAGTGTGATATGGTTTTGTTGAATGTTTTGGGAAAAATAAAAGTTTTTCAATTGCTGAATTTGGATATTACGTTGGCTAAAGCAGTCGATTCGTTTAGTAGGCCTAAAAGGGTTAAACTTTGGTAATATTTTAACTAAATTCATTGTCAAACCATTGTCTAAAAGACGGACACATGTATATTCAAAACATTAACACCCATGTGTAGAGCCTTCGACCACAAACCTTTAACAATGTGGAACAATCAGAGGGTTAGATTACATCTTCACACTTTTCAGAAACAATTCACAGAATAACAAGATACCGTTAGTACAAAATGTAACATCACACGTCAACGCGTCAACTCCACACCACCAGGCCTGAAAATAAGCAATCTGACATTTGCAGAATGAGATCCCCAGAGGGTGAATTTGATGATGCTATCCCATACAGTGAACCAATTTATCCTCTGGATACCTCTGTCTGTTTAGTTTTGAAAACCTGATTCCGACTGAGGTACAGAGGGTAAATTTAGTGATGCTACCCTGCCATGCAGGGTAGCATCACTAAATTCACCCTCTGTGGACCTCATTTTGCAGATGACAGTCTGCTTATGTTTCTGGCTTGCACACCACTCCTACAGCAAGTGAATCCTACTCCATCTCGGGGAGCCAACTTTCGTGTCTGGAAATCCTCTCGCACCAGTCTTTCTTGATTGCCTCCCCTAACAGTTTCTAACACTACAACTTCCATGCCATGAACTCCATGGTGACCGCTCTAATTAAAATCACCAAAAGCTGGTTTCACTCGGTGCAGTCTCACGTCTCTCACGTGTTCAGTCACACGATCTTTCACACGGCGCTCGCTGTCTCCCACATACACTTCAGACCCACAGTCCTTACAGGTTATGAACGCCTAAATAAATCCCATTGACCACAGTGTTAACCTTTCACTCTCTGTACAACACACCAAGTTGTTTTGAAAAAAAATACCTATACATCTACATGTACATCTCTTGAAAAAATTAAACTGGAAACAAATATATGTTGCCACATCAAATTTCAGTTTAAATTTCGAATTTTCACAACTACCGTATGGTCTTGCACTGAATGACCTTCACTCTTTTTTTCCCATGCCTCATGTTTTTGAGAGATTCTCACACATTCCGGCACCAAATTACAAACAAACTTATTAATCCTTTCTAAAGTGGAGGAATCAAATTTTTAATTAATGGTTTCAAAGTCAAAATATATTTAACCAATCAGCTGATCAGCCCTATTTAATCCTACTCACAACATGTCAAATGCTTCAAGTCACGTGTTCACTTATTTAGTGGTTCATAACCTGCATGATATACAATATATAAAATTGAAAGTTTTGCAATTTACGCCTTTCTTAACAATAATGGTATCTTGTTATTAGGCTTTTCCCTCTGGAAAAGACTATTGTTTATCTACGGATTATTATTATTATTATTTTTTTTTTGTTTTTTTTGGGGGGTGGGGGGGGGGGGGTTCCACACATTTTGTCCGATCGATTTAGAAGCCATTTTTGAACCGATTTTCACAAAAATTTGCACACGCATAATCTACCGAAGCGGAAGTTTCGATTTAACCCTTATTTCGTCAGAATTGGCAAAAAACTGCCAAAATTGGGGTTTCTCGGCACTTTCTCGAAACACGTCTTGTAGATTTTTTTAAACATTCATTATTGCTAGACCTGCCTATGACACGACCTTTGATACACACGACATATTTGGCGATGCATATGGTAACCCTCCACAGGCGTACCAAACATCGAAATTTTGATGAAATGGACCGGTTTCAGGTCCCCACAGCACCCACACGATACCCGATAGATAAACGTAACTTCTTTCATTGGAAGTGGAATTCACCGAGGATCATTTTTGTAAGCAATAAGTGTGTTCACAAAACCAAGCGTTAACCCGTTTTGGACTGGTTAAACAGCAATACCCCCATAAAGCTAAAAAAATCATGTTTTCCGAGGATTTCTCTAAACGAGTCTTGTAGATTTTCAAGAAAAAATTGTCACTCCCAGGCCTTGGTGTGTCAATAGAAGCTGCATGGACAAAATACTGCGGTGAGCATTTGTTAACCCTCCACGGGCCGCTAAAAGTCAAAATTGTGATAAAATGGGGTGTTTTTGGACGCCAACAGCACCCAATGGGTACGCTACAAAGAAAAGTGCCTTCTTTTATCGAGCGCACAGTCTATACGCAAACATTTTTGTAAGTAGTAAGGGTATTCAAAAATCGAAGTCTTAACCCATTTTGGGTAGGCTAAAGAGAGAGACCCCTTAAAATCTTAAAATTCCCATTTTCTGTAGATTTCTCTAAAAACATCCTGTAGGTTTTCAAGAAAAATTGACTACTCGCAGGTCTTTGTGTGACATTACAAGTTGCATGGACAAAATATTCCGGTGAGCGTTTATTAACCCTCTAGAGGCTGCCAAGCATCGTAATTTTGTTGAAATTGGCTGTTTTTGGACACGCACAGCACCCAATGTGTACCTGAGAAATAAGCATAATCTCCTTTGCTGGAAGTGGAATTCACCGTGGACAATTTTTGTAAGTAATAAGGGTATTCAAAAAAAAACAAGCGTTAACTCCTTTTGTGGTTGTCAGTAGTGATACCCATCAAAAGCTTAAAAATTTATGTTTTAAGTGATTTCTTTAAAAACATCTGGTAGGGTTTTGAAGAGAAAATGGCCACTGATAGGTCTATGTGTCACATTACCTGTCGAATGGATAAATTATTCCGGGAAGCATTTGCTAACCCACCATGGTCTGCTAAATGTCTAGCCTGTTTTTGGACACCACCAACATCAAATGGGAATGCAACAGAGAAGCATTACTTCTTTTACAGGACGCAAAACTGACAGGGAAACATTTTTGTAAGTAGTAAGTGTATTCAAAAATCGAGGTCTTAACCCATTTTTGACTAGATAAGGAGATATACCCCTTAAAAGCTTAAAATTCCAGTTTTCTGTTGGTTTCTCAAAAAAAAAAATTCAAGAAAAATTTACCATTCGCAGGTCTTGGAGTGACATTACAAGTTTCATGGACAAAATATTTCGGTAAGCATTTGTTAACCCTCCAGAGAGTGCCAAGCATAGACATTTGGAGAAAATGGGCTGTTCTTGGGCAACCATAACACCAAATGTGTACCCGCGAGATAAACATAACCTCCTTCATTGGAAGTGGAATTCACCGACGATCATTTTTGTATGAATGAAGGTATTCACAAAACCAAGCATTAACCCGTTTAGGGCTGATTACAGAAAGATACCCCTCAAAAGGTTAAACATTCGTGTTATCCGAGCATTTCTCTAAAAACATCTCGTAGATTTTCAAGAAAAAATGACCATTCTCAGATCTTAGTGTAACATTACAAACTGCATGTACAAAATATTCCTGGAAGCATTTGTTAACCCTATGCAGGTTCTCATACATCAAAATGTTGATAAAATGGGCTGTGTTTGCGTACCCACAGCACCCGAAGTTGAGACGAGAGATCAAAATAAGTGGAAAGAGAATTCAAAGAGAATTATTTTTGGAAGTAATAAGAGTATTCAAAAATCAACACTTAACCCGTTTTGGGCTGGATAAACAATGATACCCATGAAAAGCTTAAAATTCATGTTCTCCCTGGATTTCTCTGAAAACATCTTGTAGATTTTAAAGAAAAAATGGCCATTCGCAGTTCTTGGTGTGAAATTACAAGTTGCATGAATAAATATTCCTGTTAGCACTTTTAACCCTCTACAAACTGCCAGACATCAATATTTTGGATACATTTGAGATAAAATGGACCATTTTTGAATAGCCACAAGCCCACAGCACTCCGTGGGCATGTGTCAAACAAACATAACTCCTTTTGTCGGTCATTAACTTTTTGAGCGACGATATTGACATTAACCCATTCCACCGTTAATGATGTTTTTTACCTAAAAATTATTTTTATCAAACTGAGTCATTTGAGACTACTATACTCACCTTTCTCATAATATCAATGAAGGAACTTCAGTGAGACAGTTAAAAACAATTCATCAGACATTGTGGGGTCATGAAAAATCATGGAATCTCATCGGGAAAAGCCATGATTCTCCAGAATCATAAAGTCTAGTTTAGTCTGTATTTTGTCCGTATAGAAAATTTCTCACCCACATATACCTAAAAATGATTCAATGATACAATTGGACATATTTCTCTCATAAAACGTGAGAGATTCATTGCATTTTAGGATTGCGCTTGTATATTCTTATATGATTCTCTGTGTGTTATTAATCTACGGCGTCAGTCTTTGATCTCGTTTGGGACGATCAGTGATTAGCACCTTTTCGACAAGAGCCATCGAAATTGAAAATAAAAAAAATAATCAACTAGACTTTATGATTCCGGAGAATCATGGCTTTTCCCGATGAGATTCGATGAGTTTTCATGACTCCACAGTGTCTGATGAATTGTTTTTAACTGTCTCACTGAGGTTCCTTCATTGATGTTATGAGAAAGGTCTGTATAGTAGTCTCAAATCACTCAGTTTGATAAAAAAATTGTTTAGGCACAAAAAACTCCGACTTTATGCTCAATCGCTGCTCTACAGTAGTCCCGTTTTGGGCTGGATAAACAATGATACCCATCAAAAGCTTAAAATTCATGTTCTCCCTGGATTTCTCTGAAAAAATCTTGTAGATTTTAAAGAAAAAATGGCCATTCGCAGTTCTTGGAGTGACATTACAAGTTGCATGAATAAATATTCCTGTTAGCACTTGTTAACCCTCTACAAACTGTCAGACATCAATATTTTGGATATATTTGAGATAAAATGAACCATTTTCAAATAGCCACAGCACACGATGGGTATGTGTCAAACAAACATAACTCCTTTTGTTGGTCATTAACTTGTCGGACGACGATATTGATATTAACCCTCTCCACCATTAATGATGGTTTGTACCTAAACATTATTTTATCAAACTGAGTCATTTGAGACTACGATACCAACCTTTCCCATAACACCGATAAAGGAACTTCAGTGAGACAGTTAAAACAAATCATCAGACACACTGGCACCATGAAAAATCATGGAATCTAATCTGGAAAAGCCATGATTCTCCAGAATCATAAAGTCTAGTTCTATGAATTGAATCTGCACTGTGAAGATGTAATCTAACTCTCTGATTGTTCTGCACTGATAAAGTCCGGTGGTCGAAAGCTCTGCACATATTTTAATTAAGTTTCTATTCATTGCGGAAATTTTCATTAGTTCTTCCATTCATCCGCCATGCTAATCTTTAACATTCATTTATGTACTAATATATATCACTCCTGATGTGATATGTTTGCATTCATTCGTTCATTCACTCGTCCATGTGCTCACTCATGCGTTCATTCGTTTAATCATTCTTTCGTCCATTCATTCATGTGGATGGATGGATGGATGGATGGATGGATGTGGATGGATGGATGGATGGATGGATGGATGGGTACACGAAGCGAGTGTATTGATTATTGGTGACAATAATCTGCGCATTGCGGAAATTTTCATTAGTTCTTCCATTCATCCGCCATGCTAATCTTTAACATTCATTTATGCACTAATATATATCACTCCTGATGTGATATGTTTGCATTCATTCGTTCATTCACTCGTCCATGTGTTCACTCATGCGTTCATTCGTTTAATCATTCTTTCGTTCATTCATTCACGTGGATGGATGGATGGGTGGATGGATGGATGGATGGATGGATGGATGGATGAATTCATTCATTCATTCATTCATTCATTCATTCATTCATTCATTCATTCATTCATTCATTCGTTTGTTTGTTTGTTCATTTCTTTTGTTTGTTCATTCTTTCATATGTTTATTGATTCATTTGTGTATTTATTCATCCATTCGTTCGTTGATTCCTAGACGCATTCAATCTCTGTGGATTGTGATCGGTTATTCATTCATTCAGTCGTGTTCAAAGCTCAAACGAAGTTTCCATCCAGTCACTTATTTGGGATTGAATAGGCGAGTGGATGGATTGGTGTGTGAGAGAAAACATATAAATACTGCCTATTCATTTGTCTTCTTTACCCTAAGTCATTGTTTTTACTCCATACGCGTAGGTCCCCAGTAGGTAGACCCGATCTTCACTGACCCCCATATCAATGTTTCCGTTCGGAAAATTGGTAATATTGTTATTAGTTTTTAAAAAATTAAAAATTCAGATAATCAAACTCTATGCTTTTCTACAGACAATTTACTTAATATTTCGCTACCCTTGGTGTTCAGCTACTACATTAATAAACTGTTGCATAAATGAGAAGAGACCGCTTAAATTATTTTATGAATAATATCGTAATTTCAAGCCTAATTTGTCGAGGATTGACATCAGATACAAATAAGCGAAGGGACATTTTCTCACGTTGTAGGGATAAATTCGATATAACCCTTTTGGTTGATACTCACTCATGTGAGGAAATAGAAAATACGTGGAAATGTGAATGGGGTTACGAAGCTATCTTCTGCTCTCACTAACGTGCAAGTAGGGGAGTAGCTATCCTATTCAAGAACAATTTTTTGTATCATATTCATAATACAATAAAAAATGTAGGAGGTAACTGTATTATTCTTGACATCACAATTCAAAACCAAAGACTTACACTTTCGGTGGTCTATGGCCCCAATGATGATAACTCAATCTTTTTTGATAACCTCGTCAACCAAATTGAGAACATCGGAAACGGCTCAGTTCTGGTCGGAGGCGATTGGAATGTACCCCAAAACTATAACCTTGACACATTAAACTACTTACACAAAAATAACGTAAAGGCAAACGAAAAGATTCACTGGCTAATGGAAAAATTCGACTTATGTGATGTTTGGAGGATGGAGAACACAAATCTAAGGCGATATACATGGAAAGGCTCCAATAATAAAATGGCTAGATTAGACTATTTTCTCCTGTCCACAGATTTACAAATTTTTCACAAAACGTCAGACATTCACATACGCTACAGATCTGATCACAACCCTATAGCCATAACCTTGTCCTTCATCAGTCAACCAAGAGGAAGAGGCTTCTGGAAATTCAACAACAGTCTTTTGAACGACCCAGAATATATATCAGCAGTAAAATCCATAATTGGAGAGACAGCTCGTCAATACTCCACTCCAAATAATAATAATATTAATAATAATAATAATAACAATACTACTACTACTACTACTACTACTACTACTACTACTATAATAATAATAATAATAATAATAATAATAATAATAATAATAATTGTCAACAATCATTCACTATTGATGACCAGCTGTTTTGGGAAACTTTAAAATTAATGATTAGAGGAAAAACCATTGAATACTCGGCCCAGGTAAAACGCAGAACTGACAAACGTTTGGCGAAAATTGAGGAGAAACTAGAGGTATTAAATTCCCGACAGGGCGATGGCGATTTGTCAGTAAGTCCCGAAATTGAATCTCTCGAAACTGAATTCCAAACTATCAGAAACAAAAAAATTAATGGTATAATTCTAAGAGCAAAAGCAAAATGGAAAGTAGAAGGAGAAAAACCAACTAAATATTTGTGTAACCTGGAGAAAAGACATTACACAGAAAAAATAATACCAAAACTGGTGACTTCTAACGGTAATACAACGGAAAATTTATCTGAAATATTAAACGAACAAAAGTTGTTCTTTGAAAGCCTGTACTCCACTAAACTAAACCCAGCAAATGTTTCAATCGACAATAACCCATTTTTTGATGATACTAATCCATTTTTACAGTTTTTAGATCAAGAGGAAAGTAATTCATTGGAGGGTCTTCTAACAAGTTCCGAATGTTTAAGAGCCTTGAAACCAATGAAAAATAATAAAACGCCTGGGTCTGACGGTTTTACTGTAGAGTTTTATAAATTCTTTTGGAAAGATATTGGTACATTCCTGATCAATTCTCTGAATTACGGATATACCGTTAAACAGCTGTCTAATCCACAACAAACGGGTATTATTACCTGCATTCCAAAGCAAAATAAACCCAAGGAATTTATAAAAAGTTGGCGACCTATCTCACTTATCAATGTCGACACAAAAATTGCTTCAACGGCTATTGCAAATCGAATTAAAACGGTCTTACCAAAACTAATTTCAGAAACTCAGCTTGGGTTCATGAAAGGAAGATACATCGGAGAGTCTACTAAACTTACATTTGACCTGATAGAAAAATGTGAGAAAGAAAATATTGCTGCAGCTCTTGTTTTGTTAGATTTCGAAAAAGCCTTTGACTCTCTTGAATGGTCCTTCATAAAAAAAACATTGAAGTTCCTTTATTTCGGACCTTCTATTATAAACTGGTTTAATACTTTCTATTGCAATATTTTCAGTTGCATCTTAAATAACGGGCACTGTTCCGAAAAATTTAACCTACAGAGAGGGGTACGGCAAGGTGACCCACTCTCCCCTTATCTTTTTATTTTAAGTGTAGAAATACTAAGTGCCGCACTTAAGTACAATCCCGATATTGATGGTATTAAAATAAACAACTCGGAATATCTCATAAGTCAGTACGCAGATGATTCAAAGTTGTTTTTGAGTGATGATGGGCATTCGTTGAACACGGCCTTGGAAACTGTGGATTCTTTCGCTGAACAGTCAGGCCTAAAAGTAAATTTTGAGAAAACACAGGTTATATGGATTGGGTCGAAACAGGGATCGAGTGAAAAGGTAGCTACAAATCGTAATGTTCAGTGGAACAATAATGGTAAATTTACTATCCTAGGTATCACGTATGATCTGTTCAGTGAGAATTACATAATGAATAATTACGTCGAAAAAATGAAAAAAATGGAAAAACTTCTGAATGACTGGTCGTTTAGAAACCTTAGCCTAATTGGAAAAACTACTGTTGTAAAAACGCTGGCCCTTCCAATACTGATACACTGTCTATCGGTTCTCCCAAATCCACCTGACAGTATGTTGGATTCTATACAATCGCGTTTATTCCAATACCTGTGGGCCGGGAAGCGTGAAAAGATCAAATGTAATGATCTTATTAACGAAACGGACGGCGGGGTCTTAAATTTCCTAACATTCGGTCATACAGTTATTCTTTAAAAATGGTTTGGATTAAGAAATTAATGGATCCCGGCATAATAGCACCCTGGAAAACTCTTATTTTGGACAACTTCGAAAAATTTGGAGGTTACAAAACTTGGTTTTTACACAAAGAGGGATTAACAAAGGTTGGGGAGCACTCAAACAGTTTTTGGAAAAATGTCCTTAACGCCTGGGCTCTTTTAGACAACAAATCTTCAACTGTACCTGAAGAAATTTTTTCTCAACCTATTTTCTACAACAAAAATATAAAAATTAACAACAAACTATTTTTCAATCAAAGATGGTGCGACAGAGGTATATTTTTTCTTAACGACCTCTTGAGTGAGAGCGGGGGCTTTCTGACTTGTGAAGCCTTCTCTGCAAAATTTGATATCAAAACTCCCTTCACCGTCTTCCAGGGGTTACGAAAGGCGATTTCAAAACGATGGCAAAATGAAATAAACAGTAAAAAAAATCCGACTTTATCATAAGTTCGTTGATAGAAAAATTAAAAGTAACAAAAACCGTAAACAAAACTTTTTACCCATTATTCCTGCAGCATGCGGCCTCGTACCCAGCTCAGTCTCAGAAGAAATGGAACGAGCGTTTGCATCTCAGTCTCGATTGCGATGCTTGGAGACCGATATACAAGAGTCCGTTTTTAATTACTGATGACACCTATCTACAAACTTTGCAATATAAAATCATACACGGAGCTTTATTTACGAATGCTCGCCTTTTCAAATGTAAATTATCTGAGACTGAGCTGTGTACGTTTTGTTCCAACACTAGAGAGACAGTGCAACATTTATTCTTCGAATGTTCAGTGTCAAAGACAATCCTGTTACAACTTGCAGATAGATTGCAGGAGAAATTTGGTATTCTATTACCACTGACACCGCACTTTACCCTCATTGGTTATATTAACAATAATAATAATAATAATAATAATAATAATAATAATAATAATAATAATAATAATAATAATATAATAATAATAATAATAATAATAATAATAATAATAATAATAATTATAATAATACACATGAATATACCCTCACCTTAGTAATTCTTATATTTAAAAAGTTCATTTATTCTTGCAAAGTGAGAAAATGTCAACCAAGCTTCCACGGATTCGTCGAAATACTCCGGCAATACCGTGACATCGAGCTATACTCCCGTCACCTATACTCTAACAAAAAAAACGACCAAATAAATACCAGGTGGGAATCTCTAAAAGCCCTATTTTATCCTCCGACTTAACACCACACATCGCCTGGACAATAGCCCTCGATCTCCTGGACAATAGCCCTCGACGTTTTTGTTTTGCTTTTTTTTCTCTCCATTCTCATGAGAAGACTACATGCAAGACAAGTCGGATAAAACAATAACAATCTTATTTCTGTGCATCGATTAAACTTAGAGTAGAAAAAGTTATATATTATACTCTGTATAAAATGGAATTCAATGTACACTCAGACTATATGTATAGATATATGTTTATCACTTTTTATCTGAATAAAAAAAAAAAAAAAATTAAGTTTCTATTCCATATTTTTGATAAAACGTGTTTTCGTCGAAAGATATCGCACAGTTTGGGCACAATAACTGAAAATATAATACCAGAGTGGAAACGGATTATATTTTCCTCATTCCACGAGTGTAAGAAGGTATAATATCCACACATTTCTCGACTTGAAAAATGGAGAGAGATTCGTTTCGGGATTCCACTGGGCTCGAAACCGCCTGTCTCATTCAATTGAACCCTATATTTGAGTCTCGGGAATGAGTTCCTGCCCACGTTCGTTGAGCTTCATCTGTCTTGGATCATTTATCTTTCGATTTTAGGGGCAACTTTTCAATTACTTTCTTTTAACCCTTTACCTAACCTGAAAAGCAGACGACACTTGCAAAAATAATTCTTGAATAACTAATTTTTTTCATTTTTTGTCTCAAAAACATAGGTTATGACCCCTCGTTGGAACGAGCTCGACGAGCTCGTTCCAACGAGGGGTCATAACCTATGTTTTTGAGACAAAAAATGAAAAAAATAATGAAAATTAATTGGCGATTTTTGAGAATAGCGCTGGCCGGTTTTGGCCGTTACGTTTGGTAAAGGGTTAAAGCGCCCTGAGCCTATCCGTTGTGTGTGTTACAGTGCTAAAAAGCACTATTGCTATTGTTAACCACCCCCCCCCCCCTCACATACGCATAAAACTATTTTGCTAAGCCCGGAAATAGAGCCAGGGAAGTGACACATTTCACTTTTATTTTATTTCGTTTTTACAAATTATTATTTTGTTTAAACGAAATATTATTTAGTTTTAGCGAAATAATATTTCAAAATAACGAATTTATGTGTCCTCTAAATGAAATAAAATTTCCATTAAACGAAATAATATTTCGTTTTAACGAAATATTATTTCGTTTGAACGAAATAATATTTAGTTTTACGAAATAATATTTCGTTTAAATAAAATAATTGTTTTCGTTCAAAAGAAGTAATACTCCGAAATGACGAAATATGAAATGACATTACGTTTGAACGAAATATTATTTCTATATTTCAGAATATTATTTTGTTGAAACGAAATAATATTTCGTTGAAACGAAGTATAATTTGTGAAACGTGTGGCTTTGTCCCGGGCTGAACAACTTCATGGCACTAACTTCTAAGTTGACTATTTTGTTCTGCTTTCAGGATGTACCACGCAAGAACTATGAGGAAGGTGAAGTGTATTCTACTTATGGCCGCCGTTTTTACATTAGTTTCAGTTTTCTACAACATGCGGTTTGCAACAGACAGTACATTATCATATACGTGGACGACAAAGCCAGAAAATATCCAAATTGAACTTACGAATAATATTTTATCTTCATTTAACTTTAAGACTTCAACCAAAAAATCTACTCACATTCCAAATGGAACTGACATAGTGATAGTTGGAAGTGGATTGTCTGGCGCAGTATTAGCATATCTGCATGCCAATGTTCTAAAGGAAACCGTCCTTGTTATTGAGAAACGAGACCACGTGGGAGGCAACTGTTTTGATTACGTTGACCAATCGGGTATTAGAGTTTCAAAATATGGACAACATACTTTCTTCACAAACGACAAGAAGACGTGGGATTTCATTTCACAGTTCACGGAATGGTTACCTTATAAAAGTCGGCTTATGGGGTTCGTAGATAACAAGTATGTTCCCTTGCCACCAAATATAGACACGGTTAATCTCATTACAGGCTTTAATATTTCAACGACTGACGAAATGAAAAAGTGGATTGACACGAACTGGGTAAAATCGGAAGATTTCTTAAAAGGGAAAATCCTGGAGGAGAAACACAAACATTTGTACATTTATAAAATGTTAATTGAACCTTTTTCTCGTAATTACTTCGCATTTAATAAAGAAGGCGGTGACGAAAGGGATGTCAGCAGATTTTCCATAAGGCATAACTGGGAGACAAGGTGAATAATAGCAACTTTTAAAACATCTTTCTTTTTTCACTAATTTTCTATTCAGATTTCCCCAGTCGACATATTTGATTCGATTCGGGCTTTGATGCGATCCAAACTCCGAGATTCGGAAACCTCCAATAACAATAAACCAATACTGAAATCCATCGGCAGTCCTGGCAATCTGGAAAATCAAGGAGTGCAAAACAGTTGCCCTCCTCAGATTGCTTGGGAGTGCAATTGCACCTGAAATTTTCAATGCAAAAACTAAAAACTTGTATGTTATTTTGGCTATATTCACTTCAAGGTATTAATATTATGACTGAAAAATTGTACTACATTCAGCTTCATAGTGGAAAAATTGTCTTCTACACTCAAAATGTATCAAAATGCGACACGTAGAATGGGTCATGAATTATGGCGAATCAATGCAACATAGATAAATCGTCCTCTGAGTTCCAATGTGTTCTCTGTGCCAGTAGGCACAGAGAACACATTGGAACTCAGGGGGCGAAATGATAATAGATTTTAAAGGCAGTCCCAAACTGGCCCGGCATTCCAGAAAATCGAGGGGTGCAAAAAATTCCAAAAATCTCCAATAACAATCAACCAATACTGAAATCCACCGGGAAGCTTTTGAACAGTTCCCTGTAAGAGAAGCTTCCTGCCTGGAGGATAATGCCGGGCAATAATTTTCTGCCTGGCTACTGTCCGTCGAGGCAAATTATTATGGAGGTGGGTAAGGGGGGTGTCACAGTTTAGTCCCCTTCACCCGGCAATTAAATAAAATATAAAAAACTATAGGAAGTACGATGAAACTTTAAGCTGGCAGCACGATGCTCGGTAAGCGGAAGGTTTTCTGGTACTTTTATGCTTTTCTCAGAAACTAAATATTTGTCGGGTAGAAACATCCA
This sequence comes from Pictodentalium vernedei, assembly GCA_031216915.1. NCBI lineage: Eukaryota > Metazoa > Mollusca > Scaphopoda > Dentaliida > Dentaliidae > Pictodentalium > Pictodentalium vernedei. The sequence continues at coordinate 109,596,179 of CM062288.1, forward strand.
CCCCTTGCGTTTCAATAACTATTCAGTACTGCATCATTTGGCGCCTTCTTAACAAAGGCGAGTTTGTTCACTTGGCAACCAGGTAGTTTTTCCCCATTTATACAGGTTATGCAGGTTGAAAATATCCCCAAACTACCTTACTGCTTGCTGTTTCAAAATAATAAAAAAAATCTATGCCGTCAGTGGGAACCTTGAAAAGAGGAGCAGTGCTTGTTTACTACAGTAACAAGTTTTGCTTTACTGGTAAATGGGTCCCAGAACCAACGCCTTGGATTTAAGACCTCTCAGATGGGCAGTGTCAGGTATAAACGATTGGCTAAACTTGACTGCATACCTATGTTGCAGCTATAATGCAGCCAAAGATGCCGAAAGTGACCTTAAACACCAATAAATAAATAAATAGATAAATAAATAAATCCCTTAAGTAATCAATCAGCCAATCAATATATTTTGCTCCTTTTAAAACGCCTCGCTGATAGAGTGCGAAATTATTTTGGGGCCTTAAAATGTGTTCACACGTTTAAGTGCCTACAGGCACTCTCCCATAAATTGTAACAGGGCAAATCCATACAGACTAAATAATTACGGGATCGATCCTCGATCGGGGAAAGGTCTCGAGGTGTCTGTCAGCATTAATTGTGAGGTTGATACTGTCACTGCGTGCCGTCTTATCGGGCCGGGACGTAAACTGACTGTCCTCTGTGCGAAGAGAGACCCAACCCGTGCAGGCTAAAGATCCCTTCGTAGTATGCAAGAAGAGCGAGTCCACGAAGTTGCCGCTACGAAGGTCACCCCACACACCTGTGCCATTTAGGACAAGAGCAGTCGTTAATATAAGTGATTGATTATAAGTTGCATAACTTGCTCTCCAATCCTTGTAACACAAATAAACCCAACGCAGACGATATCAAAATTTATTATTTTAAACATCATTTTTTCAAATGTTTCCAAAAATTTCAACAAAACCATATCATGTGACCCCTTTGTTGAAATGTTTTAAAAAATAATATTTTTTCAACTGCTGAATTTGCATATTACGCGGGCGGACGCGGCCGATTCGTTGGGTAATTAAAATAACTCTAGTGACTTTGATATCAATTTGAACATCAATGCACCCAAAAGATCCATTTAGGTACTCCTCAAAAGCTGACACATCTGTTTGTGTAATCCGTCCAATGAGATTTGACCCTATCTCTCGCCAGTTTCTACAACAATCCTCAAGCACCCATATCCCCTGATAAATCCGCTCTCCTGCTTCAGTCACCTTCTGGACCTACAGTCACAATAGAGTAATTCCACAATAGCCCCCTCATCTACCTTGGCCATCCTGTCTGGATGTTGGAGTCCCATGCATAGTTAAATGTCGTTTCACACCATCTATAGCCTGGAAGGTTTATAAGGTAGTTTCAGTGATGTCTTCAGAAACTAAAAAGCAGGGAAACGGGTGTTCAAAATTTCAACAATCATCGACTTGCCAGGGGTATTCTCGGGGAAATTTTGAAATTTAATACTGAAGAATCAGATTCTCTTTGATTTTTCGCTACAAATTTCATTACTCCGATAGCCAGATAATCTGGAAGCTTCACCCACCCTCCGTTTTATGAGATGAACGTGGAAATGGTGCTCTGTTGAGACATGATTGAGTTACAGACCAAAACAACGCGCGTTTAACTTACAAAGGATAGCACTTTCGTGGCGTCATTTTGTGTCTTAATATCCGATCTACATATATATGAGATTAAATTTTTGGAAAGCGAATTTTAACCAATAACTGAACTAGGTTTAATGCAGCTAAACCCTAAACCCAATTGGGTTCAGTCGATTTGGGTTGATTGTTAACCCAACTAATTTTAGAGTGTATATATGTAATTATTATCCTAGTAAATTTGTTTATCCAATCAAATGAAGTTACTAAGAGACATAGACTACGCAATATTAGGTTCAAGATGGCTGAAAAGCACCCAATATTAATTTAATATTGGATGCCCGTCAGCCATTTTGTTTTATCATTATATCCACATGCCTCAGCTTTTAATTTACACGTACGTACATGCTGCAGCGCAGTCGTACAGAAGACCCACCATATAAAATAGCCCCGTTCGATTGAATGAAACTGTTATAATAAAATCCCAAACCAGCCCAAAACATTGGCGGGTATAGAACAAGTCACGAGTGATTTATTAGAATGCGGAAGCAAAATTACTCCCCTTGTTGCGTATGTGCGATTTTCTAATACACAAGTTTTGACTTTGAAGCGAATATCTCTCTGATAACGGCGGCTAATTTCTTAAAAATGCGAACAAATAACCTATTTGGACACAATTTTCATTTATATATTTCTGTTTACTAATCGATCTGTCACACGTGTTTGATAATCACTCCTGAGTTTTGTTAGTCCCCTACCGGCATCGCCGGAGGGGACTATAGGTTTGCACTCTATCCATTCGTCAGTCTATCAGTCTGTCAGTCCGTCCGTCTGTCAGTCTGTCAGTCCGTCAGTCCGTCAGTCTGTCAGTCTGCCAGTCACACTTTAGTTTTCTGGAGTTTTTTTTGGAAACGCTTCAACGGAATGATTTCATTTTTGGTAAACTACTATGGAAGTATGACTTACAGATCAAGATTGAGTTTCATGCTGATTGCATTATTCTTGTGTGAGTTATGGCCCTTGGAAATATGGAAAAGTGCCAAAATATCAGTTTTCCGGATTTTTTTGGGAAACGCTTCAACGGAATGATTTCATTTTTGGTAACCTACTGTAGAACGATAACTTACAGATCAAGTTTCATTTACACTCTGTCCATCCATCCGTCAGCCTGTCAGTCAGTCTGTCAGTCATATTTTAGTTTTCAGGACTTTTTTGGAAATGCTTCAACCGAATGATTTCATTCTTGGCAACGTACTATAGAACGATGACTTACAGATCAAGTTTGAGTTTCATGCTGATTGCCTCATTCTTGTGTGAGTTATGGCCCTTGGAAATATGGAAAAAGCGCCAAAATATCAGTTTTCCTGACTTTTTTTGGAAACGCTTCAACGGAATGATTTCATTTTTGGTAACCTACTATAGAACGATGACTTACAGATCAAGTTTCATTTTCACTCTGTCCATCCGTCAGTCTGTCAGTCAGTCTGTCAGTCATATTTTAGTTTTCCGGACTTTGTTTGGAAATGCTTCAACCGAATGGTTTCATTCTTGGCAACCTACTATAGAACGATGACATATAGATCAAGTTTGAGTTTCATGCTGATTGCATTATTCTTGTATGAGTTATGGCCCTTGGAAATATGGAAAAGCGCCAAAATGTGAGTTTTCCGGACTTTTTTGGGAAAAGCTTCAACCGAATTATTTCATTTTTGGTAACCTACTATAGAAAGATAACTTACAGATCAAGTTTGAGATTCATGCTGATTGCCTTAGTCTTGTGTGAGTTATGGCCCTTGAAAATATGGAAAAGCGCCAAAATATCAGTTTTCCAGACTTTTTTTTGGAAACGCTTCAACCAAATGATTTCATTTTTGGTAACCTACTATAGAACGATAACTTACAGATCAAGTTTCATTTGCACTCTGTCCATCCGTCAGTCTGTCAGTCAGTCTGTCAGTCATACTTTAGTTTTCAGGACTTTTTGGAAATGCTTCAACCGAATGATTTCATTCTTGGCAACCTACTATAGAACGATGACTTACAGATCAAGTTTGAGTTTCATGCTGATTGCATTATTCTTGTATGAGTTATGGCCCTTGGAAATATGGAAAAGCGCCAAAATGTCAGTTTTCCGGACTTTTTTGGGAAATGATTCAACCGAATGATTTCATTCTTGGTAACCTACTATAGAACGATGACTTACAGATCAAGTTTGAGTTTCATGCTGACTGCATTATTCTTGTATGAGTTATTGCCCTTGGAAATATGGAAAAGTGCCAAAATGTTAGTTTTCTGGACTTTTTGGGAAAAGCTTCAACCGAATGATTTCGTTTTTGGTAACCTACTATAGAACGATGACTTACAGATCAAGTTTGAGATTCATGCTGATTGCTTTATTCTTGTGTGAGTTATGGCCCTTGGAAATATGGAAAAGCGCCAAAATATCAGATTTTCCGGACTTTTTTTGGAAACGCTTCAACGGAATGATTTCATTTTTGGTAACCTACTATAGAACGATGACTTACAGATCAAGTTTCATTTTCACTCTGTCCATCCGTCAGTCTGCCAGTCAGTCTGTCAGTCATACTTTAGTTTTTCGGACTTTTTTTGGAAATGCTTCAACCGAATGATTTCATTCTTGGTAACCTACTATAGAACGATGACTTACAGATCAAGTTTGAGTTTCATGCTGATTGCATTATTCTTGTGTAAGTTATGGCCCTTGGAAATATGGAAAAGCGCCAAAATATCAGTTTTCCGGACTTTTTTTTGGAAACGCTTCAACGGAATTCATGCTGATCACATCTAGGTTATAACATTTGTATAATTATTAATGCTCATTAGTCCGGTAGGGGACATTGTATTGTTTCAGCGATACGTGCGTTCTTGTTTTGTTTTGTCCAGATTTGGACATAGCTTCACAATAGATTCCTGCACAGATTCATCTACGATAAAAGGCACACGTATGCTCAACATGAACATTTCCGCCCACATGTGACGGGAAATTTTGCATCTTTTTTCGTGATGTAGACCTTCGTCTTTCCTCAATGTCAGGCTCCCATGTTTACCGGCATTGTCACGAGATACTTATGACAGTTCTCGTGCACATCCAAGCTCACCAAAGTGGGGTGCTATAAACCTGATTTGTTCAGACTGTGTTGGCTCATGTCCCGGCTTATAAAATAATCCAACTACATCATCAGGGCATGCCTTTGTTGAAGGCATGCCTTGATGATGTAGTTGGAATATTACCCTGTAAGGATCATAGTTAATCGTCAACATTACTTGGCAGTTTTAAATTTGCATTTAACAGGGGCAGGGACTACATATTGATATTGAAATTAGTATGGACGATGGCATGAGTGAAGGTGTTACTTTTGTCAATGTAGCGGTCTTTTATTTCTACATTATTTATGTTCGATTTCCATTCGAACTATACGTTTTGTGAGACGCTGAAAATGGCTTATACCAAGCTATATTCCAATGAAAATTATTCGAGAGGAAACGAATCGGACAGCCGATTTCGAATCGAACCGAATATCAACTTAAGATTCGAAATCGAATCGAATCTTGAAGCTTCGCATGGCCCTATCAAAATCCAAAGCTACACTACTAATACTATACACAACTATGAGAAAAAAATATTTGTTTCTTTGATAACTCCCCTGGAGTCAGAAATTCTAAACACACAATAAAGCAGTCGCCATAGACCGTACGAATTGTTGTGCTCTCCCCTTTTCCGACTCAATTTCCAGATGAGCACCGCTTATTCCTGTATATTCAAGGAACTGGATGCTATACACTGGCATCGTAACTGCTCGTCTAGTCGCTGAAAGCAAAAAGGGAACATGGCCGAAAAAATTGTAACAAGCTAAAGCCTTTGGTGTAGTTGGATAGTGGAATACACCCTGGATATCATATCCAAAATCCGCTTGGGTAATAATAAGAGTAAAATCCTCGCCTTGTGATTGGATAAGAGCTGGCGTAGTTTCTTTTATGTTTACGGCTCCAGTTGCAAATGTTACCGTTTGACGTCACCAGGCGAAATGTTTGAAATGACGTCGCCCGTTTCGTAATTGCTTCATCAACAGAGTGCCTAGCAAACCGCTTCATTTTTCTGGATTTTTCACATGTACAATAGACAGTGTTCCGGATGAAGTGTTTAAATTACAAACTGATGTACGAGATGGAATGAGTTTATCTGGTTTATTGATTATTTATCCAGTGCCGTCGTGGGGTACACGAGAGGTTTATTTACTAAACCTGTGATTGTTAAACGTTGCCTTGATCAACGAGTACATATTTAGTAAATAAACCTCTCGTGTTTCAAGATGTAGGTTTTGGGCTATGGGTAGTATCTTAATGGAACATATACGTGATTGTGATGAACTGACGGTAACATGGTCTGAGGGTTGAACATAAGCTCCGAGCCGCAAACCATGTTACCGTCAATTCATCACAATAATTTATAACGTGTGACGTGAGTAGTGTATATCGTACGCTTCAACCCAATACGGATCGCTTTGGGGATTCATGTGGCGTCATGTGTGCGATCACGGTAGCCCATGTAAGTGTCCAGGTTGAAACGTTATTATCATGGTGATACGTGGTGTCAGCGCAAACGCGCAGCGTTTGCTGTTAGACCAATATGTATTCGATGGATTGTATGATGGAGGCAGCAGTCTTGATTTGTATGGTGACACGTGGTTATTATGACCTGGAGGGGCTGGTATGAAGTATGGGTGTATTGGGAGGGTATATTTCATTGAATGCGAGTATATCTAATTACTGCAAACAACCCGATAACCACCATCAATTACCAAAATTGAGTAGCACGTAGTGCTATACAGCGATTAACCGAATAGGCGATGTCCAAAGGTCTGTTCAGTTGTCTGGAGTGTACTCCGGCTCCAATCTAGGGTTCGAATAGGTCATTTGGGGTTCTTTCTTACTATTTTTAGTTTATCTGGCCTGTTGCACTCTTAACCGAGCAAAAGTATGCAGAGGAGAAAAACATCAGGGGAGCTCACTGGAGAACAAAATTGGATTTTATTTGACTTCGTTTGAATTTAACACTCTTCGTTGAACGGATCTCTATACAAAAAGCAGTGGCGGCGCCGGATTTCGATTTAGGGGTGGGGGTGGGGTGGGGGTGGGGGGTGGGGTGGGGGGGTTTGGGGCTAAGTAAAATTGTTTTCTTCGGGGGGGGGGGATAGGTGAGGTACGTGTGTTCCTCCTGCTGGGACATGTCTGCAAGGTCTCCATTAGGAAAACTGTCATATCTGGACGCCCTGGGAGCCAAATAGAGCGTTTCTACAACACCTGGCGTGGTCTTCAAAGGCACCCAGCCTAGGTTGTGCCTAAAGTTGAGCTCGCATCATCAGGGTCGGATCCAGGAATTTGGAATAGGGAGGGGGCGCTAATTGGCCATATGATGCGATGATCATCATCCGAGCCGCCAGTAGGGGGCGCGGTGGCTCAGTAGGTAGAGGTGCAGGCTGCAAGCCGAGAGGTCCTCGGTTCGAATCCCACCTGCGGCAGCCGCGTTGTGTCCTTGGGCAAGACACTTCACACCCATTGCCGTGTACTAAGGCGTACTGCACGTCGATGGTACGCATGTCTTCAACCAATCTAACCCTGCCTGTGCTGCAGTGCGGAGTTAATATGTTGGGGAGCTGGCAGCTGCTCGTAAAACTGTCACGGTCATGATTAGCCATTGTGCATAAATATGTGACCTCAAACATAAATAAATAAATAAATAAATAAATAACGAGCCGCCAGTAGATGGCGCGCGAGAGGGGGGGGGGGGGCGTGTTCCCATCTCGCCGGCGGGGGGGGGGGGGGGGTGCGGGGGCCTCCCGGGAAGATTTCACAAGGAATGCACCAGAAACACGCGTTTTCCTCAACTCTGAGCTCTCATTCGGATAATAAACGCTGTATTGTGACTTGTCTCTGGCAAAAATAGGGGGCACGCCCCACCCCCTTCCCCCGTATTCGCCCTTGATCATTACGTGTAAACGCCTCCTCGATGTATTATCATGCCAATATAATTATTACTCGTATTGTTGCAATATCAGAGAACTATTTTCACTGAAAGCACACCAAACTTGATCGGTAAATATAATTATTCTTCCAAAATCGACATAACATTGTAGAATGTTGTCAGGTGGTACAGTCCGTTTTGGGAACATTGCAATATAGCCACATAGGCCTACGGTTCACTCCGCCGTTATCAACGTGCATTATCCCCCCCCCCCCCCCCCCCCCCCCGATGTTTGTATTACATTACACGATTTCATTCCAGTCTCCTGTCTGGAGACACCTCTACTTGGATAGCTCAGTCAATATGAAACTAACCAAGTAATAACCTCTTTATTTATTAAACTAAAACAAATAGTTCCCAAAATTCTCAGATCTGTCGAAGTTGCTGACAGTTTTATTGTTTCTCATTCTTTTCACAAAGTCCCAAGTTTCCGCTTTTCCGACTCCAAGTTCAACTATCCGAACGTCTCGCGGGGAAGCCGCTACGTTCTGAAAACTAAACTACCCCTTTTCCCATTCCGTCGAAATCCCCTTTAGGACTTACGTATTCAAGCCAGAATGAGGTCTCCAGAGGGTGAATTTTGTGATGCTACCCTGCACAGCTTCGAAGCGCCCTATCAAAATCCAAAGCAATACTGTACACCACTATGAGAGAAATAAATATTTGTTTCTTTGATAACTCCCGTGAAGTCAGCCGTGATACATGGTGTCAGTGCGACTGCGCAGCGTTTGCTGTTATGCCAATATGTATTTGATGGTAATATGGAGGCAGCAGTCTTGATTTATATGGTGGCACGTGGTTATTATGGCCTGGAAGGGCTGGTATGAAGTGTGGGTGTATTGGGAGGGTATGTTTCATTGAATGCTTGTATATCTAATTACTGGAAACAACCTGATAATCACCATCAATTACCCAAATTGAGAAGCACTTAGTGCTATAGGGCGGTTAAGCAAATAGGCGATGTCCAAAGGTCCGTTCAGTTGGTCCAGAGTGTACTCCGGTAGAGTGGAGGCCCCAATCTAGGGTTCGAATAGGTCATTTTGGGTTCTTTTATACTATTTTTAAGTTTATCTGGCCTGCTTCACTCTTGATCCTCACTATTCTATCTAGTTCCAGTTTCTGGTGTCGCCTTCTTACAGGCCTGGCATTCTGAAAAATGGAGGAGGGCAAAAAATCGCTCTCCTCAATCAGCTTAGGAGAGCAATTAGCTTTACACAGCATTTTAAGTATCCAGTTGAACGAACTCAATGAAACTGAAGCCAACAGACTACATCAGTGATTTTATTAACTTTACTAAGATAAAGCGAAATCTCTTAGACATCTAGATGTCTCACTCAACAACCGAACACACACTTGACAAGACCTGTGTGTGTACCCAGACCTGCTGTCCAAGAAAGTCATACGCCTACCACTACCACCTTCAACCCCCCAAGGCTTTCTTGGACAACAGGTCTGCTTGAATCTACAGTCACATCCTGGTGCACGTGCTTCAAGTGACAGGATAGTAGTGATGGTAGTATATTATAGTGTCAGTATTCCTTGAATAATTACCCCTCAAACTGTGATGTCAGTTGTTGAACTTGAAACTGACAGAAAAAAAAAATATTGCTGTGACCCATTTTGCTTCAAATGATTGCAACTGTGTTTGGGTATGGTTGCAGCCATTACCTTTTACCACTAAACCACTTTCAAAATGAAATTACATGATGTTATGTGACTTCGAAGTTAAATTGCATTTTTGCTTTACAACAAAAATTTAATGTGAGCATAATACATGTAATCTCAATCATCCCAGACCAAAATATTTAGGAGGGCAATTTTTCGCTCTCCTTAATTCTTTCAGGAGGGCAGTAAGAAGAGCTAAAAAATCGCTCTCCTGAAATTGCCAAGCCTGTTCTCACCAAGCCTGAATCAAAGTAGATTCGGTCAGATCGTCCCATTCTTCTCAACCCACATCTCTCTATACAGACCCTTGTCCAAGTTGACGCGAGTATGATCTTTGTCTGCTGTCCCTCCAACGGCTTTCCAAATATCATGTTTGCACCCACTCCCTCCAAAACCCACAACTATACAATTGGTACCAAAATTAACGCATTCGGAGTTTTTAAGAGCAGCTGAGTAGAGGGGGAGAGGAACAGAATATAATTTTAACTTTGTCTGAGGTATGCACAGTTAATTATTTTGTCGCCAATATTTTCAAAACCGACCAAAAAGAGATTTTGTCCATAGCTTTGCGCCTTCTTCCCCCTTCCCGCCGAACTTTCTCGACTCAACCCAAGTCGGTGATTGGATTCCATTGCCCTCAACCACCTGCATGCTACATCACCTCATAACCGGACCACTTTGTCCGGGATTGGTCTAAGTAAAACTCCTTACCTCAAATGAGCTAGATCGCTTTCTAGAACTGCGTAAACAAAGTGGTCAAATTCAGTCCGCATTGTTATAAACATTCTACTGACTATAATTGTGTAAGACTGATTAACCCTTTACCCAACGGAACCGCAAAAACCGGCCAGCGCTATTTTCAAAAATCGCCAATTAATTTTCATTATTTTTTTCATTTTTTTGTCTCAAAAACATAGGTTATGACCCCTCGTTGGAACGAGCTCGTTCCAACGAGGGGTCATAACCTATGTTTTTCAGACAAAAAATGAAACAAAATTAGTTATTCAAGAATTATTTTTGCAAGTGTCGTCTGCTTTTCAGGTTAGGTAAAGGGTTAACATATAATTTTAATTTCAGGTTATACCCGGAATCCAGTTTCCAAGGCATTCCCCGAGACGGCTACACTGCAGTCATCAACAAACTGCTCTCCCATCCGAAAATAACAATTATTTTGAACAGAGAATTCTCCAAGAGATCTTGGTTAAAAAAAGATTACCGCACGCTTTACTATACTGGACGGATAGACGAATATTTTTCGGACCAAAATTTGCCCAAACTGGAGTATACATCTGTTAAGTTTGAAAAATACGAACTAAAAAATACATCATTTTTTCAGCCAGCCCCGGTTATATTTTACTTACAAGGAGCAAACAAATTTTCAAAAATTACCGACTATAAACACTTTACGAATTTGTCAACAGACTTTACCGTAGTCGTTAAAGAAATGTTCTCCAAAGAAGGAACGCCCCTGATTCCTGTACTCAATTCAAAAAACAGAATACTCTATGAAAAGTATAAGAAGCTTTCCCAGAGAGAAGAGATGACGTCCAATGTAAGATTTGTAGGAGGTTTAACAGCATACAAGTATCTTGATATGGCAACTACAGTTTCCAATGCGGTTAACAGATTTGAAAAGTTGTTCGGAAAGACTATTACGCCAGTTAGTAAAACAGAACAGAAAGTTTTTACAGTGCCTTCTTTGTCTCTAATGGTGAGTCACTGCAAGGAAAATATAACGTGGGTAGCAAATGATTTTGTCCAGGAATGTGCCAATAGAAAGATGAATATATTTATTTATGAGAAATGTAATCAACTCTCGACCGGAAGATCCCTTCGCCAATCATATCCAAATTGTAATGTGCGTCAGATGATCTTACCAAACATGGGTCGTGAAGGACATTCCTGGATACATCACCTGCTAACACAATCTCTGTATTTTCATGACATAAATTTGTTTTTACAAGGTGGGAAGGAAAGTGACTCAACACAAGTGATGAATTATCTAAAGAACCACACTGAATCAAAAAATTTTAAAGAGGAAAGCAATGTTAATAGCCCTGTGCGGTTTCTCATTGGAAATTACACAATGCTGAGAGAACAATTTTGTGCGCATGACTGGTTGGACTATTCGCCAAAAGCAGGATCGGGACTTTGCTATTGGTTCAAAGAAGCAACGCGTACTGACCACGACTGCCTCAAGTTTAAAGATTCCCATCGAGGTGAAATGATCGTGTCGAGTGCCCTTCTACGGCGGACTCTTTCCAAAAACACAAAATTCTTTCTCGATATGTATAATGCTCTATCTAATGAAAACAATCCACTAGAAGGTCATTTTTTGGAAAGACTGTGGGTTGTGCTTTTCCGCTGGCCTTACCTTGAACCATGTTAAATGTAGAATGGACGTATTTGTCAGTATATGATGCCTAAGACATATACATGGGCGGATTCGGAGGGGTGTATCCGACGCTCGCACCTCCTATTTTTATACACCCGTTGAAAAAAGGAACGTTTTACGATATTGGTCTGTCTCTGTCTGTCCGTATGTCGGGCCTTCCGCCGTCCCACTGTCCATGCGTCTGTCCGTCCGCCCGTCCGTACCATCCATCCGTCCGTCCGTCCGTCCGTCCGTCCGTCCCGTCCGTAAACGTCTTTTTTGTCTGGATGTTTTCACAGTCATCTTTCAGCCGATCTTTTGCAAACTTGGAATTAATAATAACCACAATAGGAAACTGTGAACCTGCGATTTGAGGGTGATCGGATTAATCCTTCCAAAGTTATGGTTCTATGGAGTTTGTCCACGTCTCTCTGAGGTCTGTATTGTCCGGAGGTTTCCTTAGTCGTCTTTAAACCGATCTTTTCCAATCTTGGCATGAATAATGACAACAATAGGAGGAACCTGTGCACCTTCGATTTTGCGGGTGATCAGATTAACCTTTCCAAAGTTATGGCCATATGGACGGTTTTTTGTCCGATTGTTTTCTCAGTCGTGTTTTAGCCTATCATCTTCAACCTTTTCATAAATAATAATAACCACAGTAGGAACCTGTGCACTTGCGATTTCGAGGCTTTCAAAGACATGACCAGGTGGACATGGATTTTTCAGTGCTCTGGGTAGAAAAATTGCTACAACTAGAATTGCTGAACCGGCGTATCTAACCACACAGGGCTGCACTTGTGTGTAATTCATTTTTTTAAAATCACCGATACTACGGGACATGACATTATCGGCGATAACACATGGACATCCACTACCTTTGGTACCTTTGGTAGAGGATTTCCATGTGCTATCACCGATAATACTGTACCCCGTGAATACAGCTATAATATAATACTATAGCTTACCTCCTACAAGTATCTGGGAATTCCATTGGTTCAAAGACGTCACATGCAGACTGCATATAAAACCATATACTGTCTGTCAACATCAACGTACGCTGACAGCTATGGGTGATCTCCCCTTTGTTCATTGATTATTTAAAATGGCGGCAGCCGATAAACGCTTCAAGTTGAAAGATTGAGTGTTGGAAGCCCATATTTGGCCTGAAGTGCAGGTTAGGCAACTTAAAAGGCTTCATATTCTGTGGATGCGTGTCATGTTACCTTAGAAATGAAACTGTTTGGTATGTATAAATTTGCCTTGTTACAATTTATGGGAGAGTGCCCTCTCCCATAAATTGTAACAAGGCAAAGACACGTGAACACATTGTGAGAATTCTCTCATTTAATTTTGATCGCTGTTGTTATTAGTTCTGTGCATCGGTGCAGCAGTCGGTAAGATATATTCGTTACACAGTTTGTTGGTGGCCTAATATGGTATATATGGTGTCAGTTAATTCCATATTGGACGAGAGCAAAGCTCTCGTCCAATATGAAATTAACTGACACCATATATATACCATATTAGGCTACCAACAAACTGTGTAACTAATAATACTCCTACGCCGATCTCATGTGTGCCGATTTGAACTGTATTTTTTCTTCAAAATTTGAATGCTGGAATATTTTGGTCAGAAAACATTGCGTTCACGTACAAAGAAGCCAACGGAGACCCACACTGGCTTTCCAAGTTCCAACATTTTCCAACTAGATCCCACTGGACCCCGCTGACAAGAGTAGGATACCCCCTCTCGTGTTCGTCCCTAGGTCGCAGTTACGATCGCCGAGTCACACTTCGCATCATGACCCATGAGCCCCCAGAATCCCTGGTCCGCCACTGATGTTGTATTCCCACATGCTCTCGCGCTATATGATTAGGCTGTTTTTGCAACCCTTACGGAACGCGCGGTACAACAACTCTCGTGTATTGCGTGTAGTTGGAATTTAATGGAGACTCTTGTAACGAGTTTGTGTTACACAAAAGGCGAAGGCGCCGACTTCTTAAGATACAGTCAATACGGCTAACAGACTTCATCAGAAATGCGTTTCAAATGATGTCCCTCTCAGAACAGAGACAAAGAATTTCAAATTTCTTGTCTTACTCATAACCGTCAATCATAGCTATGGAGGTGCGGGGCGCAGTGGCGATGTGTACTAATGTGAACTGCACATCGATGGTGCACTTGTCTTCCAAGAAATACTAACCCTGCTTGTGTAGAATGTGTGGGAGGCGATGATCAAAAAATGATTATAGAACTATCCTAACAATTCGACAAAACTGTCACAGAAGTTTTAACAAATAACAAAATTTATTTAGAGTTAATTCAATACATTGTAGTAAACTGAACATATTTACAACGAAATCTGAGTTTACCTATCAATGAAAACCTATTTACATCGAGATGTTTGAAAAAAACTGAATGAAAGTATTCAGTCTCTCATTCCAAGTGTTACATGATGGATTTCTATGACATTTATATAATAGATGGAGGACTTGTATTTTTCACTACCTGAAAAGCAGACTACACTTGCAAAAATAATTCTTGAATAACTAATTTTTTTCATTTTTTGTCTCAAAAACATAGGTTATGACCCCTCGTTGGAACGAGCTCGACGAGCTCGTTCCAACGAGGGGTCATAACCTATGTTTTTGAGACAAAAAATGAAAAAAATAATGAAAATTAATTGGCGATTTTTGAGAATAGCGCAGGCCTGTTTTGGCCGTTACGTTGGGTAAAGGGTTAAAAAGTATATTGGAAAAAATACCTTTGGAGATTTGTTTTGACACCTGATTATTTTCTATTCCTACACATTTGTTTTAAATATTGTCTATAGTTTTGCTCAAACCAATGTAGAACATCTCTGTCGTTTTCTTGGAAGAAATGTCTTTGGTGCAATTTGATAGTAAGAACTATCTTTAAATCATATCCTTTTGCAAGATGATCTAAAGCAAATATGCAATACATTCCACACACAGCACTAAGATCACTTTGCAGTCTCATTGTATTTATTGTCCAGAAATCTCTGTTTTTCACTATGAAATTGTATATGTCTTTATCCATTGGTGGTAAACTATATGAAACAAAGTAGATAGCAGAATGATTGCCTTTAATATATATTGCTATCCAATGCTCTGCTGGTTCTCTCGAAGAATCTGTGTTCAAAATATATGCTTGTCTATGTTTAGGCTTTCATTTTGGCAACATGTCTTTTGAACACACCTTTCCATTTAAGGATGATAACCTTTGAGAACTGTCAAGTATATATTGTAATTGTATGGTTTTCGTCTCTTCTTAGGCCTGAAAAGGACTGAAACGAGGCCGTTAATCTATTATATTTATTTATTATTTATTGGTGTTTAAGGTCACATACTTATGCACAATGGCTAATCGTGACCGTGACAGTTTTACGGGTGGAGGAAGCCGGAGTACCCGGAGAGAACCACCGAGCAACGACGAGCAGCTGTCAGCTCTCCAACATCGTAACTCTGAACTCTGCACCGCAGCACAGGCATGGTTAGATTGGTTGAAGACATGCGCACCATCGACGTGCAGTACGCCTCAGTACACAGCGTCATCGTGCCCCCATGTAGGCAATCGGGGTGAAGTGTCTTGCCCAAGGACACAACGCGGTTGCCGCAGGTGGGATTCGAACCGAGGACCTCTCGGCTTGCAGCCTGCACCTCAATCCGTTAATCAAGATATGCTGAATAATATGACCAGACTCTTTTTACTAAATCTGTTCACTTTCGAATGTCTTTATGGCAGTCTATTTCATAGTTCACAGATGTACAATATTCTAATAAGTTAATTCTTCTTGCTTTTTTGTGTAGATTATATAGTATAGTCACTGGACGAAGTTTCTCTAAACATTCTGTAATGTACATATCTATCAATGTTCTTGTGTGTGACTGACATTCTTCACAGATATCTTTCATTTTCTCTTTAATGGATTTTCTCACTTCAATCATTACACATTTTTAAAATAATATTTGTATTTTTTCTTCATACATCCTGAAATGTTCACAATGACTCATATTTAATAGTCAAATACCATTTCTCTATATCTCGTCGGCTGAGTGCTAGAATATTCTATGTCCCATAGGCGACATAGAACATTCTAGCACTCAGGCGACGATCTGTTTATCTCTATCTCACTATCAAATTCTGCATATACGATAACGTTGATCACATCTTGAAGAGCTTGAGCAAACTGAAGTTCAATTCGAAGATAACCAGATTTCATAGGATAAGCCAATGGCCCATTAATGCACTGATCAGGTGTCAAATCAATTCTCCAAAGAGTATATCCTCTTGCATAATCCTGCAATGATAAATCAAATGTTTCATTTTGCCCAAAATACCTCTTAACTTCATATCGGAAAAGATATGAATTAGACAGTGCTCAAAATAACTTTTTTTCTTTGCGTAGCAAAATGCTACACATTTCCAAAAAAATGAATAGCATTTTGTAAAAATTACATAGCTATTTTTGTATACCAGAGTTATGTTATGCTGTTTTGTATTGAATTCTTCTAAGTAGATAGAATAGTTTCCATCCATTTCTGGGCATTTCCAAATGATCTGCAACACATGAAACATTTACAATGTTGTTTTTAACTGAACTGCCTTTAAGGGTTGCATGGACTTGGATATTTTCAAATGGCGTCTTGGTTGTTTAAATGTTGTAAAAACAGGAAGAATTTAAACCAATAGAATTCATCTTACATATGATGTCGCTGATGATGCTTGGTCGAGAGTTAATCTGAGTTATGCCTGGAATGTTCCACAATCAAAAGTAAAGCATCAGTGAACTAGTTTTCACATTTGTTTGCAAATTTTCATTTACATTTTGCGAAACAAGATAATCAACTGCAGCCTAATAGGCTGCAGTTGATTATCTTGTATCACAAAATGCTATACATAAGTGAACAATGTGTAGCTTTTTGCAAATTTTGCATAGCAAAAAGCGACGCGACACCGCTTGTTTTGAGCCTTGGAATTAGATAAAGTCCACCATCGAAATTTGGTTGAAAGGGACGTGATTTAATGAGATGTCCATCTATACTGTTACTTCCAACTTATTCAAATTGAAATGCTGGAAATTAAATCGAGCTGTGTCAATATCTCCCTTTATCACACATCCATTCGTGTATACACGAGATTTCCACTGCTCTGCCTGTTCGATAAAACTAAAGTTGTATCGCACATACGGTGATACAAAACACGTTCGATCTCGTTTCCAACGTAAACAGAGAAGAAACCCGTCTAAGTAAACACGTCAATCGTTGGTCGAATGAATGTACCGGTATCGAGATCGCTCGGAAATCGCAATTTTTTTTTTGTTTTTTAGATTTTTTTATTCAGACACAGTTGTGAAAAACATGTATATAATACAATTAGACATTGTTAGACATAGGTTTCTACATAAAGTTATACACGTGTGACTTCATACAATCGAGGTTCTGTAGCTAATAAACAGTGAGTAGGAGTATAACAATAGAGGACATGAATTCTATCAAGATATTAGATAAAAGAGTGTTGCAGAAGCAGGTTTGAAAGCTCAAGGAGTAATGGTAAAGCACACACAGCCGTTCCTCCCAGAAGTTTAAAGCGCTTGAGCTCGTCACACTCGAACTGAAACCGAGCTGTGCCAAACTGTCAACTATTTAAGGAATAGTGCATGGCTTGGAGTTGACTACGCCCATATAGTGCCCAGTGAGGTGGTGTAGTTCCCGCCGCGAAGCGGAGGGAACTACACCGCCTCACTGGGCACTATATGGGCGTAGTCAACGACAAGACATGCACTAATCCTTATATTATATCGAACACCCATCAAGAAAAACATCTGTCCGATTTGTTAATCTATTACCAAGGTAGCAGCCCTACCAATCAGCGTTATATAAAAAAAAATACCATTTAGTTTTTAAAAAAACATTTTCTTCTTCCAAAACACGGCTAACTTGGATTATTGATATGAGCAGAAGACAGATTTTGAATCGATCGGCAAGGGTAAACAAAACATTTCCCCCAAACGGAACTGTGTATTCAAGAATCGCGCAACTCGCGAATGAAAACTAAAATTTTCGAAATTTGACAACGCAGTTTGATAATTTCCACACATTTGTCACGCATATACATTACCGAATGGGTCAGTATGGGATACAAACTCCGAAGATTCAATTGAATTCCATTATTTTTATACTGCCCAAAACATACAATTAAATAGCGAAATAATATGAGCAGCGAAACAAACGATTTTTCATATCCGGACGCGTTCTCATGAAAGTTGGACCCAGGTATGGATCATTCTCTTCGAAACGAGATATGGATCATCTTCTCAAGGAATAAAATGAACGCCTCGAAAAATGTGACTTCAACAATGGAAAAGGGATACATTTTTCCACAAAGATTTCTTTCCGGGTCGTTTTGTGGATGTTGTGCCTCTGTGAATCGATTTTTAAATTTAGCCTGATCAGTTTTATTCGCCCAGTATGAAAAGAAACCTGATATAGTAGTGTGCTAAAAATAGAAAACGTGTAGTGCCTGGGTGTAGTGCCTGGTCAGTTCTGTGGATGCAAACTACACTAAATAGGGTATCATCTTTCAGCCAATCAGAATGCAAGGAAGTCACGTGAGATATAATATTACAAGATAGTTGACAATCCGGCCCATCTCGCCTTCAGCTTCAATGCCTTTTTACATGAGTATACACCAATGGACATTAATTCTATATTTTTGTACACTTTCAATTGTTCAATGAAGCTTGTGAAAGCTGGAGAGCGCCCCCTCACCTTGCAGGAATAAATGATTTTTTATAGATAAGAATACATATATCTATTATTGATTCCGTTTTCTCGTTGTTGTTGTTGTTGTTGTTGTAACCCAAAATGACATCTTGTTTTTCGAGCGGCTGTATGATTCCAAATTCCTCTTCTAATTTTTCCTTCAATGTTATTAATATAGTTTTCGAACAGGAACATTCAAAAAAGAGGTGCATGATTGTCTCTTTAGAATTATTACAGAAGGTACACAATTCTGTTGCAGATAAATTACATTGATAAAGTTTAGACTTTGTGTAGAGAATCATATGTAGTATTTTGTATTTCAGACTCTGTCAATAAGAATCATCAGTGACTGTGAATGAATTTTTATATACCTGCTCCAAGTGATCAGACTGTAAGCTGGTATTCAAAATTTCATTCCATTTTCTTTGTGTTTGAAGAGGAGATGTAGCAAACTGTTGCAAGAATTTGGATAAAAGGCCTAACAGACCTTTTGGGAGTGTTTAAGTTTTTTAATATTTTCATTTTTTATGTCGTCAATTTTTCCATACTGTCTCATTGTTTCCTTCCACAATCAATTTTGGAATAGCATGAATGACTCCCTGGTAGACAGTGAAAGGTATTTTGATATATATTGTATTTTCTACAAAAATCAGTAAAAGGTAAGATTTTTCTATCCTCTGTTAAGAGATCATTGATAAAAAATACATCAGCATTGAGCCACCATTTATCAAAAAATGTCTATTATTAATTTTTATGTCATTATTATAGTAAATTGGTTCCGAAAATATCTCTTCTGGAGTCCACGTGTTGTTTTCGTCCATAGGTGACCAAGCAGTTGGAACATTTTTCCAGAATGGGTTTAGAAGTTCTTCTATTTTTGTAGTCCTCCTTTATGAAGGTGCCATATTTTGTTGCTTCCGAGATCTTCAATGTCGTTTAACCCTTTAACTAACCTGAAAAGCAGACGACACTTGCAAAAATAATTCTTGAATAACTAATTCTTTTCATTTTTTGTCTCAAAAACATAGGTTATGACCCCTCGTTGAAACGAGCTCGACGAGCTCGTTCCAACGAGAGGTCATAACCTATGTTTTTGAGACAAAAAATGAAAAAAATAATGAAAATTAATTGGCAATTTTTGAGAATAGCGCTGGCCGGTTTTGGCCGTTACGTTAGGTAAAGGGTTAACACAAGAGTCTCCCAAGGAGCAAAGATATTTGGGTCTAACAGTTTTTTGATCCAAGATAGTTTTAGTGAGTAACTCTAAGCCTTTAGGTGGGGGAATTTAATTCCGCCGTTTTCTATAGTATTTATTATTGTAGATCTTTTTATCTTATCTGTTTTCTCTGACCATAGGAAACTAAAGAATTTAGTTTGTAGTTTGAAAAGAACATCTTCAGGGGGATCGGCTAAAACCGACAGGCAGTGTATCAAATTCGGTAAAACAGGCGTTTTGACTACAGCAGTCTTTCCAATTAGAGTTAAATTTCTGAAGGACCAATCATTGAGTAACTTTTCTATTTTTCCAATTTTGTTTAGATAATTGTGTAGTATATAGTTTTCATTGAACAGATTATACTCTATTCCCAGTACTGTTAAAGAATTTCGGTGATTCCAGTAAACTTGTTCGAAAGTTTGTATTTCAGACCCACAACCCTTCTTCGATCCGATCCAAATCGCTTGCGTTTTCTCGAAGTTTACCTTTAGTCCGGAAAGATTAGACAATGATTTCACCGTTTCAAGGGTGGCATTTAAGGAGTGACCATCGTCACTTAGAAAAAGAGATGAGTCATCTGCATATTGACTTATTAAATAATCTGGTCATTTATTTTTAGTCCATTGATATTTGTGTTGTCTTTTTAGAGTTGCACTAATGATCTCAGCACAGAGGATGAAGAGGTATGAGGATAGAGGATCTCCCTGTCTAACTCCCTTCTGTAGGTCGAAACGTTCCGTGCAATGTCCATTGTTCAAGACATAACTATATATATTGTTATAGAAAGTGTAAAACCATTGTATTATTAATGGTCCAAAGTTTAAAAAACGTAGTGTTTTTTCGATGAAGGTCCATTCTAGCGAATCAAAGGCTTTTTTTCAAAATCCAACAATACAAGCATTCCGGGAATGTGTTGCACTTTGCATTTTTTGATTAGATCAAATGTCAAATGTGTTGATTCTCCAATATATCTTCCTTTTATGAAATCCTGTTGAGTTTCCGAAATAAGTTTCGGCAAGACTGTTTTCATTCGATTGGCAATGACGGTAGATCCTATTTTTACATCGACGTTTATTAAAGTTATTGGTCGCCAATTTATCATGTGTAATTTCGATTTATTTGGTTTGGGTATACACGTAATGACACCAGCTCTTTGAGTTATTGATAGTGCTTCTGTATTATAGCCGTTATTCAGTGAGTTTATCAAGAAATTACCAATATCTTTCCAGAAGAACTTGTAGAATTCTGTTGTGAAACCATCTGAACCGGGAGTTTTGATGCTTTTCATTGTTTTAAGTGCATAAATGCATTCAGAACCGATCAAAGAACCCTCCAAAATCCGTTTTTCAACATTCCTAGTTCCTCATTTAGATTTGTTTACTCGGGATATTTAAACAATCAGATTCGAGCCAAAAATTTTCAAAATAAAAATAGCATTCTGAGTGCTTGTTCCATGACAAATACTTTCTGCAACTGGTCATATAGTGATGGAGTGTGCTTATTAGCTATTTGAAATCCTTTTGTGGTGTTATTACCCACAGTTTAGTCAATATTTGAAGTTGATCGCCGTGACCGTGACACTGTTCTGCGTCAGTTAGTTTCAACCAATTGAATGGCGTAAAAATTAAAATGCAAATTAGGGTTGGTACCCCACTAACTAATAATGATGTCTTGTTGGCAACGAAGAAAACGCAGAAACTAGCCAGTTAAAAAGTGGGTTTTTTTTTTACATTTTCGTGTAGACTGGTTGTTTTATGGGATGTGTGTGATAAATACAGAACCGCACATAGGTTTGAATGAAACCCTTCGGCTCTCGTGATCTCCTGGGCCAAAGCAATCTCGTGCAACAATATTCTTAACCCATTCAAACGTATGTGCGGTTCTGTATATTTATTTATTATGTCTCAAAGTTAGTTTGTCCAATCAAAATGCTGGAATACCTTCTAAAGATTCCACCGTATCGGGTTACTCACCTGATATTAATTAATATCAGGTGAGTAGCCGCCATTACTATTTTGATGCAATTCCCCTCACTTCGAATTTTCAAAATCTGAATTAAAACAAAATAAGAGAATTTAGGTTCCGAAAATATTTTCAAGATACCGTATTTTGTGATTTAAAACATTAAATTGCAAAATCGGCAACATCAACATCACTATAAATAATAAATTAACAAACTTGTTTTTGAAACATTCCGATCAAACAGAATTAACAGAAAGTCGGTGTGCGTTTCAGATTCAACTTCAAAGTTCAAGTTGCGTTATTGTTATTGTTTGCTCTACAGTAAAAAAGTGATTTTTAATGTTCAAAACTGCTTTATTAGTCCTTTTTAGGTAGTAACAACAGTAAATGTACGCAAGGGGCCTCCAAATTATGCCGAGTTGGCAAGCAGCACTGATCTCAGTGGCAAGTTTCATTTGTAAACAAGTACGGCAATCGCCCTTCGCAAAGTGATGATTTGTTTACAATTACCATGGTTACACGTACCGGTGCCTGTTACTGTTCATGATTCTGCGCGGTGCCATCAATAGTGGTTCCTGGAAAATAAATTCCGGGCCGTTGTTTGTTTATGGAGAAAATTATTAATCGCTTGATTTACATGGACTTTCGACATAATAAATATGTTACATGGCGTGTAGCTGGCTGATACATTTCCATACAAGGCTCTGAGTGTTCATATCAGGTTCGGCTTCGCCTCACCTGATATGAACACTCATCGCCTTGTATGGAAATGTATCAGCCAGCTACACGCCATGTAACTTATAATATCACATGAAACGGTCGTTAATTTCGGCGTAACAACCCATGTCTTATTTCCTGATTATCAACTAGTGTACAATCGGCGCGTGGTCCCATAGCAGCAGCAGCAGCAGCAGCATTGTATTCTTGTGCAGTAGTTCACATGACGTCAATTGCGACAACAGGTTCAAGTAAAACGCATTCATGACGTCATGGTGTGAAGCGTCTGAGCCAACGAACTGATTGTCGGTTGTTTTGGGAGAATTTAGCGACAATGAATTAAATAAAAAAGTGTAAAAACATTCGAAAATTCATGTGATATACAGAATCTTTAACTCGTGATGTTTGGATATAAGATTTTTTGAAACTCGTATCACATGAAACATCGTATTTTTTGAAACTCGTATCTCTAAAGGCTCGTTGTGAATCAAAGTCATCAAACTCGTTTCAAAAAATCTTATATCCAAACATCACTCGTTTGAGATCCTCTATATCTCTAATCGATACTAGGCCAAGAATAATTCGTTTTGGTACCTGTTTATGAAACAGATGGTCTTCTATTTTTGAACGAAGACCATTTCCAAATGTAAATGTTTTAATTTCAGCACGCCTTATAGGCATTTTGAAACTTGAATGATATATTTGTGCATTGAGATCATTTGCAAAATTTGGAATCAGATCTAATTCTGGTATTTTGAAATAGAGGATCTCAAACGAGTGATGTTTGGATATAAGATTTTTTGAAACGAGTTTGATGAATTTGATTCACAACGAGCCTTTAGGCGAGATGTGAATCGAATTCATCAAACGAGCTTCAAAAAATCTTATATCCAAACATCACGAGTTAAAGATTCTGTATATCACATGAATTTTCGAATGTTTTTTTACACTTTTTACACTAGTTGATAAGGAAATAAGACATTGGTTGTTACGTCGAAATTAACGACGTTTCATGTGATATAATAGCTTTTTCAATTTCAATTTTCCATGTTCACCACCAATAATACAAAATTTATTATTTTATTCTCATCTCAACTCCATTGGTAAATATTTACAAATGGATTCACGTGTAATTTTCCCCTTAACCGTACAGATTTACTACCAACAATTAATCTCTTGCACCTTCAACCAAACCTTTGTTATACCCCGTTTACATGCAGCCGTATACATACGTATGTATTTATACCCACGTGTGTATATTTGCTCCTGGTATGTATATTGTGCATATAAACACAATTGCATACGTCAGTAAATATACACTAAGAGTATATTTACACTACCTCGGGAGGTCATGTAAAAGTATATTTGCACGTATGTATTTCTGCACACGTGAGTATATGTGTCATGTAAACGCTTCTTAATGAATGCACCTGTGAGTATATTCTGAGAAAGTAGATGAAGTATTTCATCATCCCTAAATTTACCATCAATTTTGGCGGGGAAATGTATTGCATCATTCCCTATTATAACTCAGCAGTGTGTGTTTCGTATCTGGCAGTCTCATAGCAGTCATGGCCGCAAAGAAAAGGCGAGGTCAAGCTTGGAGTGATGATGAAACCAACTACCTTCTTGCTATCTGGAGTGAAGAAAATCTGGAAGAGCAAATGGATGATCCTAAAAAGAATAATGCATCAATCTATAAGATGATTTCTGACGAGATGGCAAAAAATGGCTATGAAAAGTCAAGTCTCCAGTGTAAAATTAGAATGCACACTTTGAAAAGAAATTATAGATCCTGCAAAAAACAACTTGGAAAAAGTGGCAAAGGTCGAAAGCTTTGTAAATTTTATGAGAAGCTGAATGAAATATTAGGTAATAGGCCTATATCATCTCCACTGAAAGTCATTGAAAGCATGGGTCCTAAAAGAAGCAGGGATTCCGATCAATCTGATTCACTAACGGATAATGACAATGAAGATATTGAGGATGACATTGTGCCATTAACAACTGAAGCTAGGGGTGATGTCCAAGAGGATGATATCATTCCTGATGAGGATTCGAGTATGCCGAACAGTCAGATAGAAGAGCAGCACAGAGACAGCGTGCAGAAGAAAAAAGAAGAGAAAAAGAAATCAAAGGCAGTGCGGAAATCAAAATTTGAAAGTACAGTTGGTGCAATTATGAAAACTTACTCGGAGGGTAATGAAAAGTTTGAAGGCATGTTTCTGAAGGTTGAAGGCATGAAAGCTGAGGCAGAGCTAAAGAGGATTGAACTGGAACGACATCGCATTGACGCCGAGGAAAGACAAAAGAGAGAAGAGCGAGATCATCAATTCAAGATGATGCAAATGATTCTTGGGCAAGTTCGTCCCCCATCTGGACCACCCATTGGACATCAAAATGATCCAAGCAGATGGATCCCCCCATGTGATCCATTTTCTCGTTCTGCCACTTCTTCTTCACAACCCACCCATGCACATGGTAGTGAGGACCAAACATACTACAACCTATAGTTGACATTTGTTCATAATATTAGTGCTGAATATATTCATTGCTCTTGAAGTGCGGAGCATTTTTCTTTACATGACTGATTCATCAGACTAATAGATATTTGTTTTATTTTGAAAACATGTGCAGCTGCATACTTTTGTTCTTTTCTTCTAAACACTGTTATTAGAAATATATATATTGTGATACAGTTCCGTTTTTAAGTTGAGATTTTTATACGCCCGTTTTGAAAAAAAACGGTCGTATTATGTAATCAGTCTGTCCGTCCGTCCGTCTGTCCGTCCGTCTGTCCGTCCGTCCGCGCTACCGCAGATGTAGTTCAGAGGTGCACGTCCGTTCGACCAGCGGTACCGTTGGTAGTTCTGGGGTTAGGGTTAGTACAGTTGGTACTTGTGAGGTGTGAGACCCACTTGTGAGGTGCAACTTGTGAGGTGCAAAATGCCGAAAAGATCAAAGAAAAAACCTCACAAGTACATCTGCGGTAGAATGTCCGTCCGTTAACAATTCGTGTCCGCTCCATAACTCCAAGGTCCTTAGTTGAATTTTGTTCATACTTGGTATAATTGTTCCTTATGAGGAGATGATGTGTCATGGCCAACAATTGTATTGGTCAGTTGAAGGTCAAGGTCAAAGTTCAAGGTCATTTATTGAATTCAAAGTCACTGGCGAGTGAATAGGAACTCAAGATTGCCACTACGGGCGTATAATGTTTCGCCCCAGCGTAGCTCTTGTTGACAATACAATGCCCCATGTGGCTTTGCGTAGATCTTCAGGGGCTCTATAAATAGAGCCACCACTGGTAGTTTGGCTGCCAGGCCCCAGGACACCTCAGGATGGCAGCCCGACTGTCCACCAGATACTTTATCATCCTCCCCATTAGATTCTGTGAAATCTCTTGGGTTGGATTTTGGAGCCTCTGGTGGATGCGCTTGTTAGTTCCGTAGCAGTGCTTGGTGGGTTGCAGGGTATGATACATTGATGAATCACGGGTCAATCGATGATTAGCCAGAGTAAACTGCCTTGAAGTGGGAACTAACGCAAGTCGTGATATGGCCCTAAATGTGGCTGAAACGACGTTAAACCCTAATCAAACTAAACCAAACTTTTGACAATATAGTTTTTAAATGTCAGGCTATAACTATAATTAAGCAATGGTTTTGTGATTATCTGAGTTCATACGATACGATTGACATATTAAACTAACATCATCCCTTGGATAACAAATTTGTGATTAGTCTTGCAATCGTCTCTTGGAAAAATAAAAGTTGAACAATGCTTTCTTATTTCACATTTTTACTAGAATACTGAAATGATATTTAAAATACACTTGAAACAGAGAACTGTTGGTTTGATTAACCATATGGTTTACATTTACACACAAGAACAGGCTACCGGTTCTGTGATGCAAAATACTGAGAAAGTTCATCTCTAAGAGCAATGCCATTGTATTCTGCTTCATCAACATCTGCGTTGATGTCCAGTCCATAATCTGGTTGAACATCAGCCTCCATTTCTTCTCTCCTTAACTCGCAGATGTTGTGAAGCACCACGCAAGCGCAAACAACATTTGACACAAACTCAGTAGAAACATCAAGTCTTTTTTGAAGACACCGCCAACGGCCCTTGAGGCGACCAAAGGCATTTTCAATTGTCATTCTTGCTCGACTCAAACGGTAGTTGAATTCCTTCTGAGAAGCAGAAAGATTTGCATGATTTGTATAAGGCTTAAGGATCCATGGTTTCATAGGATAGGCTGCATCTCCAAGCAAAACAATTGGCATTGTAATATCTTTGGTGGGACCAACAAGCTTCCTTGTCCAGTCGGGAAACAAGGTGTTACTTTCACCTCTACAGAATATTTCTGAGTTGCCAAAGACTCTGGCATCATGGACTCTGCCAGGCCACCCGACTGTTATATCTGTGAAAATATACCTAAAATCGCAGATTCCTTGCATGATGATGGAATACCACCCTTTTCTATTCAAATAGTCTCCGTGAGCATATGAAGGGCCAATAATGGGTATATGTGTACCATCCACTGCACCAGCACAGTTCGGGAAATCCCATTGCTTCTCAAATCCATCAATAACGTGCTTTAGATCATTGCCGTCTGGAAATTTAACATATTTTGGGAGAAGAAAGTCTACCAAAGCATTGCAGACTTCTTTGACACACACACAAACTGTTGACTTGTGAACACCAAACAAATTACCAATAGTTCTGTATTCAGCAGATGATGCCAGCCAGTAAATTGTAATTCCGACCTTGTGCTCCATATCCAAACTTTGCCTTACAACTTTCGATGTAATTTCCAAAAAAATGGTCTCAGTTCCTCACAAACAAACTTGAATGTTGCTTTAGACATCCTGAAATTTTCTCTCCAGTCATCATCTGTAAATTCATGTTTCACGGTACGCTCCCACCAATCACTTGATCTTTCCTTTTTCCACAACTGTCGGTCTTTTGAGAGAGACAGAGTTAAACCTGTACTTAAAAGAAGAGGGAAGTCTATCCGTCGTTTCACAGCTAGCATCTGCATGGCTCGATGTGTTAAACAGAACTGGCAAATGTTTCAAAATCTGTAATGCTTACCCCTCCTCAACTGAAAATACTCACCCCTCTCTTTCCTCATATAAACGCATAGCAAATATACTTTTACACCTATATGCAAATATACCCCACGTGTATATATACTCACATGTGTATATTTCTGCATGTAAACGGGACTTTAGGCGGGCTTTTTAGTTACAGTATGTGTCCCAGGAGGATCTGCATACCACTTTTCACTTGTTGCCAATTGTGATTTTTTTCACATCTTTTGAATAACTAAGACAATTCTCCATAAATCCACGATAAGGATATAAGTCTGTATTGGTGGTTATTAGGTTGCCATTCAATGTGACATCAGTTTTTCTAAACATACTTTGAAAAACATATTTGTGGGAGCAATTTGTGTTTGTGAAGCCAAAACATTCCCATCTTGTTTTGTGATTTTAACCCTTTACCTAACCTGAAAAGCAGACGACACTTGCAAAAATAATTCTTGAATAACTAATTTTTTTCATTTTTTGTCTCGAAAACATAGGTTATGACCCCTCGTTGGAACGAGCTCGACGAGCTCGTTCCAACGAGGGGTCATAACCTATGTTTTTGAGACAAAAAATGAAAAAAATAATGAAAATTAATTGGTGATTTTTGAGAATAGCCCTGGCCGGTTTTGGCCGTTACGTTAGGTAAAGGGTTAAATTGGACTTCAAGTGTAGATGCTGCACAATCTGACCACTTGATTGTTTTTCTTGAAATTAAAAATTCTATTGGTGAAGAATGGTTTAAAGATGCTATTTTACCGAAGAGAAATAAGAGATTCCATTTTGATTAGCAGGAAAAAAATTGTAGAGTCAATGCAGAATAGAAATCAGGGCGACTCCAGAGTGAAAATCGCGGACAATGTGACAGCACTGAACGCTGGGTTGATCAGTAGACTATACCGGTACGATCAAATTGAAGTCGCTTATCGTCGCAATGGTTCAGTACGGGGGAAACTTCGAAACGGAAAAAGACTCAAGTTTGACATTTTTGACGACATAGACGATATAATCAAAAAGAATGTTCAAAGCAGTTCTCAGCAGTAATCTAGTTAGTTAATCTTGAAGGTGATGTGACCAGCTCTTTTTATCCTCACTTACCAATGTCGTCAAATCCAACGAGTAATATCTAGATCACAGTGGAAAGTGAAGAAAATTCAGAAAAAATGCAGAAAATGCTCCGCTTTCCTTTGTTCAAGACACAATATGTGACACCTTTCTCCCCCTCTTATTGAGGAGGGGGGGGGGAGGTGGTAGCGCGGGCAGTGTTTTGGGGGGAGTCATGAACGAGACTACTTTCGGTATTCACTCAAAACAGTGCAGACTTGATAATATACGCCGTTTATAATTGATAATTTCCAGCGAGAATTTGACTTGCATCGTGGGTAGGCAGTGATAAGCTGGAGGGTTTCATACGTTGGTTCGAGATGGAATGGGTTTGGTTGTTGCTGGAAGTGATTGGTACCCACTCAATAACGCTACAATTTTTGTTTTTATATTCTATGAACCCTTTATCCAACGAATCGCCCGCATCCGCCCGCGTAATATGCAAATTCAGCAGTTAAAAAAATATCATTTTTCAAAAAATTTCAACAAAACCATATCATGTGACCCCTCGCTGGAACGAGCTCGCCGAGCTCGTTCCAACGAGGGGTCACATGATATGGTTTTGTTGAAATTTTTTGAAAAATTTAAAAAAAATGGTATTTAAAATAATAAATTTTGATATCGTCTGCGTTGGGTAAAGGGTTAAGAAACATATCGTCTCCGGCGATAATTCGTTTCGTGCTCGCCTTGGATTGGGGCATCAAACCGTATTTATGATCAATAATGAGGAAGTGAATTTTTTTTCACAGAGGGAGTTTCCACTGCTGTCTTTCAGGAGTTTTTGTTCCATATTCTAATATACATGGAATGTGGAGCGGCGATTCCGGAAGGATAGTATGTCTATTTTTTCGTGGAATTTGAAGGTTCAATGAAATACGTCTTAATGATAAATCGGATAAATGCGAGACCCTTTTAGTGACAGAGTCTTTATAAATTAATTTGTGAAACGGCACAGGCCGCCAAAAGAAATGCCGCCTTGCACGCAGGGATGCAGTGTGTTTTTGAATGCATTTTCAACTCTATTTTCCAGGCTGTGGACCGCGGCACCTCCTTTCGGCAAGCACTTGTCCTTCTCTATCCAGAGGAGATCGGGTTCGATTTTTTGTGGGAGGGAGGCGAGTAACGCGAGAAAATTCCTTTTTTCTCGTTGGTGGGCTGTGGCGGGGGCTTTGCCACATCGGCCGTCACTTTCGGGGCGTAGGTGTGGTCACGAATCAGATCTCGTTTTCCTCCTCTCATAAGCTTAACATGAATTATTTCACCTGAAGTACTTTATAATAACTCTGCCGGCTTTTCATTTGGAAACTGTTCACTCGACTTCATGAGACTTCACAGTTGTGCGCTCTATTCGTTCTTAGCACAAGGGAGAGTGCAGACACCTGTTTTGTGCAAGTTTTTCTCCCACCATCCAACTTCTAAGTGTCTCAATGAAAAACTTCCAACTGCAGTTGCATATAAAAAAAAAATAAAAATGACCACGGACATTGTATCATCTTTGAAAAAATATTACATTTCTCTTATCGATATTTAACCCGTTCAACACTGGCGCCCTGGAAGGTATCATTTCAGTTAATACAGTCAATGACATAATGGGCGAAACCACCCTGGTCTGTTGGGAGTTGGATTAAATTATTACCGAACCTCTCTTCAGATGTTTCTCTATTCTTGTCGTCTGCTCGGTCATCCACCAACACATCGAAATTGAGGGCACTTTAAATGTGTGTTGAGAAATAGGGGCAGATGGTATACAATTATTTTATCATGATTTCACAAATTGAGAGTTACTTACATCAGATGAACACGCACACACGCATACTCACTCCCTCGGTCGCACAACCGCCTTCTCTACGTATCCGTATAATAGTCGTGAGCCTTCCCGCTAATTCCTCTTCTCACGCTGCACCCCTTCTCCATATAGCACACAAACTTGTTCACATCGGCGATCACACTTTTAGAGCCCATCAATGAATAACATCAATTTTTGCCAGTCAGTTTAACCAGTTCCTAAGCTCATCACTTAGTTTAAATCAATTTTATGTACTTTTTTGTCATGTTTGAAACCAATCAGGGTTCAGTAAATGAAAACAACTTTTCGGCGGCATATTAAAAGAAAAAAACGTTTCAGTAGGAAATGTCTGTGCCAGTGCTGTTTTTTAACCTCAAAAACACACACACGCACGCACGCACGGACGCACGGACGCACGGACGCACGCACGCACGCACGCACGCACGCACGCACGCACGCACGCACGCACGCACGCACGCACGCACGCACGCACGCACGCACGCACGCACGCACGCACGCACGCACGCACGCACGCACGCACGCACGCACACACGCACGCACGTACACACTCACGCAGACGTACACACACACATACAAATAAATACTCACTCAATTACATATTCACAGTGTATAGAATAGCCCTCACTCTACCACAGATTTCGTCTTATGTCACACTCCTAAAAAGACGTTTCACAATACAAGCATCAACTTTCATGTTGTAAATTTATGGTGCAGAAATTCGACTTTTGTGGAGGAACAGATAAGAAGCAAAATGAGTTCATTTTTGTTATTGTGTTTTATTACCCTTTTTGTTACTGATAAAATTTCAAAATTTCAGATCTAACAGATTTTCTAATGGCAACTTTGTGCAGAAAAGCAACGTTTTTGTTAGGAACAAACCTAGGTCTTTCCATGTACTGTTCTGTACAGAAATGCAAGTTTAAAAAAGGAAAAATGAATAATTCACAACATAGTAGCTGCACGTGCACTTTTAGCTCCAACCATAACCTCATCCAAAATGGCTAGCATAATAACAGGAAGCATGAACTGCCATGACTTATCTTCCGATTCTTATAAACGACGAGATATGTTTTCTCGATGCAGGGATAAATTTGACATAACTTTTCTGAAAGATACGCATTCGATCAAGAAAGTGGAAAACTGTTGGAGGTGTGAAGGGTCGGGGTCAATTCGCCACTGGGTCAACTCGCCACCAGTACTTTTTCAGGATCAAGTCGCTACAGGTTAGTGGCGACTTGACCCACTTTTTGTGGCGAGTTGACTCACTTTTGATAAGTTTTTTCCAAGATCTTTCTCCTTATGTTTAACATTTTTTTCCAAATATAAATGGTATTGTACTTACTGTTCATAAAGCGAAGCTGTTATCACACATGTATGAATGCATGAAATATATTCGCGCGAATCCATATAGGCCATAACATGAAATTCTGCAAACGCCAGCTGAATGTTGCTGGGGAGATCACGAAATAAGTTAACATTTCCACCCATGGTTTACCACATGCTGCACATTTTCTTGAGTTTGGTATCAAATCAAGTCATGGCTGTTAATAGCAGCCATGGCTTGATTTGATACCAAACTCAAAAAAATGTGAATAGACAGTTTCTCATAATTATGTATCTTATGATACAAAACGATCAGAGCATAATTATGAATCAAAGACATCTTTCTTCACGTGAATCCAAGAGTAAAATGACGCAAATCCACAAATCCCCCCAAAAAACGTTTTCCAAGATTTCAATGTCAACTGCCGATCTTTCCCCATTTATAAATAGAATATTTCACAATTATAAGATTATGTGCTAAAAGTAAATAAAAATCGTCAAAATATGATATTTCCTAATGTATATAGTGTGTAATATATTGTGTTTTTTGTTACGTTTTATCATATAAATGCTCAATGTTAATTGGATGATGAATAAAACTCAGTGTGTCAAACCTGTCTTATATTATTTTTTTTGGTAACGAGTTGACCCGTGGCGAGTTGACCCGTGGCGACTTGACCCGGTTGTGACTTGACCCGGTGACGAGTTGACCCAGTGGCAAGTTGACACGTCCCGGGTGTGAATGGGGTTATGAGGCTTATTCTGTATTCTGTTCTCACTCAGGTTCAAGCAGAGGCGTGGCTATACTTTTCAAAAATACGTTTGGGTTCACCATACACAAAAGTATTTCAGATGAGACTGGAAACTTTATTATTCTGTACGCTACCATCAAGGATCAAAAATTAACCCTTTCAGAAGTCTATGGTGCCAATGATGATAGCCCACAATTCTATGATGAATTATTCTCTAAAATCGAAAGCATGGGTAATGATTCAATCATAATAGGAGGGGATTGGAACGTTCCACAAGGTTAGGAAAAAGATACAATTAAATATAAGCTTAAATATAAGCAAAAAACAACCAAAAGGCAAATAACAAAATAATGAATTTAATGGAAAAAATTGACTTATTTGATGTCTGGCGTTTAGAAAATACAGAGGAAAAACGTTCTACTAAGAGAGGACCCGAAAATAAAATGGCGAGATTAGACTACTTTGTATTATCGTCAGACTTGCAACTCTTTTTTAAAAATGCAGAAATTCACACTAGATACCGCTCCGACCATAATCCAATAAACATAAAACTGTCTTTTGATAACCAGCCCTGGGGGAAAGGCATTTGGAAGTTTAATAACAGCCCACTCAGTGATCCAGACTATGTAACTGCTATTAAACAAGTTATAGCTGAAACAATAGACCGATATACAAATGATAACACAGGAAGTTATACTATAAATAATCAGCTTCTTTGGGAAACACTAAAGATTATTATCAGAGGGAAAAGTATTGCATATGCCTCTTCTGTAAAACCTAAGGCAGACAAAAGGCAACAAGAAATAGAAGATCATTTAAAAGTTCTGAATACTAAACTCGACAGCGGGGATGAGTCAGTGTCAGAAGAAAGGAGATCACTTGAAAACGAACTTAAAACCATTAGGGATAAAAAGCTTCAGGGAATAATAATGAGAACAAAATTAAAATGGAAAATAGATGGGGAAAAACCAACCAAGTACTTCCGCAACTTGGAAAAAAAGACATTACAGAAAAGAACTATTCCCAAGTTAGTAACGGATGATGGATCGGAAATTACTGATATACACGAGATTCTAACTGAGATAAAATTATTTTATGAAAATTTATATTCATCAAAACTATCTACTAATCAACCTCTTGATACAGATGACACTTTTTTGACAAAAGTAACCCCCTCCTTAACATTTTAAGCAATGACGAAAAAATTTCTCTTGAAGGGCCATTATCACATTCGGAAGGCTTAAACGCCCCTAAAGCAATGCAGAACAATAAAACACCCGTTTCTGACGGCTTCACTGCCGAGTTCTACAAATTCGTTTGGAAAGACATTGGCATTTATCTAATAAACTCGTTAAATTGTGGATATGAATTGGAACAACTTTCAACTACACAGAGACTCGGAATTATTACTTGTATACCAAAACAAAACAAACCTAAACAATACATAAAAAAACTGGCGCCCAATATCCCTAATTAACGTAGATACAAAAATAGGATACGCTGCGAACCGAGTAAAAACCGTTCTTCCCAATTTAATTTCAGACAACAGATCGGTTTTATTCAAGGTCATTATATTGGGGAGTGTACTAGATTAACTTTCTATTTAATTGCTAAATGTGAGAAACTAGACATTCCAGGCACCATAGTTCTTATAGATTTCGAAAAGGCCTTCGATTCCCTGGAATGCATCTTTATCCAAAAGACGATGGAATTTTTAAATTTTGCACCCTCTATGATAAGATGGTTTCAAACCTTCTACAGCAACATTTCTAGTTGCATACTTAATAATGGCCATTGTTCTGAAAGGTTCAATATAGAACGAGGTTTAAGGCAAGGTGATCCCCTATCACCCTATCCTTTTATTCTTAGTGTGGAAATTCTTAGCGCGTCTTTAAAATTTAACCCCAATATAAATGGAATAAAGATAAAAAAAAATCCGAATACTTAATAAGTCAATGATGACTCCACTCTATATTTAAGCGATGGTAGAAACTCTTTAGGCAATGCCCTGAATATGGTTAAACAATTCTCACTAATCTCTGGCTTAAAGGTTAATTTTTATAAAACGGAAGTTAGATGGATAGGCTCCAAACGGGGTTGTGGTGAAACACTATCAACAAGAGAATAAGTCGTTTGGAATCATTCCAGATCATTCAAAATTGTGGGGATTGAATTTAATCTATTTAGCGACAATTATATACTAATTAAATACACTAACAAAATGCAGAAAATTGAAAAAGTATTAAGTGATTGGTCATTTCGTAACTTATCAATAATCGGAAGAAATACTATTATAAAAACTTTGACTTTACCAATTCTGACACATTGTTTTGTGGTTTTACCAGACCCACCAAAGGAGTTATTTAACAGAATTCAAACAATTTTTTATAATTTTCCTGTTGTTCGGAAAAGCTGAACAAATCAAACGTACAACAATTACTGGCCTTTTTGAAAATGGTGGAATTAAATTCCCCCACGTTGAAACTTTTAGTCATGCTTTACAATAACAGCAACACAACCCCAGCAGACATATTAGGTGAAGCTATTTTCTTAAATAATCATATACAAATTAACGGACAACTTTTTTTTTTCAATAAAACTTGGTGTAATAAGGGTATTTACTTTATAAATGACCTCGTATCTGACAACAACGGCCTCCTAACCTTCTCTGACTTCTCCAACAAGTATAACATCAATACACCATTTGCAGTTTTTCGGGGTATTATAAATGCAATACCCAAAGCTTGGAAAACAGCAACCAGATCCAATAAACCTTTGAATAATATTCAGCATAGAAACTTTGAAACGTTACAATCTACTAATAAAGTCTCCCGAACCTTTTATTTTAAATTTTTAGAACTGTACACAACACCTTCCATTCATATGCAGAATAAATGGAATGAGGTTTTGGATATAAATCTGCACACAGATGACTGGAATTTTATATATAAAATCCCATTTACAATAACGAACGATACTTATTTACAAATTTGCATTTCAAAATTGTCCACCAAATTTTATATACGAATTCAAAACTTTATAAATGCAAACTCACTGAAACGGAACTATACTCGCCCAAAAAAGAAAGTGTGCATTGCAGAAATTGATCAAACTCCAAAAAAATAATTTCGTAGGTGTAAAGAGTGTTAACCTGTTCATGAATAAGTTATATTGAACACAAAAACAGCTTTCCCCGTTAAAATTGCATTAACGTTAAATGACGTGCTGCACGTTTGTGAAAAGGCATGTTTTGCACGTGGAGAGTCTGAAAATTCATGCAACAGTGTGAATCCTTGGGTATTTAAACACTAAAGTAAGGCCTTCCTATCGTTCACATTCAAACTTGCGCTGCTGTTAAAGCGACTCCACATTAGCATGCCAAGATTGACAATGAATCAACGTCTCCTTGCCCTGGGTATGATTAGAGCTGGCAGAACACACAGAGAGGTTGCCCAGCATTTGAACTGCCACCGTAACACTGTAGACAGGCTAGTCCATCGACATGCACAACATGATGACGTTCGAGACCGACCCCGTCCGGGAGACCCCGAGTTACCATCCCTGCACAAGATCGGTATATCCGTGTCGTCCATCTCCGGAACCGGCCACAAACGGCAACGACGACAGCCAGGAACATCCCTAACCTGAGACGGATACATCCTCAAACAGTAATCAACCGGCTGAGAGAATACGGCTTACGTCCTCGAAGACCTGCAATTCGTCCGATTTTGACGTTACGTCATCGTCGTGCTCGACTGCAGTGGTGTAGACAACATCTCAGGCATCCCTTACACTGGTGGCGACGTGTTTTATTCACAGATGAATGTCGTTTCCATCTTTCATCATCAAATGGCCGCCAGAGAGTGTACAGACGTAGAAACGAACGCTACGCAGATCCATGTGTCGTGGAGCGAAACCGTTATGGGGGAGGGTCTCTCATGGTGTGGGTGGCATCACTGCCCGTAACAGAACTGAGCTGGTCATTATTGATGGCAATCTTAATGCAGCCAGATATCGTGATGTTCTTCCCTGGCCCGCAAATTCGCCAGATATCTCACCCATTGAGCACGTATGGGACGAAATGAAATGTCAGCTACGCCGGCTTCCCCATGCACCGTCAACGCTTGTGGAACTCCAAAGACAGCTTATCAGAATATGGAACAACATCCCACAACACTTCCATGCTAACTTGTTCGCTTCCATGAGGCGTAGATGCACAGCAGTAGTCGATGCAGACGGAGGTCATACCAGATATTGAGTGTGTGACTTTTGTGTTTGACCCTTAGTGTCTTTGACTCTCCATGGCACCAAGAGTATTCGTCGTAGCGTAATGAAATTTCTCTTGTTGATCACAAATTGATTCATCTGTGATTGAATAAAATTTCCATGAATGAAAATGATATATATCTTTTTTTAGTGTTATTTTTTAGCATGCACACTTTCTTTTTTGGGAGAGTATATGTACTTCCTGTTGCAATACAAAGGAGTCAATACTTCACTTGTTCTTTGAATGTTCTGTGGTGAAAACCGTTCTTCTGAATTTTTGGGAACATTTGAAGGACAAGTGCGATGTTGAGTTTCCCTTCACCCCAGAATATATCATTTTAGGCTACAGAAATATCCATGCTCCACCCAATAACACAACAGACTTCTATATGTTGATCTACAGAAAGTATATTTATTCCTGCAAAGTGAAAAATAACCTTCCAACATATACAGGATTTATTGAACAATTAAGAAACTACAGAAATCTAGAACCCATGTCCAAATATACATACTCGACTAAACGTACAAAGGAAATAAACTTAAGGTGGGATACAACCAGTTTACTGCTAACTGGTTAACCCCTTCTGCATTTTTCAAATACTGTTCTGTCACGATAATCCTTTACCTAACACAACATTACGTGGATTGATATGCATGTACCACCTCGATCCCATACCAAAACACAGACGGCAGCTTCCTGCAACATAGTGCAGCTACAAATGAAACGTCATATCACTGTGAATGAAAACAAATTTTTCTTTATTTCTTTTTGTGTTATGTATAAAATCTCTTTGTAAAAGTAGTTCATGGAAACTATGCTTTTGATTGTAATTGAAAACATTCGATCTGAATAAAAAAAAGAAAAAAAGAAAAAAAAACATGCCTTTGGAAATTTTTCAGTTTTAGCATTATTTTCAATATCACTTGATGTTGGTGATACATTATCTGGGTCAACACTACTTCCAAATTGTTCACACGATCCGTGTAACCTCATGATTTAACCCTTTACCTAACATGGAAAGCAGATGACACTTGCAAACAAAATTCTTGAATAAATAATTTTTAAATTTTTTGTGTCAAAAATATAGGTTATGACCCCTCATTGGAACGAGCTCGACCAGCTCGTCAAAGAGGGGTCATAACCAATGTTTTTGAGACAAAAAAAATAAATATAATAAAAATTAGTTGGCGATTTTTGAGAATAGCGCTGGCCGGTTTTGGCCATTACGTTGGGTAAAGGGTTAATCAAATATGTCAAGTGGTCTTGAATTTCGTTTTACAGAAGCTCTAGACGTTTTCCCTCTTTGAGAAATTTTCTTAAAATCACTCAGTGCGTTTTAGGCTTTTCCCTTTGGAAAAGACTCTTGTTATTCTACGGATTATTATTTTTTTTTTTTTTTTTTTTTTCTTTTTTTTTTAGGCTTTTCCCTCTGGAAAAGACTATTGTTTTTCTGTGGATTATTATTATTTTTTTTTCCACACATTTTGTCCGTACGATTCAGAAGCCATTTTCGAACCGATTTTCACGAAATTTTGCACACTCATAGACGGTCACAAAATCTAAAAATGTACCAAAAAGCGGAATTTTCGATTTAACCCTTATTTCGTCACAATTGGCAAAAAACTGCCAAAATTGGGGTTTATCGTCACTTTCTCGAAACACGTCTTGTAGATTTTTTTTTAAACATTCGTCATTGCTAGACCTGCCCGTGACACGACTTTTGATACACACGACATATCAGGCGATGCATATGGTAACCCTCCACGGGCTACCAAACATCGAATTTTTGATGAAATAGGCCTGTTTCAGGCCCCCACTGCACCCAAACAAAAACACGAGAGATAAACATAACTTCCTTTGTTGGAAGTGGAATTCACCGAGGATCATTTTTGTCAGTAATAAGGGTGCTCAAAAAGCCAAGCGTTAACCCGTTTTGGGCTGGTTAAACAGCAATACCCCCATAAAGTTAAAAAAATCATGTTTTCCGTGGCTTTCTCTAAATGAGTCTTGTAGATTTTCAAGAAAAATTTGTCACTCCCAGGCCTTGGTGTGACGATAGAATTTGCATGGACAAAATACTGCGGTGAGCATTTGTTAACCCTCCATGGGCTGCTAAAAGTTAAAATTGTGATAAAAAGGGCTGTTTTTGGACGCCATCAGAACCCAACGGCTATGCCACAAAGAAAAGTGCCTTCTTTTATTGAGCGCACAATCTATATGGAAACATTTTTGTATGTGGTAAGGGTATTCAAAAGTCGAAGTCTTTACCCATTTTGGCCTGGGTAAAGAGAGAGACCCCTTAAGATCTTAAAATTCCCATTTTCTGTGGATTTCTCTAAATACATCCTGTAGGTTTTCAAGAAAAATTGACTACTCGCAGGTCTTTTTGTGACATTACAAGTTGCATGGACAAAATATTCCGGTGAGCATTTATTAACCCTCTGCAGGCTGCTGAGCATCGTAACTCTGTGGAAATGGGCTGTTTTCAGACACGCACAGCACCCAACGTGTACCTGAGAAATAAACATAATCTCCTTTGTTGGAAGTGGATTCACCGAGGACCATTTTTGTAAGTAATAAGGGTATTCAAAAAACCAAGCGTTAACCCCTTTGTGGTTGTTAATAGTGATACCCATCAAAAGCTTAAAAATTTATGTTTTCCCTGGATCTCTTTACAAACATCTAGTAGGGTTTGCAAGAGGAAATGGCCATTGATTGGTCTTGGTGTCACATTACCAGCTGATTGGATAAATTATTCCGGTAAGCATTTGTTAACCCTCTATTCGCTGCTAAATGTCAAAATTTTGAAAAAAATAGTCTGTTTTGGAACACCAACAACATCAAATGGGAATGCAACATAGAAAGGTACCTTCTTTCACCGGACGCAAACTGAGAGGGAAACATTTTTGTAAGTAGTAAGTGTATTCAAAATCGAGGTCTTAACCCATTTTTGACAGTTAAGGAGATATACACCTTAAAAGCTTAAAATTTCAGTTTTCTGTGGATTTTTGAAAAAGAAATTTCAAGAGCAATTGACCATTCGCAGGTCTTCAGAGTGACATTACAAGCTGCCTGAACAAAATATTTCGGTAAGCATTTGTTAACCCTCCAGAGGCTGCCAAGCATAGACATTTGGAGAAAATGGTCTGTACTTAGGCAACCATAACACCAAATGAGTACCTGCGAGATAAACATAACCTCCTTCATTGGATGTGGGATTCTCCGGCGATCATTTTTGTAAGTAATGAAGGTATTCACAAAACCAAGCATTAACCCATTTATGGCTGGTTACAGAGCGATACCCCTCAAAAGGTTAAAAATGTGTGTTATCTGAGGATTTCTCTGAAAACATCCCGTAGATTTTCAAGAAAAAATGGCCATTCTCAGATGTTAGTGTGACATTACAAGTTGCATGTATAAAATATTCCTGTAAGCATTTGTTAACTCTATGCAGGTTCTCAAACATCAAAATGTTGATGAAATGGACCGTGTTTGCGTACCCACAGCAGCCGAAGTTCGGCGGAGAGATCCAAATAAGTGGAAGTAGAATTAGCTGAGAATTATTTTTGGAAGTAATAAGAGTATTCAAATAACAACACTTAACCCGTTTTGGGCTGGATAAACAATGATACCCATCAAAAGCTTAAAATTCATATTCTCCCTGGAATTCTCAGAAAACATCTTGTAGATTTTAAAGAAAAAATGGCCATTCGCAGTTCTTGGTGTGACATTACAAGTTGCATGAATAAATATTCCTGTTAGCACTTGTTAACCCTCTACAAGCAGCCAGACATCAATATTTTGGATACATTTGAGATAAAATGGACCATTTTTAAATTGACACAGCACTCCGTGGGTATGTGTCAAACAAACATAACTCCTTTTGTCGGTCATTGACTTGTTAGACGGCGATATTGACATTAACCCACTCCACCGTTAATGATGGTTTTTACCTCAACAATTTTTTTTATCAAACTGTGTCAATTGGGACTACTCATAACATCAATGAAGGAACTTCACTGAAACAGTTAAAAACAATTCATCAGACACTGTGGGGTCATGAAGAATCATGGAATCTCATCGGGAACAGCCATGGTCCTCCAGAATCATAAAGTCTATTTTTTGGAGTTTTTTGTGTTTTTTTCCCCACATATTTTGTCCGTACGATTCAGAAGCCATTTTCGAACCGATTTTCACGAAATTTTGCACACGCATAGAGAGGCACAAAATCTAAAAACGTACCCAAGCAGAATTTTCGATTTAATCCTTATTTCGTCAGAATTGGCAAAATACTGCCAAAATTGGGGTTTATCAGCACTTTCTCGAAACACGTCTTGTAGATTTTTTATACATTCGTCATTGCTAGACCTGTATGTGACACGCCCTTTGATACACACGCCATATCAGGCGATGCATATGGTAACCCTCCACAGGCTGCCAAACATCGAAATTTTGATGAAATAAGACAGTTTTTGGCCTCCACCGCACCCAAACAATACACGAGAGATAGACCTAACGTCCTTTATTGGGAGTAGAATTCACCGAGGATCATTTTTGTCAGTAATAAGGGTGTTCAGAAAACCAAGCGTTAGTCCGTTTTGAGCTGGTTAAACAGCAATATCCCCATAAAGCTCAAAAATTCGTATTTTCCGTGGATTTCTCTAAACGAGTCTTGTAGATTTTCAAGAAAAATTTGTCACTCCCAGGCCTTGGTGTGACAATAGAATTTGCATATACAAAATACTGTGGTAAGCATTTGTTAACCCTCCACGGGCTGCTAAAAGTAAAATTTGTGATAAAAAGGGCTGTTTTTGAACGCCAACAGCACCCACTTTATGTACCACCGAGAAAGGTTCCCTCTTTTATCGAACGCAAAATTGATGGGGAAACATTTTTGATAGTGGTAAGGGTATTCAAAAGTCGAAGTCTTAACACATTTTGGGCAGGTTAAAGAGAGATACCCCTTAAAAGCTTAAATTTCCCATTTTCTGTGGATTTCTCTAAAAGCAACTTGTAGGTTTTCAGGAAAAATTGACTGTTCGCAGGTCCTTGTGTGACATTACAAGTTGCATGGACAAAATATTCCGGTGAGCATTTATTAACCCTCTACAGGCTGCTAAGCATAGTAATTTTGTTGAAATAGGCTGTTTTCAGACGCGCACAACACCCAATGCATACCCGAGAGATAAACATAATCTACTTTGTTGGAAGTGGAATTCACCGAAGACCAAATTTGTTAGTAATAAGGGTATTCGAAAAAACCAAGCATTAACCCCTTTTGGGATGGTTAATAGCAATATCCATCAAAAGCTTAAAAAATCATGTTTTCCCTGAATTTCTTTAGAAACGTCTCGTAGGGTTTCAAGAGAAAATGGCCATTGATAGGTCTTAGAGTCACATTACCAGCTGCATGGATAAAATATTCAGATAAGCATTTGTTAACCCTCTATGGGCTGTTAAATGTCAAAATTTCGAAAAAATATAGTCTGTTTTTGGACACCAACAACATCAAATGGGAATGCTGCAGAGATACATAACTTCTTTTACCGGACGCAAAACTGATAGGGAAAATTTTTAGTAAGTAGGAAGGGTATTCAAAAATTGAGGTCTTAACCCATTTTCGACCGGTTAAGGAGATGAACCCCTTAAAAGCTTAAAATTCCCATTTTCTGTGGATTTCTCCCAAAACTCTGGTAAGTATTCAAGAGAAATTGACCATTTGCAGGTCTTGGAGTGACATTACAAGATGCATGAACAAAAGATTCTGGTAAGCGTTTGTTAACCTTCCAGAGGCAGAAAATTTTGAGAAAATGGGCTGTATTAGGCCACCCATTACACCCAATGTGTACCTGCGAGATGAACATAACCACCTTCATTGGAAGTGGGATTCACCGAGGATCATTTTTGTAAGTAATGAAGGTATTCATAAAACCAAGCATTAACCCGTTTAGAATTGGTTACAGGGTGATTCCCCTCAAAAGGTTAAAAATTCATGTTATCCGAGGATTTCTCTAAAAACATCACATAGATTTTCAAGAAAAATTGGCCATTCTCAGATCTTAGTGTGAATTACAAGTTGCCTGTACAAAATATTCCAGTAAGCATTTGTTAACCCTTTGCTGGTTCTCAAACATCAAAATGTTGAAAAAGTGGGCTGTGTTTGCATACCTGCAGCACCCAAAGTTAAGAGGAGAAATCAACATAAGTGCAAGTAGAATTCACTGAGAATTATTTTTATAATTAATAAGCGTATTAAAAAAACAACCCTTAACCCGTTTTGGGCTGGATAAACAATTATACCCATCAACAGCTTAAAATTCGTGCTCTCCCTGGATTTCTCTGAAAACATCTCGTAGATTTTTAAGTTAAAATGGTTATTCACAGTTTTTGGTGTAAAATTACAAGTTGCATGAATAAATATTCCTGTTAGCACTTGTTAATCCTTAACAAAATGCCAGACATCAATATTTTTGATACATTTGAGATAAAACGGACCATTTTGCAAATAGATACAGCACTCATTGGGTATGTGTCAAACAAACATAACTCCTTTTGTCGGTCATTAACTTGTTGGACGACTATATTGATATTAACCCTCTCCAACGTTAATTATGGTTTTTACCTAAACAATTTTTTTTTATCAAACTGAGTCATTTGAGACTTCTATACTCACCTTTTTCATGACATCAATGAAGGAACTTCAGTGAGACAGTCCAAAGCAATTCATCGTACACTGTGGGGTCATGACAAATCATGGAATCTCATCGGAAAAAGCCATGATTCTCCAGAATCATAAAGTCTAGTATTATTTTTATATATATTTTTTTTTTTGGGGGGGGGGTGGGGGGGGGGGTGGGGGGGTTTCCACACATTTTGTCCGTACGATTCAGAAGCCATTCTCGAACCGATTTTCACGATATTTTGCACACACATAGAGGGGCACAAAATCTAAAAATGTACCGAAGCGGTGGAATTTTCGATTTAACCCTTATTTCGTTAGAATTGGCAAAAAACTGCCAAAATTGGGGTTAATAGGCACTTTCTCGAAACACGTCTTGTAGATTTTTTTTTATACATTCGTCATTGCTAGACCTGTCTGTGACACGCCCTTTGATACACACGACACATCAGGCGATGCATATGGTAACCCTCCACAGG
This sequence comes from Pictodentalium vernedei, assembly GCA_031216915.1. Lineage (NCBI taxonomy): Eukaryota > Metazoa > Mollusca > Scaphopoda > Dentaliida > Dentaliidae > Pictodentalium > Pictodentalium vernedei. Next base: position 109,640,097 of record CM062288.1, read on the forward strand.
ATGCCAAACATCGAAATTTTGATGAAATAGGCCGGTTTCAGGACCCCACTGCACCCAAACAATACACGAGAGATCAACATAACTTCCTTTATTGGGAGTGGAATTCACCGAGGATCATTTTTGTCAGTAATAAGGGTGTTCAAAAAACCAAGCGTTAACTCATTTTGGGCTGGTTAAACAGCATTACCCCCATAAAGCTAAAAAATTAGTGTTTTCCGTAGATTTCTCTAAACGAGTCTTGTAGATTTTAAAGAAAAATTTGTCACCCCCAGGCCTTGGTGTGACAATAGAAGTTGCATGGACAAAATACTGCGGTGAGCATTTGTTAACCCTCCACGGGCTGCTAAAAGTCAAAATTGTGATAAAATGGGCGGTTTTTGGACGCCAACAGCACCCAAAGGGTAAGCCACAAAAACGTGCCTTCTTTTATCGAGCGCACAATATATACGCAACCATTTTTGTAAGTAGTAAGGGTATTCAAAAGTCGAAGTCTTAACCCATGTTGGACAGGCTAAAGAGAGAGACCCCTTAAAATATTAAAATTCCCGTTTTCTGTGGATTTCTCTAAAAACATCCTGTAGGTTTTCAAGAAAAATTGACTACTCGCAGGTCTTTGTGTGATATTACAAGTTACATGGACAAAATATTCCGGTGAGCGTTTATTAACCCTCTAGAGGCTACCAAGCATCGTAATTTTGTTGAAATGGGCTGTTTTCAGGCACGCGCATCACCCAACGTGTACCTGAGAAATAAACATAATCTCCTTTGTTGGAAGTGGAATTCACCGAAGACCATTTTTGTAAGTAATAAGGGTATTCAAAAAACCGAGCGTTAACCCATTTTGTGGTTGTTAATAGTGATACCCATCAAAGGCTTAACAATTTATGTTTTCCCTGGATTTCTTTACAAACATCTGGTAGGGGTTTCAAGAGAAAATGGCCATTGATAGGTCATGGTGTCACAACACCAGTTGATTGGATAAATTATTCCGGTAAGCATTTGTTAACCCTCCATGGGCTGCTAAATGTCAACATTTTGAAAAAAATAGTCTGTTTTTGAACAACAACAACAGCATCAAATGGGAATACAACAGAGAAACGTAACTTCTTTTACCGGACGCAAAACTGACAGGGAAACATTTTTGTAAGTAGTAAATGTATTCAGAAATCGAGGTCTTAATCCATTTTTGACTGGTTAAGGAGATATACCCCTTAAAAGCTTAAAATTCCAGTTTTCGGTGGATTTCTCAAAAAATAATTCAAGAGCAATTGACCATTCGCAGGTTTTCGAGTGACATTACAAGTTGCATGAACAAAATGTTTCGGTGAGCATTTGTTAACCCTCCAGAGACTGCCAAGCATAGACATTTGGAGAAAATGGGCTGTTCTTGGGCAACCATAACCCCAAATGTGTACCTACGAGATGAACATAACCTCCTTCATTGGAAGTGGAATTCACCGTCGATCATTTTTGTAAGTAATGAAGATATTCACAAAACCAAGCATTAACCCTTTAGAGCTGGTTACAGAGAGATACCCCTCAAAAGGTTACAAATTCGTGTTATCTGAGGATTTCTTTAAAAACATCCCGTAGATTTTCAGGAAAAAAATGGCCATTCTCAGACTTAGTGTGACATTACAAGTTGCATGTACAAAATATTCCTGTAAGCATTTGTTAACCCTATGCAGGTTCTCAAACATCAAAATGTTGATAAAATAGGCTGTGTTTGCGTACCCACACCAGTCGAAGTTGTGAGGAGAGATCAAAATAAGTGGAAGTAGAATTCACTGAGAATTATTTTGGAAGTAATAAGAGTATTCCAAAAACAACACTTCACCCGTTTTGGGCTGGATAAACAATGATACCCATCAAAAGCTTAAAATTCCTGTTCTCCCTGGATTTCTCTGAAAACATCTTGTAGATTTTAAAGAAAAAATGGCAATTCACAGTTCTTGGTGTGACATTACAAGCTGCGTGAATAAATATTCCTGTTGGCACTTATTAAACCTCTACAAGCTGCCAGACATCAATATTTTGGATACATTTGAGATAAAATGGACCATTTTTAAATTGACACAGCACTCGGTGGGTATGTGTCAAACAAACATAACTCCTTTTGTCGGTCATTGACTTGTTGGACGATGATATTGACATTAACCCACTCCACCGTTAATGATGGTTTTTACCTAAACAATTTTTTATCAAACTGTGTCATTTGAGACTACTATCTTCACCTTTCTCATAACATCAGTGAAGGAACTTCAGTGAGACAGTTAAAAACAATTCATTAGACACTGTGGGGTCATGAAAAATCATGGAATCTCATCGGGAAAAGCCACGATTCTCCAGAATCATAAAGTCTAGTTGTTTTTAAGTTCCTTTGAAAGTCTGGAAGTTTCGGTAACTACTGACATTCGGTGACAGACCAGATACGTAATATGGGTGTGCGTCCAGAACATATGCGATGTACTGTTTTTTTTTACAATAATTACCTATTAATTTCCAATAATGACTATATGAGACTACTGGCCTCACCCCTGCCTTTAATCTATTACCAGACAGTCCATTATGGGGTTGAGCACACGTGCAATAACGGCCATAAACCTTCATGCTTAATTAGCAGCGCATGCATTATTGCTAGTCTGTTTAAGTGACAAATCGGTTTTCGGGATTCGGAAGATACTTATCCTTTCGCTTTATATTTAGCCAAGTGAGGAAGATTATAAAAATATATACAATTTTAAACAAGAAAATCACACATTTAAGCGATCACCTTGACACTCTGTAAAGTTATGCAAAATAGAAGGAAGAGTAATCATTTGGTGAAAGATGATTTTCCTGTGGATCTTTTATGTCTGACACTTTTGGGAGGTCCCAATTTGTAGCAATTTGCTTCCTCAATCTGAAATCTGTCGAGAAATTTTAATTGTTCCCTCGAGAAAGTTTGACTTCTCGACGACGAAAAGCTATCTTCGTCCCGGGCCTCTGGTCCGGGGAGCAATGAGAATAATACGTCACGCTTATTCTGTCAACAATGCTCAATTTAAAGAATTTGGGTGGTGATTTTCTCATCATCTAACAACTGCAATTTACCACCAACAACATAGGTTTAGGTAAGGATAATGAAGGCCTGGAAATAACACGCGAACGGCCGTTTAGGTTACGTTGGGGTTACGTCAATTGTAAATTACACGAACGCAGTACAGGTTACGAAAAAAGCAATACAGCATACATTTACTTTCTAATCCCACATGTTTTGCCTGCTCGATATGCCAATCTTTCGGAACACACTCGACTCAAAGGGTGCGCCTTGCTTCTACGTATGACAGGAGTGGCAGAATTTCGGTCAAAATTAATAGAAACAACTTTCGCGCGATCTCGCCCAAGCGAGATCGCGCGTTAGTTCTTGCTATTTATTTTGGCGGAAAGTCTGTCAAGACGTAAACAACTTGACTCGCGCAGTTAAAATATAGAAAGCGGAAAACCATTACAACACTTTTTTCCTATAGGTTACCACTGCTAACAGGTTATGATGTACGGTCTTTATTTCCAAGTCGGATTGGGGGGGGGGGGGGGGGGGGAGTAGAAAATTTACAGACGTCATGTCCCATTTTTCGGTTTAGCCCTTTTTTACACCCACCCACCTCCTTGTGCAATTTTTCTTCTCCCATTTTCAGACACCCACCCCCGCTTTCCCATTGAAATTTACGAATTGCTTTGACAAACATCATAATAGGTATGGAAAGAAGTATAGTTCGCTGATTAATTTGATTCCACCAGTGATTCCTGGTACTTGTTACAACTTTTTAGTACCCGGAAAGGTTAGTTTCACTTCCTGTTTGCAAAATGATGCTTCACAAATCTTTAAAAAAACCTCATCCAGAACGGCTCAATGTCCATGAAGGTATGAATGGTGGCTTAAGATATGCCCAACCCTATCCCCTGATATGACGTAAATAAAATATATTTAAATTATTCCCCTGATTTGTACCATAGGTATATGAATAACAACAAAAATTCAATCCATTCTGATCCATTTATTTATTTTTTACTTCATTCAGGCAGGAGTCTACATGATTGATTCCATAAGTGACTGCAAGTACTAATCTTGTAAGTATGGTTTATTTATTTTTTGTTTATTTTTGCCTAATTCTCAATTAAAAATCGGTTGAAAATGATATTTGTCAATTTTCCAAAACCTCAAGCTACCAATGACATATACAGTAAAGTCTTAATCCAAAATAATAGCAAGTTAAACTATACTGAAAATTATCTTGTGACTAAGTCATGCAACAATATTTGGAATTTGAAAGCGTGTTGGAACTGTTGCCCAAGTTGAAACAGGGTAGTTGTCACAATGAGTTCACTAGCACTCCTCCGTCAGAATATACAACTCAAAGTTTGCTAAGCACCAAATATTTGACACATTATTGTGAAATTTGCTTGTGACATATTTGCAATATTTTTGGTGGATATGATTGAGGAATGTATTGAGATGGTCCCCAGTGTTTACATTAGCTCTCTTGACAGGCAGACTTTTCGTGACAGTCATGGAAAGCATGTACCCCTTGATTTTCATGGTGTTTTCGTGTACTGTCTACATGTATATGACATGTGTAGGGTATTTAATCTTCATTTCAACACAAACCCTCGTGATTTAATGACTGAATATGGCAAATGCAAATGTAAGAAGACATTTGTCTGAAGCAGAAATGTGGCGGGCTGCAGGGATGGTGGAGCAAGGGGCTACCCATCGTCAGGTTGGTGAAGCCCTTGGTGTGCACCATACGGTGATCACCAGAGCCTGGACAGGATTTCAGCAGTATGGCACACCAGTAAGACGGCATGGTGGTGGCAGAGGCAGGGCAACATCTGCAGCTGAAAAACGGTTTTTGATTATTCAGGCCCGTAAGAACCGCTTTGCCACAGCAACCCAGCTTCGCAGTGACCTTCAGAATGCATCCGGGGTAAATGTTTCGACGCAGACTATCCCGGCAAGGTTGCACGAATGTGGTCTCCGATCGAAAAGACCGTGTATTCGCATTCCGCTGTCCCAGAACCACGCAAGGCACGATATGAATGGGCCATGGCCCACGTTGTATGACCAGAGAAGATTGGCGTCCTGTCCCATTTACAGATCAGTCAAGGTACTGCCTAGACCACACAGACAGGCGTTCTAGGGTATGGAGAAGACCAGGAGAGCGATTCCGTGCAGCCAACATTACTGAGCATGACCGCTATGGTCTAGGGTCAATCATGGTCTGGGGCGGCATCAGCAGGGATGGGCGTACGTAGCTCTGTGTTCTTGAACGTGGGACATTGACTGCACGGCGGTATATTGATGAGATCCTGGATGTTCACGTCAGATTGTATGCTGGTGCAGTGGGTGATAGATTCGTTCTGGTGGACGATAATGCCCGCCCTCATGTTGCCCATGCTGTCGGGGAATACCGACAGAGGGAGGGGATTGAGCGTATGGACTGGCCAGCAAGATCCCCTGACCTCAATCCGATCAAACATGTCTGGAATGAGTTGCAGCTTGCAATTTCAACCCATCCAGTCCAGCCAAGAAGTGTCCAGGAGCTTGGTGCCATGCTGGTCCAAGAATAGAACAGCATCCCACAAAGGACCACCAGGAAACTGATTGGGAGCATGAGAAGGCGTTGTCAAGTTGTAATTAACAACAATGGTCTCATACTCGATATTGAAGCCATGCCAGTTGGCTCCGTCAACTTTTTGGCAAATTGAAACATTTCCTCTTTTACCAATAATATCCATTTTCCATGGTTCTCGTATTGAAAAGCTAAAAAATAATGTCAAACACAAATAAAATCTTAATTTCTGTACTTAAATCATTAAAGATATAATTAAATAAAAATATATATACACTTTTCATTACAATATTTCAACTAAAACGTAAGACAGGTAGTTGGTTATACCTGGTGCTTAGCAAACTTTGAGTAGTATACTAAAGTAATGACAGCGAGTAAACAACAGACAATATTCTCAAATATCATTTTAACATATGAGTGAATAAGTGAGGCCCTTGAAGTGAATAGAATATAAGTTGATACTTGCACATTTTTACATTAATTATTCATTTTGTATCTGGTGCATTATAAAGCATTTAAAAAACTGTCCCGGCACTGTGAGTTGGTGTTAGTCTAGTCTGGACGTGGCAAAGGAGTAGAAGGAGGGAGGACGTTTAGCCGCGTTTGGTCTTTTTCCGGTGCTTTTTTTCTTCTTCCTTGGAGGTGGTTGTGATGGCGATGTTGCTTGTATTTGTTGGATTCCTAGGGCCGCTGTGGTGTGCTTCTCTTCAGGATAGTATTTTTCCAGTACTTCACGGGTTTTTCTGAGGACTTCTTCTACTGAGACGTTTTCCTGAACTGTCATAGGAGAGTGAGGGGTGGGAGGTGGTGAGAAAGCAACTTCCAGTTCCTCCTCAGTCTCCACTGGACGTTCCTCATCGACACCCAGACTTTACATTACCCACGTTTTATAGTATTATATTATTTGTTTTACCAGCGACGCCCCGTATTGTGAAGAGATATACACATATGTGTGTCGGGTGGCAAGCAGCTACATTACTTCGTGGGTCAATTCAACAGCTGTAAAAAGGTGGAGGGAGGAAACAAAAGATTATTGGGGTCTTTGGCAGGAAGTCTCTTATCATATTTAATTCGGTGCGGTAGGCTTCGAATGTCCTCAGCAGAGCTAAAAAGAACAGTTGCCATGCACGGCTGTGCAAACATTGAACCACACTTATAATTAATGAAGCTTTGATTTTTTAATCAGGGGTTGGGTGCGCCATTGGAAGGTGCGAGGGGAGTGGGAGAGTTAACAAACACAAACACAGTCACACGCGCATAGTTGCACAAAAGCTCGTTTTCTGACGACGAGGTCGAGGGAAGGAAAGGGTTGTGAGGAAATCTCTCAATGAGATCTTATCTCAACACCTTCATATCCCCTTGTAGGATACTTGAAATCTTATGATCCATCATTGCAGGATACTGGCCTTTGGTTTCTACACGTTTGTTGAATGAGGCCACGACTTTCGATAAAGTTATCTCCCCTGAAATTATTAGACTGACGAGGAAGGCCCAAGTAAAAAGCATGTAATTGCTGAGAAAACATTTATGGCAGCAGTAGAAAATAAAGCGAAGTTTCCCTCTGTTACTTTTTATAAACGAAAACAACAGACAGCTCTCGGAGGAAAATGTCTATGCTTGGCAGCCTCTGGAGGGTTAACAAATGCTTACCGAAATATTTGTTCATGCAACTTGTAATGTCACTCGTTGACCTGTGAATGGTCAATTGCTCTTGAATTTTTTTTTTTTGAGAAATCCACAGAAAACTGGAATTTTAAGCTTTTAAGGGATATATCTCTTTGACTAGTCAAAAAATGGGTTAAGACGTCGATTTTTGAATACACTTACTATTACAAAAATGTTTCCCTGTCAGTTTTGCGTCCGGTAAAAGAAGTTACGTTTCTCTGTTGCATTCTCTTTTGATGTTGTTGTTGTTCAAAAGCAGTCTATTTTTGTCAAAATTTTGACATTTAGCAGCCCATGCTTACCGGAATAATCTGTCCAATCAACTGGTAATGTGACACCATGACCTATCAATGGCCATTTTCTCTTGAAAACGCTACCAGATGTTTGTAAAGAAATCCAGGGAAAACATAAATTTTTAAGCTTTTGATGGGTATCACTATTAACAACCACAAAAGGGGTTAACGCTTGATTTTTTGAATACCCTTATTACTTACAAAAACGGTCCAAGGTGAATTCCACCTCCAACAGATGAGATTATGTGTATTTCTCAGGTACACATTGGGTGCTGTGCGTGTCTGAAAACAGCCATTTCAACAACATTACGATGCTTGGCAGTCTGTAGAGGGTTAATAAATGCTCACCGGAATATTTTGTCCATGCAACTTATAATGTCACACAAAGATCTGCGAGTAGTCAGTTGTTCTTGAGAACCTACAGGATGTATTTAGAGAAATCAACAGAAGATGGGAATTTTAAGATTTTAAGGGGTCTCTCTCTTTAGCCTGCCCAAAAAGGGTTAAGACTTCGACTTTTGAATACCCTTACTACTAACAAAAATGTTTCCATATAGATTGTGCGCTCGATAAAAGAAGGCATTTTTCCTTGTGGCGTATCCATTGGGTGCTGTTGGCGTCCAAAAACAGCCATTTTATCACAATTTTGACTTTTAGCAGGCCGTGGGGGGTTAACAAATGCTCACCGCAGTATTTTGTCCACGCAACTTCTATTGTCACACCAAGGCCTGGGAGTGACAATTTTTTCTTGAAAATCTACAAGACTCGTTTAGAGAAATCCACGGAAAACACGAATTTTTTAGCTTTATGGGGGTATTGCTGTTTAACCATCTCAAAATGGGTTAACGCTTGGTTTTGTGAACACCCTTATTACTGACAAAAATGATACTTGGTGAATTCCACTCCCAATAAAGGAAGTTATGTTTATCTCTCGTGTATTGTTTGGGTGCAGTGGGGGCCTGAAACCGGCCTATTTCATAAAAATTTCGATGTTTGGCATCCTGTGGAGGGTTACCATATGCATCGCCTGATATGTCGTATGTATCAAAGGGCGTGTCACAGAGAGATCTAGCAATGACGAATGTATAAAAAAAATCTACAAGACGTGTTTCGAGAAAGAGCAGAAAAACCCCAATTTTGGAAGTTTTTTGCCAATTGTGACGAAATATGGGTTAAATCGAAAATTCCGCTTCGGTACATTTTTAGATTTTGTGCCCCTCTATGCGTGTGCAAAATTTCGTGAAAATCGGTTCGAAAATTGCTTCTGAATCGTACGGACAAAATGTGTGGAAAAAAAAAAAAAAAAACAAAAATAACTAGACTTTATGATTCTGGAGAATCATGGCTTTTCGCGATGAGATTCCATGATTTGTCATGACCCCACAGTGTATGATGAATTGCTTTTGACTGTCTCACAGACACTGAAGTTCCTTCATTGATGTCATGAAAAAGGTGAGTATAGAAGTCTCAAATGACTCAGTTTGATAAAAAAAATTGTTTAGGTAAAAAACATCATTAACGGTGGAGAGGGGTAATATCAATATCGTCGTCCAACAAGTTAATGACCGACAAAAGGAGTTATGTTTCTTTGACACATACCCACTGAGTGCTGCATCTATTTGAAAATGGTCCGTTTTATCTCAAATGTATCCAAAATATTGATGTCTGGCAGCTTGTTAAGGGTTAACAAGTGCTAACAGGAATATTTATTCATGCAACTTGTAATTTCACACCAAAAACTGTGAATGGCCATTTTTACTTAAAAATCTACAAGATGTTTTCAGAGAAATCCAGGGAGAACATGAATTTTAAGCTGTTGATGGGTATAATTGTTTATCCAGCCCAAAACGGGTTAAGGGTTGTTTTTTTAATACGCTTATTACTTATAAAAATAATTCTCAGTGAATTCTACTTGCACTTATGTTGATTTCTCCTCTTAACTTTGGGTGCTGCGGGTATGCAAACACAGCCCACTTTTTCAACATTTTGATGTTTGAGAACCAGCATAGAGTTAACAAATGCTTACTGGAATATTTTGTACATGCAACTTGTAATTCACACTAAGATCTGAGAATGGCCAATTTTTCCTGAAAATCTACGTGATGTTTTTAGAGAAATCCTCGGATAACATGAATTTTTAACCTTTTGAGTGGTATCTCCCTGTAACCAGCTCTTTAATGGGTTAATGCTTGGTTTTATGAATACCGTCATTACTTACAAAAATGATCGTCGGTGAATCCCACTTCCAATGATGGTGGTTATGTTCATCTCGCAGGTACACATTGGGTGTAATGGGTGGCCAAGTACAGCCCATTTTTTCAAAATTTGCTATCTCTTGGGGGTTAACAAACGCTTACCGGAATCTTTTGTTCATGCAACTTGTAATGTCACTCCAAGACCTGCAAATGGTCAATTTCTCTTGAATACTTACCAGATTTTTTGGAGAAATCTACAGAAAATGGGAATTTTAAGCTTTTAAGGGGTACATCTCCTTAACCGGGCGAAAATGGGTTAAGACCTCAATTTTTGAATACCCGTACTACTTACTAAAAATTTTCCCTATCAGTTTTGCGTCCGGTAAAATAAGTTATGTTTCTCTGCAGCATTCCCATTTGATGTTGTTGGTGTCCAAAAACAGACTATTTTTTTCGAAATTTTGACATTAAGCAGCCATGGAGGGTTAACAAATGCTTATATGAATATTTTATCCATGCAACTGGTAATGTGACTCTAAGACCTATCAACGACCATTTTCTCTTGAAACCCAACGAGAGACGTTTCCAAAGAAATTCAGGGAAAACATGATTTTTAAGCTTTTGATGGGTATTGCTATTAACCATCCCAAAAGGGGTTAATGCTTGGTTTTTTGAATACCCTTATTACTAACAAATTTGGTCCTCGGGGAATTCCACTTCCAACAAAGTAGATTATGTTTCTCTCTCGGGTATGCATTGGGTGTTGTGCGCGTCTAAAAACAGCCCATTTCAACAAAATTACGATGTTTAGCAGCCTGTAGAGGGTTAATAAATGCTCACCGGAATATTTTGTCCATGCAACTTGTAATGTCACACAAGGACCTGCGAATAGTCAATTTTTCCTGAAAACCTATAAGTTGCTTTTAGAGAAATCCACAGAAAATGGGAATTTTAAGCTTTTAATGGGTATCTCTCTTTAACCAGCCCAAAATGGGTTAAGACTTCGACATTTGAATACCCTTACCACTATCAAAAATGTTTCCCCATCAATTTTGCGTCCGATAAAAGAAGGAACCTTTCTCGGTGGTACACCAAGTGGGCGCTGTTGGCGTTCAAAAACAGCCTATTTTATCACAATTTTGACTTTTAACAGCCCGTGGAGGGTTAACAAATGCTCACCGCAGTATTTTGTCCATGCAAATTCTATTGTCACACCAAGGCCTGGGAGTGACAAATTTTTCTTGAAAATCTACAAGCCTCGTTTAGAGAAATCCACGGAAAATGCGAATTTTTTTAGCTTTATGGGGGGTATTGCTGTTTAACCAGCCCAAAACGGGTTAACGCTTGGTTTTTTGAACACCCTTATTACTGACACAAATGATCCTCGGTGAATTCCACTCCCAAAAAGGAAGTTATGTTTATCTCTCGTGTATTGTTTGGGTGCAGTGTTGGCCTGAAACTGGCCTATTTCATCAAAATTTCGATGTTTGGCAGCCAGTGGAGGATTACCATATGCATCGCCTGATATGTCGTGTGTATCAAAGGGCGTGTCACAGACAGGTCTAGCAATGATGAATGTATAAAAAAAATCTACAAGACGTGTTTCGAGAAAGTGCCGATAAACCCCAATTTTGGCAGTTTTTTGCCAATTTTGAGGAAATAAGGGTTAAATAGAAAATTCCGCTTCGGTACATTTTTAGATTTTATGCCCCTCTATGCGTGTGCAAAATTTCGTGAAAATCGGTTCGAAAATGGCTTCTGAATCGTACGGACAAAATGTGTGGGAAAAAAAAAAAAAAAAAAAAAAACCCAAAAAACTAGACTTTATGATTCTGGAGAATCATTGCTTTTCCCGATGAGATTCCGTGATTTTTCATGACCCCACAGTGTCTTGTTGTTTTTAACTGTCTCACTGAAGTCCCTTCATTGATGTTATGAAAAAGGTGAAGATAGTAATCTCAAATGACAGAGTTTGATAAAAAATTGTTTAGGTAAAAACCATCATTAACGGTGGACTGGTTTAATGTCAATATCGTCTTCCAACAAGTGAATGACCGACAAAAGGAGTTATGTTTGTTTGACACATACCCACTGAGTGCTGTGTCAATTTAAAAATGGTTCATTTTATCTCAAATGTATCCCAAATATTGATGTCTGGCAGCTTGTAGAGGGTTAACAAGTGGTAACAGGAATATTTATTCATGCAACTTGTAATGTCACACCAAGAACTGTGAATGGCCATTTTTTTCTTTAAAATCTACAAGATGTTTTCAGAGAAATCCAGGGAGAACATGAATTTTAAGCTTTTGATGGATAAATCCAGGGAGAACATGAATTTTAAGCTTTTGATGGGTATCATTGTTTATCCAGCCCAAAACGGGCTAAGTGTTGTTTTTTGAATACTCTGATTACTTCCAAAAATAATTCTCAATGAATTCTACTTCCACTTGTTTTGATCTCTCCTCCCAACTTTGGGTGCTGTGGGTACGCAAACACAGCCCATTTTATCAACATTTTGATGATTGAGAACCTGCATAGGGTTAACAAATGCTTACAGGAATATTTTGTACATGCAGCTTGTAATGTCACACTAAGATCAGAGAATGGCCATTTTTTCTTGAAAATCTACGGCATGTTTTTAAAGAAATCCTCAGATAACACAAATGTTTAACCTTTTGAGGAGTATCTCCCTGTAACCAGCTGTAAAGGGTTAATGCTTGGTTTTGTGAATACCTTCATTACTTACAAAAATGATCGACGGTGAATTCCACTTCCAATGAAGGAGGTTATGTTTATCTCGTAGGTACACATTTGGTGTTATGGTTGCCCAAGAACAGCCCATTTTCTCCAAATGTCTATGCTTGGCAGCCTCTGGAGGGTTAACAAATGTTTACCGAAACATTTTGTTCATGCTTGTAATGTCACTCAAAGACCTGCGAATGGTCAATTGTTCTTGAATTTTTTGGTGTTGAGAAATCCATAGAAAACTGGAATTTTAAGCATATATATATCTCCTTAAACAGTCAAAAATGGGTTCAGACCTCGATTTTTGAATCCATTTACTACTTACAAAAATGTTTCCCTGTCAGTTTTGCGTCTGGTAAAAGAAGTTACGTTTCTCTGTTGTATTCCCTTTTGATGTTGTTGTTGTTCAAAAACAGGCTGTTTTTTCAAAATTTTGACATTTAGCAGCCCATGGAGGGTTAACAAATGCTTACCAGAATAATTTATCCAATCACCTGGTAATGTGACACCATGACCTATCAATGGCCATTTTCTCTTGAAAACGCTACCAGATGTCTGTACAGAAATCCAGGGAAAACATAAATTTTTAAGCCTTTGATGGGTATCACTATTAACAACCACAAAAGGGGTTAACGCTTGTTTTTTTGAATACCCTTATTACTTACAAAAATGGTCCTCGGTGAATTCCAGTTCCAAGAAAGGAGATTATGGCTAATTCCCAGGTACACGTTGGGTGTTGCGCGTGTCTGAAAACAGCCCATTTCAACAAAATTACGATGCTTGGCAGTCTGTAGAGGGTTAATAAACATCCATGATTTTTTATGACCCTGGAGTGTCTGAAGAATTGTTTTTAATTGTATCATTAAAGTATTTTTATTGATGTCTTGAGAAAAGTGGGTATAATAGTCTCAAATGACCCAATAGTCTCAAATGACCCAGTGTGATAAAAGAACCTTTTGGCTAAATCATCATTGTTTGTGGAGAGGGTTAATATTAATATCAGCGTCTGAGAATCAGCGTCTAATGCAAATAGCCTATTGTATCTCAAATTTATCTAAAATTTCGATAGTTGACGGTTTGTGGAGGGTTAATGAAGGCTTGCGAGAATACTTCTTCTCCAGGGTTTATTTGTTCTTAAAAATCTGTAAGAACCACTTGAAGATATCCACAGAAAATGTGAACTTTAAATTCTTAAGCATGTCATGTACAGTCCCTGTGTCAATTATCTCCTATTAGACCACAGTTGTTATGCATGATTATGTCATTTTTTCACACCTTGTAGAGCTCACCTATCACATGTCTGTTAATAGCAGAAGTAAATTTCTCTCCAATTGGTTTTTTCCCGTAGGATTAGTTTTATTTATTACAATGAAGATATCCATACATACAACGACAAACATGAAGTTATTACATTCGTAAATAGGAAGTGTTGTTTGTACATATGTGTAGATAAAATATACCCTGGGACGGAGAAGGGGAGTATAGCCGTCTTACAAACTAGTATATATCTAGCCCCACTGCCGGGGAAATCTTGGCGCCATGCACCACTGCATTTGATAACCGCCTTACAGAGTAGTAAATATACCTGCCCCCCTTCCCATGTTGGGGAGCCCCACCTTTTATTGTAAGGTTCCTTAGGCACAACATAGCGTCAGTAAGATGGATATATACTGCCACGTCGCCACCCTGGGGCGGAGGAGGGGCAGTGTATAGCCGTTTTACAGACTAGTTTCTACCTGGACCCACTGTCGGGGAAATGCTATAGTGTCAACACTATTTGATATTATAAGTAACTGATCCCATTGTAGCTAACGTTATTTACTGCTTTCTTATCATGCAGTGGCGGGGCGCGGTGGCATTGTGGTAGCCGGTTCTCGTCAGATCACCGAAGTAAAGCAACGTTGAGCCTGGTTTATCATTGGATGGGTGGCCGTCTGAGCGATCAATTCGGACTCCCATGCTGTGTCCTTGGACAAGGCACTTAACTCTGATTGTCCTTATGGGGGCATGATGCCGCCATGTACTAAGGCGTACTGCACGTCGACGGTACGCATGTCTTCAACCAATCTAACACTGCCTGTGCTGTAGTTCGGAGTTACGATGTTGGGAAGCTGGCAGCTGCTCGTCGTTGCTCGGTGGTTCTCTCCAGGTACTGTGGCTTCCTCCACCCGTAGAACTGTCACGGTCATGATTAGCCATTGTGCATAAGTATATGCCCTTAAACACCAATAAATAAATAATAAATGATATCATGCAGGGCAGTGTGGAATACGAGGTGAGGCGTACCTTTCAATGTGTGTTTGGTTGGAGAAAGAGGCAGGGAGGAGGTGGTAACCTTGGTAATTTTGTTTGGATAAATCGACCGCTGGCGTGGGACACCGTGGAATTGACCGATGAAGCGGGACACAGTGAGATTGGAACTTATGGGCGGTTATTCTTGATAATAAATACTATACACTTACTTTTGAGTTCATACAAGGTGAGTATAGTAGTCTCAAATGAGAATGGCCAATATTTGTCTTGAAAACCTACGAGAGGCTTTTAGAGAAATCCTCGGAAAATACGAATTTTTAACCTTTTGTGGGGGTATCGCTCTGTAACCAGCTCTAAATGGATTAATGCTTGGTTTTATGAATACCTTCATTACTTACAAAAATGATCCTCAGTGAATTTCACTTCCAATGAAGAAGGTTATGTTTATCACGCAGGTACACATTGGGTGTTATGGGTGCCCCCAAACAGCCCATTTTCTCAAAATGTCTATACTTTGCAGGCTCTGGAGGGTTAATAATTGCTTACCGGAATATTTTGTCCATGCAACTTGTAATGTCACTCAAAGACCTGCAAATGGTCAATTTTTCTTGAAAACGTGCTAGATTTTTTAGAGAAATCCACAGAAAACGGGAATTTTAAGCTTTTGATGGGGATATCTCCTTAACCAGTCGACAATGGGTTAAGACCTCGATTTTTGTATATCCTTACTACTTACAAAAAAGTTTCTCTATCAGGTTTGCGTCCAGTAAAAGAATTTACGTTTCTCTGTGACATGTCCATTTGATGTTGTTAGTGTCCAAAAACAGACTATTTCTTCAAAATTTTTGACATTTAGCAGCCCATGGAGGGTTAACAAATACCTACCAGAATAATGTATGCAACTGGTAATGTGATACCAAGACCTATCATTGGCCATTTTCTCTTGAAACCCTACAAGATGTTTAAAGAAATCCAGGGAAAACGATTTTTAAGCTTTCGATGGGTATCCCTCTTAACCTCCCCAACAGGGGTTAACGCTTGGTTTTTTTGAATACCCTTATTACTTACACAAATGGTTCTCTGTAAATAGCACTTCCAACAAAGGTGATTATGTTTATCTCTCGTGTATACTTTGGGTGCTGTGCGTGTCCGAAAACAGCCCATGTCAACAAAATTACGATGCTCGGCAGCTTATAGATGGTTAATAAACGCTCACCGGAGTATTTTGTCCCTGCAACTTGTAATGTCACATAAAGACCTACGAATAGTCAATTTTTCTTGAACCCCTACAAGTTACTGTTAGGGAAATTCACAGAAAATGGGAATTTAAAGCTTTTAAGGGATATCTCTCTTAGCCTACACAAAGTGGGTTAAGACTTCGACTTTTGAATACCCTTGCTACTTACAAAAATGTTTCTGTATAAATTGTACACTCGATAAAAGGAGGCGCTTTTCTTTGTGGTGTACCCATTGGGTGCTGTTGGTGTCCAAAACAGCCCATTTTATCACAATTTTGACGTTGGGGAGCCCTGGGAGGGTTAACTAATGCTGACCGGAATATTTTGTCCATGCAACTTGTAATGTCGCACCAAGACCTGCGAATAGCCGATTTTTTCTTGAAAACCTACAAGATGTTTTTAGAGAAATCCACAGAAAATGGGTATTTTAAGATTTTAATGGGTATCTCTCTTTAACCAGCCCAAAATGGGTTAAAACATCGAATTTTGAATACCCTTACCACTTTCAAAAATATTTTCCGATCAATTTTGCGTCCGATTTATGAAGGCCACTTTCTCTGTGGTATACCGTTTGGGTGCTGTTGGCGTCCAAAAACAGCCCATTTTATCACAATTTTGACTTTTAGCAGCCCTTGGAGGGTTAACAAATGCTCACCGCAGTATTTTGGCCATGCAACTTCTATTGTCACATCAAGGCCTGGGAGTGAAATTTTTTTCTTGAAAATCTACAAGACTCGTTTAGAGAAATCCACGGAAAACCTGAATTTTTTAGCTTTATGGGGGTATTGCTGTTTAACCAGCCCAAAACGGGTTAACGCTTGTTTTTTTGTACACTCTTATTACTTACAAAAATGATCTCCGATGAATTCCACTTCCAATAAAGGAAGTTTTGTTTATCTCTCGGGTATCGTTTGGGTTCTCTGGGGGCCTAAATCCGGCCCATTTCATCAAAATTTCGATGTTCGGCAGCCTGTGGAGGGTTACCATATGCATCGCCAGATATGTCATGTGTATCAAAGGTCGTGGCAGAGGCAGGTCTATCAATGATGAAGGTTTAAAAAAAATCTACAAGACGTGTTTCGAGAAAGTGCCGATAAACCCCAATATTGACAGTTCTTTGCCAATTCTGATGAAATAAGGGTTAAATCGAAAATTCCGCTTCGGTACATTTTTAGATTTTGTGCCCCTCTATGCGTGTGCAAAATTTTGTGAAACTCCGTCCGAAAATGGCTTCGGAATCGTGCAGACA
This sequence comes from Pictodentalium vernedei, assembly GCA_031216915.1. NCBI lineage: Eukaryota > Metazoa > Mollusca > Scaphopoda > Dentaliida > Dentaliidae > Pictodentalium > Pictodentalium vernedei. The sequence continues at coordinate 109,657,347 of CM062288.1, forward strand.
AAATGTGTGGAACCCCCCCCCCCCCCCCCCAAAAAAAAAAAAATAATAATAATCCGTTGAAAAACAATAGTCTTTTCCAGAGGGAAAAGCCTAAAAAAAAAAAAAATAATAATAATAATCCGTAGAAAAACAATAGTCTTTTCCAGAGGGAAAAGCCTAATAATCCGTAGAAAAACAATAGTCTGTTCCAGAGGGAAATACCTAAAAAAAATAAAATAATAATAATCCGTAGAAAAACAATAGTCTTTTCCAGAGGGAAAAGCCTAATAATAATTACCTAAATATACAGAACTTTTATTGTGCTTGGCCTTTTTTGAGGTCTGACACCTACACGCAACTTGAGGAAAGTTGCAAACACAACTAAACTTAAATGTGGGAAATTCACAGAATGTAGCCTTCCCATAGTACCGAGAGTACCCAGACACTGCCATTGGCAGTGTCTGGGTACTCTCACTACTCTGGAATGGCTACATTCTGTGAATTTCTGCAGCAAGAGAGTATTTATTAAAAAACGAAAAACCTTAGATTACGGGATGTCGACGGTTTCGGTTAAAAAAACGAAAAACCTCGGTTCGGTTTCTGTTAACCTACAGCTCTACTTCTGAGTAACTAATTTCGGTTGGAAATTTTATCGATACATCCTCGTCTCCCCAAACTGGGAAGGAACGTCCAACCTTTTAAGGTGATTGCTCGTTTTGTCTGTTTTTCTTCTTCTTCTTTTTTTAGTTTTGTTTTAAGCTTATTTGTTTTACAAGGATTGGCGAGCAAGTTATGCCATGTATAGACTCCGGTGGGACGGCACACTGACAGTCTCAATCCACAACTGTTGTTGACAGAGAGTGTTCGGACACCTCGAGAACTTTGTCCGACTGAAGATCGATCCTGGGACCTCTGTCATGAGAGACCAGTGCACGTATCCTCTCGGCCTTCATCCTCTAATTGATTCTGTTTAAAAAAAAATTAGATTTTTGTCTAAAAATTGTAATCTGTCCGAATCGTACTGACAGCTGACAATTATTTTTATCCTGAAAGGACCATGAGGCGTGTAGGATCCGACAAAAATCCTTTCCTTGGGCGGTTCCCCGCCTATGCCAATTTTCCCTCTCTAACAACGGCATAGATATGCATTCCACATCACCCACCCAAACGGAATTACAAGATAGGTTGCAACAATATCGGATCCAGTGAATCGTAGTGACAGTTATTCGGTTATGTTGGGTAAAGGGTTAGCAACTCATATACAAAAGACCTAAGCAAACAGCTTTAATTTTATACCTAAAGCACGTGATATCAAAATGTATTTGAATCATTTTTTTCATTTTTTTAAAAAAAAAATCGACAAAACCATGTAATGTGACTCCTCATTGAAACGAGCTCGTTCCAATGAGGGGTCACATGATATGGTTTTGTTAAAATAATTGAAAACTATTTTTGCTCAATTAGAAAATTACGCAGGTGTGTACTTCCAATTCGTTGGGTAAAGGGATAATAATAACTCTTCGGTTATTTGTCGCGTCCCACTTGCTGCTTGCTTCTTCAACTCTTCCTTCCCTCTCCGACAGCATTCAGAGACAGACCATTTCATAATATTACTGCCTTCCTCTAGAATTCCTAAGGTAGTAGAATAACCTTCACTAAATGCCACCCATCTTCTTTTTTATCAGGGTTAACGATACTTTCGACAGCCTGGATCACCTCGTGGCGGACAGTTGTACGAGTGTAGGAAGCCGGAGTACCTGGAGAGAAAGTTATCGAGCAGCGCCGAGCAACTGTCAGACCCCCCCCCCCCCCCACCCCCAACGTCCTAACACCGCACAAGCAGGGTTATCATTGGTTGAAGGCAAATGCACCATCCACGATTACATGCCTTGCCCAGTGACACAGCACAGTTACCCTTGATGGGGATCGAACCGTGGCACGGTCCTTTCGGTTTGAAGTCCAATGCCTTTGCTACTGAACCATCCTCTTCCTTTCCCAATATCAACTTATCCTTCACGTTTTACCGTAGTTTATTAAATTACCACTGAATTATATTTTATAGAACATGTTTTGCACACCCGAAAAAAAAATGCTCAAGTGTCTCCATTACCCCTAAGTAACTCATTTTTGTCGCTGCGAGGGTGGGGCGGGGTAATGGATGTCCCGAACATAACAATAATAAACCGAAATTATAGTTGAGATCAATTTTCTTACCACATTTCAATTACACGATTTTAATCAAGCATGCTGAAATTTACTGCACCCATATTTCACATGCAATAATTAAACATATATTCTTAATAAGTAACAGTCACTTACTCTTTTGTTATAGAAAATAAGGGTTGTTATTAGGGCTGTCGCGATTATTCGATTAGTCGACTAACCGTCGACTATTGAAGTAGTCGTTGTTTTTTTTATTTTTAGTCGATCGTCGTTCATTTTCAAGGTGGTACACGTCTACTACACGTCGGGGCTAAATTGCATTGTTTTGTGAGGTGAATGATCAATGAAGGTGAATAACTTTATATATCTAACCATAGTTAACATTCATATCTGGAAGACTGTACGACTGTCACTGACTGTGTAAGAAAGAACACTCACAGTTACTCGAGAAGAATAGATTCTTCTGAATTTCTCCAGTCTTGTACACACGAATGCACCCATTGGAAAACCCAAAGCGTGACAAAATTATGACGAAAGTCAGAACGTCAGATCACTTCTCAAAGTTCGGAACTTCAGACTAAGATCCAATTTTAACAACTGACGAGGGAATGCATAGATCTCAATGTTCAAAATTTCGAGAAACTTATTGCAGAAAGGAAACATATGCAGGAACGTTCTTTGGTAAATTCATTTTAATTCATCGGCTTCAATCTAGATCAAACTTGGACCCGCAGTCAGTAATATTATTTTTGGGGTTGGTACGTCCTACAGGACGTACCAACCCCCCAAATTATATTACGGACTGTGGGTCCAAGATTGGACTACATGTAGCTTCAGTCGGGACCGATTTGTTGTTCCCACAACCCCACTTCATCTGAACACACTGGTGCCATTGTCATTTTCAGAGTTTTACGAACAGAAGAATGATTTGCTAAAAAATCATGGGAAGCGACTATTAATCGACTAACCGTCGATTACTGGTCACGATTAGTCGATTACAAAAAATGATAGTCGCGACAGCCCTAGTTGTTATCTTTTATGTGCAGTTCTTTATATAAACTATTCCATTTGGACTTCTGCAATTAACATTGTATCACATAGTGCCCGCGTGAACCCAACACGTACAGTTAAAACTAAAAGTCCTGCCACGAGCTGTGCGCTTATCTAGGCTTAATTGTGCGTAGGAATTGCGCGCAATTGACATATCGAATGGCATCCAAAACAGGTTATCCTGGTTACTCGTAGCAAACACAGGCAATGGTTCTGCCAATGGACCTCCGGGTTACCCTGAGGTCCATTGGCTGAAACACTGCTTGTGCACAGGCCATATGTACAGGATGTGACAGCCTTACTATGGTCATAACGCGCGTAGATTAACGCACAGATCGACGTGCTATTTCTGTGCATTTCGTGACAGGACTTCTAGTTTTAACTGTAGTTGCACGATGTGTCATAAACCATAACACAATGGGTTCCACTTAACTAAATACTGGTTGATGGAACGAATTATTACTAAACACTGAACTGGCTTATTTGTATGATATTATTTGTATGACGAATTTCAATCAGTAGCGGCGCCAGGATTTCAATGGGGGGGGGGGGGGAGGGGGAGGGGGATAAGATATGGGGAATATGGGACGTGGTGGGTCCAAGGTCGAGATGCCGAAGGCATTTCCCAAAGTCCACAGTCCTTAGCTGGAGGATAGGGGAGGGGTGTCTCCCTCGCGTGTGGGGATCTGGGGGATCCCCAATGAAAAGGTTTCATATTTGGACGCCCTGGGAGCGATATCTGAGCATTTCTACAACACCTGACATGATGTGTATTGTTGTGTGCCGTTTGCGGGTGTGATATAGGTTGGAAAACCACGTTCAGATAGCAATTTGAAGTTTGATTTTGGGGGGCCGGAGAGAAAAGTGTGTGGGGGCCGCCCTAGACACCCCCCCCCCCTCCCACCGTGACGCCGCTACTGATTTGAATAGATAGGAAACAACATACATGCTTTTTATAAAGCACAAAAAAATTTCTTCAAAACAGTAACTCTCTTCAGAACTGTCATTCTCAAGGGTTCTATGATGTCAGTTGATAAGCCTATTCAATCAGCCTAAAACCAATAAATTATGGTAATACATGGATAAAGGTCATCAAATCTATGTTGTATTCTACACGCTAAAAACTAAAGTGTTAAAAAGTACACTTGAAGTGCTGTATTTAACACTTACTAAGTGTTGTTCAAGTGTAGTTATACCAGAACTTGACAGGTGTTACAATAATACCACTTCACAAGTGTAATGTCGCAGCACTTGAATGGAAACAACGCAGATGACGCGGATCAGGCTCGAACTCTCGAGCCTGTTCCGCGTCATCTGCGTTGTGTCCTTTTAATTATGTACCCACCAAGCGCAAATCAAATTATGGACGATTCTGGAAGAACCACCAATGCTAGACACATGGGAAGTGCCATCCATTCAAGTTTCAGATGCCTGACGATTGTAATGTCTAAGTGCTTAAAGCATTGCACTTTGAGTGTTAAAATCAAACTGTAAGAGTTAGGATGGGTTTAACACTTTCAAAGTGTCAGTTTTAACACTTTAGTTTTTAATGTGGAATTGTCTCATTTTATCCCTTATTGACTCGTCCGGTGGACTCCGGTGAACTCCGGTCGAGTCCGGTGGACGAGTCAATAAGGGAGAAAATGTGACAATTGGAACACGACGTATTCGCCACTTTGCTTGGATAGACCAAGCGACGAGAATCCTTAGTGGTCAATAATGTTGTTCCCTCCCTCTAAGATAGTTCGATCAGTTTATGCACGAACAGTAAAACTGCTCGTCCGGTTTTTGCTGGGTCATGTGGTTCGGTTTTCCGATTTGTCGCAAAAACCGGAACGGAACCCGAGAACTGAAAAAAAAACACCCAACCCTAACACCTTTGATGTTGTTTATTTATTGTCGTATATAGTTCATTAGCTTCGGTTTTCTAAAAACCAAACCACACCAATATCTGGAACTAGCATCAAACACTGAGCTAGCCTATGTGTATGATGAATTTCAAAGGATAAGAACTGACTTTCTAGACCAGTTGAAATATTTGTGACGTAAACACAAAAGTAATAAGGACGTGATCACAAAAGTGATAATTTTGTTTTCTGTTGATTACTGTGTTATCATCATGTTATAAAGGTGAAAGAAATATAAATATGTTTGATTTTAATAATTTTCTTTTTGTGTCATGGAATCTCACTGGTCCAGTGAGAATCGTTGGCCGAAAGGGAATTGGTCTTGTGGGAGTTGGTCATTTGGTAATTAGTCTAGTGGTAGTTCGTATTTTGGGAATTGGTCCAGTTGGAAGACCCCGATGGAACACCATATTTAAAGGCATATAATTGTCAGGGCAAAGCCAGCCTAACTATACGGGCAAGGGGCCTCATATTTAAAGATATTGTAAGTTCAAAATATATTCCGCATCAAGGCGAAAAACCCACGTGAATTTCACTTCTCTGTAAAGCTGGAAAAAAACACACGTGGTGTATATCCAGCTTTAGCGCAGGGACCCAGGGGAGAAACGGTATGTTAGATAAGGTCTAATCTCATTTAATTTATACAGTAGTCGCGAGTCTTACGAGACGTAATCGGTTGGTGGCAAGATATCGTCACGGTCAATTGAGAAACGAGATTCTAAAACGATAGAAATGTCTATCGTATCGTCACCTGATCATTAAGTAGCAATAATGGCAAGAACGAATAGGTTTTCTCGACAAGTGAAATCACCGTTAAGTCACGCGCGAGATGACTTGTATTGATTCTATCTCGATATATGTCATCTCCCACCGTTTTGACAGGTGGACAGATGAGCGTCGGCCCACCTGACAGTTTAGGGTAAAGAGTATATATACCTTGAAGAGCAGAGCATTAGACACACACTTGGGGTCACACACACGTTGGTGAAGTCCAGGACAGGCGGACTGTTTCCTGGCATAAGGGTACCTTCGATCACAGGACCCTGAAACGGCTGGAATCGCCAGAGAGGGCATTCCCATGATTGATTTAGCTTAAGGTTGATAGGCGGCTGCGAGTGCCAAATTCGTTGGGAAGGAAAACCCAGGTGGAACGTTAAAGTTTAGATTGTCGAGTGGCAGGTATCAGCCTGCAATTGTCAGAAGTGTAGGTTAATTGTATTGTGCGTATTAACCCTTTGAAGTGTCAGACTGATTGCGTCGTGAGTAGTTTGTTTTGCTGTCGAAGCATCGTAATACCGACTGGAGATCGGTGTGAGTGACAATTTCGCCCTAGCACAAAAAAGGGGCATTTGTGAATCGTGAATTCAACCAGGAACGGTGAATATTTCAATAGGACTTTCACGGAGGACTTTCAAAAAGGCACATAAGGTATGAGTAGACAATATCTGACCCAAATCAGAAGTACGGTGGCTTTATAGATGACGAACATTGCTGGTCGGAACCCTCCGACAGCCAGAGGTACAGTTACGCGCAGACGTTGACATTTGAGCCTAAGCGGGTGAAGCTCTTATGGCGTGCTCACCGTAATAACATTTCAGATTTGTGAAGCTCTTATGGCGAGCTCACGGTAGTAACATTTCCAGTGTGTAGACTATAGTGCCAGTACAGGGCTATAGAATGACTATATGATTATTCAGAATTGTTTAACCCTGGCGACCCATTTTCTGTGAAAAGAATCGAATTGTTGATTGTTGAAATATTGAAACGGATTTATTTGTATGTGTAAATAAAAGAATCGTTGTTACTTTTAATCATTCTTTCCATTATACAGTCTGAAGTGATTAGGAATCACACCTAACGGAAATCGAACCTATTTCAGGCCAATTTGGCAGAGAAGGAATCACGGCGTCGGTCTAACTCAGCTCCCTGCGCCGAGTTCGCGACACTTGGATTCCGACCCTCCACGATGGTCTAATTTTCCCGCAACTTCATCAGCGGGACTAAATAACCCCACGTCAGCCCAGGCCTTACGGGGCCTCAGGTGTTCCTGACAATAATTAGTAATGTAGTTATACGTTTTTGGTCCAAATACTCAATTCCCGTTGGTCAGCTGGATGAAAACGTCATGACCAATTGTAATTCATTTTTCAATGAATACATTTGGTCGAACATTGGGACGCATTTAGCGTAGGGCGCAGTTGACAGAATGTAATTCGGACGGTTTTTGGGCGGGTTTTTAACTTTTAGCGCCTCTCGCAGTGATCAACTCCGCTGCTGTTTCTTTGGTGACTCAGAGTTGTGCGCTTTGTCTTTTGTGTGAGGGTGATTTTTCGCCTCGTACGTTCGTACATGTTTTATTTCGTCTTTCTGCTTTGTTGTTTGGTAAAAGGTAGTTTAAACAGTTACGGCATGTAATTATAAGAAGTGAATGAAATTTTTATCATCTTTATTGGAGTATGAACTCCAATAAAGATTATAAAAATTGCATTCAATTCTTAAGTAAGTTTCAAACACCGGCCCATTTATAGACATTATGAGCAAATTTTGACCTGTTGCATGCATGAAGGCTATAAAGTAAATCTCTATTTGAGTAAAATAATTGTGCTCTATCTGTTTATTTATTTATTGGTGTTTAAGGTCACATATTTCTGCACAATGGCTAATCATGACCACGACAGTTTTCCGGGCGGAAGAAGCCGGAGTACCCGGAGAGAACCACCGAACAACGGCGAGTAACTGTCAGCTCCCCAACATACTAACTCCATACAAGCAGGGTTAGCATTGGTTGAAGACAGGTGTACCATCGATGTGCAGTACGTCTTAGTACACAGCGTCACTGTGCCCCCACGTGGGCAATGGGGGTGAAGTGTCTTGCCCAAGGACACAACGCGGTTGCCGCAGGTGGGATTCGAGCTGAGGACCTCTCGGCTTGCAGCCTGCACCTCTACCTACTGAGCCACCGCGCCCCCTTGTGACCTATCAAAATCTATCGTAAAGAAACTCAACTTTCGATAAAGTTATCTCCCTTGAAATTATTGGATGAGCGAGAAAGGTCCAATTAAATAAGTCATTAACTGGTTGAGTGCAGGTGGGATTCGAGCTGAGGACCTCTCGGCTTGCAGCCTGCACCTCTACCTACTGAGCCACCGCGCCCCCTTGTGACCTATCAAAATCTATCGTAAAGAAACTCGACTTTCGATAAAGTTATCTCCCTTGAAATTATTGGATGAGCGAGAAAGGTCCAATTAAATAAGTCATTAACTGGTTGAGTGCTAGAAGCCACTGTCAGGGCTTTCAAAAAAATTAGGGTACCAGAACAAAAGCCAACATTTTCCTTGCTCGTGTTTCATATTCAGTCAAACACCAATAATAATTTGTTTATATACGGTTGTTTTATTACTAATTATTGGAGAGTGCCTGTGGGCACTCTCCAATCATTTGTAATAAAATAAATTTTGATGAACAATTTCAGACCACCAAAAATAATATAACACCTATGGCATCAGTAGAAAATACAGCCAAGTTTCCTTTTGTTACTTTTAATAAACGAAAACAACAGACAGCACTTGGAGCTGCCTGTTGTTTTCGTTTTATTAAAAGTGAAACTTTGCTTTTTATAGTAAGCCAATTAGAAGCAATTAGTTCACAGATAATTCGTCATTAAGAATATCTATCAGTATCTACCTCCCTGGGAGCGCGGTGGCTCTGTGGTAGACTGTTGAACTTCTATGCTTCAAGCCCCGAGTTCGATCCCCGTCCGGGACGACCCACGTTGTGTCCTTGGGCAATGCACTTTTCCCGATTGCCTACATGGGGGCACGATGATGCCGTGTACTAAGGCGCACTGCACGTCGATGGTGCACATATCTTCAACCGTTGTAACCCTGCTTGAACGGAGCTTGAACAGAGTTAGAATGTTGAGGAGCTGACAGTTGCCCGTCGATACTCGGTGGTTCTCTCCGGGTACTCCGGTTTCCTCCACCCGTAAAACTGTCACGGTCACGATTAGCCATTGTGCATAAGTATGTGACCTTAAACACCAATAAATAAATAAATAAATAAATGAATAAATAAATAATATCATATGACTCGTCCGTTTTGTTCTCTTTAAAACATTTGATATTTTGTTTTCATATTAATCAGTGATAAATAAAGCCTTCCGTCAATTTCATTGATCAATTTCAAAACTAGACAATTTGATTGGCTGAACAAAATACAACTGGGCCACATTTTCATTATTTGCATAATTAGAGTAGGGAGATATCATTGGTCAATTTCAAAACTGGACAATTTGATTGGCTAAACAAAATACAACTGGGTCACATTTGCATAATTTCAGTAGGGAGAATTTACGTTATCTGTCTTATTTAGGGTGGGTTATAATATTGTATTAATCTTTTACCTAACGTAACGGCAAAACCGTCTCGCGCAATACAAGAAAAACGCCATTCATTTTTTTTATATTTTCACTTTTTGCTTCCAAAACATAGGTTATGACCCCTCATTAGAACTAGCGTGTCGCGCTCGTTCCAATGAGGGGTCATAACCTATTTTTTGGAAGCAAAAAATGAAAATTTTTAGTTATACGAGGATGTTTCTTCCAAGTGCCGTCTGCAACTCAAGTTAGGTGATGGATTAAAAAGTCATACTAAGTGGCTAATTTGTGCGTGTGTGTGTCATATGATAAATAGAATATGAAATGAGTATTTTTCTCATATAATATTTATGAAACTCGTCCGAATTTTCCGTTTGGGCTCGTCGGAGGCTCGCCCAAACGGAAAATTCTTACACTCGTTTCATAAATATTATATGAGAAAAACACTCATTCCATATCCTCTATATTTCAACCTCGCAACACTGAGTGTCCACTTTGGCTTTTTGTTCAGAGAATGTCTTTGGTAGTCATTTGCAAGTTTTATTCTTCCCAGGAAAAAAAAGCGTTGTTAACCCTCCAGAGGCAGCAAATTTTGAGAAAGTGGGCTGTACTTGGCCACCCATTACACCCAATGTGTACGTGCGAGATGAACATAACCACCTTCATTAGAAGTGGGATTTACCGAGGATCATTTTTGTAAGTAATGAAGGTATTCATGAAACCAAGCATTAACCCGTTTAGAGCTGGTTATAGGGTGATACCCATCAAAAGGTTAACAATTCATGTTATCCGAGGATTTCTTTAAAAACATCACGTAGATTTTCAAGAAAAATGGGCAATTCTCAGATCTTAGTCTGAATTACAAGTTGCATGTACAAAATATTCCACTCAGCATTTGTTAACTCTATGCTGGTTCTCAAACATCAAAATGTTGAAAAAGTGGGCTGTGTTTGCATACCCGCAGCACCCAAAGTTAAGAGGAGAAATCAACATAAGTGGAAGTAGAATTCACTGAGGATTATTTTTATAAGTAATAAGCGTATTAAAAAAACAACCCTTAACCCGTTTTGGGCTGGATAAACAATTATACCCATCAACAGCTTAAAATTCATGTTCTCCCTGGATTTCTCTGAAAACATCTCGTAGATTTTTAAGTAAAAATGGCCATTCACAGTTTTTGGTGTGAAATTACAAGTTGCATGAATAAATATTCCTGTTAGCACTTGGTAACCCTTAACAAGCTGCCAGACATCAATATTTTGGATACATTTGAGATACAATGGACCATTTTCAAATAGACACAGCACTCAGTGGGTATGTGTCAAAGAAACATAACTCCTTTTGTCGGTCATTGACTTGTTGGACGACGATATTCACATTAACCCACTCCACCGTTAATGGTGGTTTTTACCTAAACAATTTTTTTTTATCAAACTGTGTCATTTGAGACTACTATACTAACCTTTCTCATAACATCAATGAAGGAACTTCAGTGAGACAGTTAAAAACAATCTATCAGACGCTGTGGGATCATGACAAATCATGGAATCTCATCGGAAAAAGCCATGATTCTCCAGAATCATAAAGTCTAGTTTTTTTAGGCTTTTCCCTCTGGAAAAGACTATTGTTTTTCTACGGATTATTATTATTATTATTTTTTTTTTGGGGGGGGGGGGGGGAAGGGGGATTTGGGTTTTTTTTTGTTTTTTTTTCACACATTTTGTTCGTACGATTTAGAAGCCATTTTCGAACCGATTTTCACGAAATTTTGCACACGCATAGAGGGACACAAAATCTAAAAATGTACCGAAGCGGAATTTTCGAATTAACCCTTGTTTCGTCAGAATTGTTAAAAAAACTGCCAAAATTGGGGTTTATCGGCACTTTCTCGAAACATGTTTTGTAAATTTTTTTTAAACATTCATCATTGCTAGACCTGCCTGTGACACGACCTTTGATCCACACGGCATATCAGGCGATGCATATGGTAACCCTCCACAGACTGCCAAACATAGAAATTTTGATGAAATGGGCGGTTTCAGGCCCCCACAGCACCCAAACGGTACACGAGAGATAAACATAACTTCCCTTATTGGAAGTGGAATTCACCGAGGACCATTTTTGTAAGTAATAAGGGTGTTCAAAAAACGAAGCGTTAACCCGTTTTGGGCTGGTTAAACATCAATACCCCCATAAAGCTCAAATATTCATGTTTTCCGTGGATTTCTCTAAACGAGTCTTGTAGATTTTCAAGAAAAAAAATGTCACTCTCAGGCCTTTGTGTGACGATAGAAGTTGCATGGACAAAATACTGCGGTGAGCATTTGTTAACCCCCCCCCCCCCCCCCCCCCGGGCTGTTAAATGTCAAAATTATGATAAAATGGGCTGTTTTTGGACGCCAACAGCACCCAATGGGTACGCCACAAAGAAAAGTGCCTTCTTTTATCGAGCGCACAATCTATACGGAAACATTTTTGTAAGTAGTAAGGGTATTCAAAAGTCGAAGTCTTAACCCATTTTGGACAGGCTAAAGAGAGAGACCCCTTAAAATCTTTAAATTCCCATTTTCTGTGGATTTCTCTAAGAACATCCCGTAGTTTTTCAAGAAAAATTGACTACTCGCCGGTCTTTGTGTGACATTACAAGTTGCATGGACAAAATATTCCGGTGAGCGTTTATTAACCCTCTACAGGCTGCCAAACATCATGCTTTTGTTGAAATGGGCTGTTTTCGGACACGCACAGCACCCAACGTGTACCAGAGAAATAAACATAATCTTCTTTGTTGGAAGTGGAATTTACCGAGGACCATTTTCGTGAGTAATAACAGTATTCAAAAAACCAAGCATTAACCCCTTTTGTGGCTGTTAATAGTGATACCCATCAAAAGCTTGAAAATTTATGTTTTCCTGGATTTCTTTACAAACATCGGGTAGGGTTTTCAAGAGAAAATGGCCATTGATAGGTCTTGGTGTCACATTACAAGCTGATTGGATAAATTATTCCGGTAAGCATTTTTTAACCCTCCATGGGCTGCTAAATGTCAAAATTTTGAAAAAATAGTCTGTTTTTGGACACCAACAACAGCAAATGGGAATGCAACAGAGAAACATAACTTCTTTTACCGGACGCAAAACTGATAGGGAAACATTTTTGTAACTAGTAAGTGTATTCCAAAATCGAGGTCTTAACCAATTTTTGACTAGTTAAGGAGATATACCTCTTAAAAACTTAAAATTCCAGTTTTCTGTTGATTTCTCAAAAAGAAATTTCAAGAAAAATTGACCATTCGCAGGTCTTGGAGTGACATTACAAGTTGCATGGACAAAATATTTCGGTAAGCATTTGTTAACCCTCCTGAGGCTGCCAAACATAGGCATTTGGGCAACCATAACACCAAATGTGTACCTGTGAGATAAACATAACCTCCTTCATTGTAAGTGGAATTCACTGGCGATAATTTTTGTAATGAAGGTATTCACAAAACCAAGCATTCACCCGTTTAGGGCTGGCTACAGAGCGATACCCCTCAAAAGGTTAGAAATTCATGTTATCTGAGGATTTCTCTAAAAACATCTCGTAGATTAAAAAAAAAATGGCCATTCTCAGATCTTAGTGCGACATTACAAGTTGCATGTACACAATATTCCTGTAAGCATTTTTTAACCCTATGGGGTTCTCAAACATCAAAACGTTGATAAAATGAGCCGTGTTTGCATACCCACAGCACCCGAAGTTGAGAGGAGAGATCAAAATAAGTGGAAGTAGAATTCACTGCAAATTATTTTTGGAAGTAATAGGAGTATTCAAAAAACAACACTTAACCCATTCTGGATGAAAAGCTTAAAATTCAGGTTCTCCCTGGATTTCTCTGGAAACATCTGGTAGATTTTGAAGAAAAAATGGCCATTCACAGTTCTTGGTGTGACATTACAAGTTGCATGAATAAATATTCCTGTTAGCACTTGTTAACCCTCTACAAAGTGTCAGACATCAATATTTTGGATACATTTGAGATAAAATGGACCATTTTCAAATAGACACAGCACTACGTGGGTATGTGTCAAATGAACATAACTCTTTTTGTCGGTCATTATCTTGTTGGACGACGTTATTGACAGTAACCCACTCCACCGTTAATGATGGTTTTTACCTAAACAATTTTTTTTATCAAACATCATTTGAGACTACTATCCTCACCTTTCTCATAACACCAATGAAGGAACTTCAGTGAGACAGTTAAAAACAATTCCTAAGACACTGTGGGGTCATGAAAAATCATGGAATCTCATCGGGAAAAGCCATGATTCTCCAGAATCATAAAGTCTAGTTTTGTTTTGTTTTTTTTCACACATTTTGTCCGTACGATTCAGAAGCCATTTTCGAACCGATTTTCACGAAGTTTTGCACACGCATAGAGAGGCACAAAATCTAAAAATGTACACAAGCGGAATTTTCGATTTAACCCTTATTTCGTCAAAATTGGCAAAAAACTGCCAAATTGGGGTTTATCGGCACTTTCTCGAAACACGTCTTGCAGATTTTTTTATACATTTGTCGTTGCTAGACCTGTCTGTGACACGCCCTTTGATACACTCGACATATCAGGCGATGCATATGGTAACCCTCCACAGGCTGCCAAACATCGAAGTTTTGATGAAATAGTCCGGATTCAGGCCCCCACTGCAGTCAAACAATACACGAGAGATAAACATAACTTCCTTTATTGGGAGAGGAATTCACCGAGGATCATTTTTGTCAGTAATAAGGGTGTTCAAAAAAACATGTGTTAATCCGTGTTGGGCCGGTTAAACAGCAATACCCTCAAAAAGCTAAACAATTCGTGTTTTCCGTGGACTTCTCTAAACGAGTCTTGTAGATTTTCAAGAAAAATTTGTCCCTCCCAGGCCTTGGTGTGACAATAGAAGTTACGCGGACAAAATACTGCGGTGAGCATTTGTTAACCCTCCTCGGGCTGCTAAAAGTCAAAATTGTGATAAAATGGGGTGTTTTTGGGACGCCAACAGCGCCCGATGGGTACGCCACAAAGAAACGTGCCTTCTTTTATCGAGCGCACAATCTATACGAAAACATTTTTGTAATACACAGGATTGTCCTCATATTTTTCGTCTCAATATTGAGAAGAACGCAGAAAAAAGGATTTTTGATGAGCCTATTAACACATTGACGGTAGAAGATATAATGTCAAGATTTTTTTTTACAGAAACCCTGTTGTTTGATGTAAATCACTGGGGTCTTCTCGTTTGACCAGCAGCTATTGTTCAGGAGAAAAGTGTGATAACTACCATGAGATTTGGAAGGTCGTTGTCGGGTTTCTGGGTTAGTACAGAGAAATTTGCAGAGGGGTAATGTCCAGAGGGTCATAGACTCCTAGTAAGGACAAAGTCTTCCCGAGAATATTTTGCAAAGTTTAGTACTCTTAAGATTCAATCTGAGCAGTTGTAGCATGTGCTGCCCTATATTGGAGAGCATTTGTGGGGGCTCTATGTTGTACGAAATTGCACTCGTTCAATTTTTTTTTTTTGGGGGGGGGGGGAAACATTTAGGGACTTGCCCCACCCATCCCCTCCCCTTAATTCCGTGGCTACACTACTGAATCAAAACAGCAGCAATGTCGGCAGGATCGCTATGAAGTATGCCAGCTCCCAGAGGTCGCATCTAATGAAATTCTGTACTGACCGCCAAGGCTCCGTATATTGAAACAACCATAGACATTTCACACTGCGCGTTATTACTATGTCGACCTCATTAAATGTCAACGAGTGGATGACATTTGGCAGTAAATCAAACGCCTACCCTGTATAATCTAAAAGCGCATATTTTTCTGAATATAGCTGTTCTCTGTCATAAATGCATGTATTTAGATCCGAGTGCCAGCATGTCTCAATGTGACAGACACAAATTGTCATTACGCCGTGTTGAGCAGTGCAGAGGCTTCTAACCACGTGAAGTGAATGACAATGCGTTTTTGAAACAGAAGGCTTTGGCAACAGAATTGTGATGAGTACTCTCCCTTGATGTGCAGAGCTTTGTTTTCAGCATCGCATTCCAAGTTTCCTTTCTTGCTTTCACAATTCCGTTTTTTGAAACGTTTTGTTTTCGAAATAACAGCATATCAAACTAGACTTTATGATTCTGGAGATTGATGGCTTTTCCCGATGAGATTCCATGATTTTTCATGACCCCACAGTGTCTGATGAATTGTTTTCAACTGTCTCACTGAAGTTCCTTCATTGATGTTATGAGAAAGGTGAAGATAGTAATCTCAAGTGACAGAGTTTGATAAAAAATTGTTTAGGTGAAAACCATCATTAACGGTGGAGAGGTTTAATGTCAATATCGTCGTTCAACAAGTCAATGACCGACAAAAGGAGTTATGTTTCTTTGACACATACCCACTGAGTGCTGTATCAATTTAAAAATGGTTCATTTTATCTCAAATGTATCCCAGATATTGATGTCTGGCAGCTTGTAGAGGGTTAACAAGTGCCAACAGGAATATTTATTCATGCCACTTGTAATATCACACCAAGGACTGTGAATGGCCATTTTTTTCTTTCAAATCTACAAGATGTTTTCAGAGAAATCCAGGGAGAACATGATTTTTAAGCTTTTGATGGGTATCATTGTTTATCCAGCCGAAACGGGTTAAGTGTTGTTTTTTGAATACTCTTATTACTTCCAAAAATAATTCTCAGTGAATTCTACTTCCACTTATTTTGATCTCTCCTCTCAAATTCGGGTGCTGTGGGTATGCAAACACAGCTCATTTATCAACATTTTGATGTTTGAGAACTTGCAGAGGGTTAACAAATGCTACTCTGTAAGTTTAAAATTCCAGTTTTCAGTGGATTTCTCCAAAAAATCTATTAAGTATTCAAGAAAAATTGACCATTTGCTGGTCTTGGAGTGACATTACAAGTTGCATGAACAAAAGATTCCGGTAAGCGTTTGTTAACCCTCCAGAGACAGAAAGTTTTGAGAAAATGGGCTGTACTTGGCCACCCAGTACACCCAATGTGTACCAGCGATATGAACATAACCACCTTCATTGGAAGTGGGATTCACCGAGGATCATTTTTGTAAGTAATGAAGGTATTCATAAAACCAAGCATTAACCCGTTTAGAGCTGGTTACAGGGTGATACCCCTCAAAAGGTTAAAAATTCATGTTATCCGAGGATTTCTCTAAAAACATCACGTAGATTTTCAAGAGAAATTGTCCATTCTCAGATCTTAGTGTGAACTACAAGTTGCATGTACAAAATATTCCAGTAAGCATTTGTTAACCATATGCTGGTTCTCAAACATCAAAATATTGAAAAAGTGGGCTGTGTTTGCATACCCGCAGCACCCAAATTTCTCCGTAACCAGCTCTAGAGGGTTAATGCTTGGTTTTGTGAATACCTTCATTACTTACAAAAATGATCGACGGTGAATTGCACTTCTAATGAAGGAGGTTATGTTTATCTCGTAGGTACACATTTTGGTGTTATGGTTGCCCAAGAACAGCCAATTTTCTCCAAATGTCTATGCTTCGCAGCCTCTGGAGGGTTATCAAATGTTTACTGAAACATTTTGTTCATGCTTGTAATGTCACTCAAAGACCTACGAATGGTCAATTGTTCTTGAATTTTTTTTTGAGAATTCCACAGAAAACTTGAATTTTAAGCTTTTAAGGGGTATATCTCCTTAACCAGTCAAAAATGGGTTAAGACCTCGATTTTTGAATCCATTTACTACTTACAAAAATGTTTCCCTGTCAGTTTTGCGTCCGGTAAAAGAAGTTACGTTTCTGTGTTGCATTTCCTTTTGATGTTGTTGTTGTTCAAAAACAGTTTTTTTCAAGATTTTGACATTTAGCAGCCCATGGAGGGTTAACAATTGCTTACCGGGATAATTTATCCAATCAACTGGTAATGTTACAGCGTGACCTATCAATGGCCATTTTCTCTTGAAAACGCTACCAGATGTTTGTAAAGAAATCCAGGGAAAACATAAATTTTTAAGCCTTTGATGGGTATCACT
The DNA here is from genome assembly GCA_031216915.1 of Pictodentalium vernedei. NCBI lineage: Eukaryota > Metazoa > Mollusca > Scaphopoda > Dentaliida > Dentaliidae > Pictodentalium > Pictodentalium vernedei. The sequence continues at coordinate 109,674,869 of CM062288.1, forward strand.
ATTAACAACCACAAAAGGGGTTAACGCTTGGTTTTTTGAATACCCTTATTACTTACAAAAATGGTCCTCGGTAAATTCCACTTCCAACAAAGGAGATTATGGGTAATTCCCAGGTACACGTTGGGTGTTGCGCGTGTCTGAAAACAGCCCATTTCAACAAAATTACGATGCTTGGCAGTCTGTAGAGGGTTAATAAACATCCATGATTTTTTATGACCCTGGAGTGTCTGAAGAATTTTTTTTTAATTGTATCATTAAAGTGTTTTTATTGATGTCTTGAGAAAAGTGGGTATAATAGTCTCAAATGACCCAGTGTGATTAATATCAGCGTCTGAGAATCAGCGTCTAATGTAAATAGCCCATTGTATCTCAAATTTACCTAAAATTTCGATAGTTGACGGTTTGTGGAGAGTTAATGAAGGCTTGCGAGAATACTTCTTCTCCAGGGTTTATTTGTTCTTAAAAATCTGTAAGAACCAGTTGAAGATATCCACAGAAAATGTGAACTTTAAATTCTTGAGCATGTCATGTATAGTCCCTGTATCAATTATCTCCTATTAGACCACAGTTGTTATGCATGATTATGTCTTTTTTTCACACCTTGTAGAGCTCACCTATCACCTGTTTGTTAATAGCAGAAGTAAATTTCTCTCCAATTGGTTTTTCCCCGTAGGATTTGTTTTATTTTTTACAATGAAGATATCCATACATACAACGACAAACATGAAGTTATAAACTACAATAATTACATACGAAAATAGGAAGTGTTGTTTGTGCATATGTGTAGATAAAATATACACTGGGACGGAGAAGGGGAGTATAACTGTCTTACAAACTAGTATATATCTAGCCCCACTGCCGGGGGAATGTTGGCGCCATGCACCACTGCATTTGATAACCGCCTTACAGTAGTAAATATACCTGCCCCCCCCCCCTTCCCATGTTGGGGATCCCCACCTTTTATTGTAAGATTCCTTAGGCACAACATAGCGTCAGTAAGATAAATATATACTGCCACTTCGCCACTCTGGGGCGGAGGAGGGGCAGTGTATAGCCGTTTTACAGACTATTGTATACCTGGACCCACTATCGGGGAAATGCTATAGTGTCAACACTATTTGATATTATAAGTAACTGATCCCATTGTAGCTAACGTTATTTACTGCTTTCTTATCATGCAGTGGCGGAGCGGTGGCATTGTGGTAGCCGGTTCTCCTCAGATCACCGAAGTTAAGCAACGTTGAGCCTGGTTAATCATTGGATGGGTGGCCGTCTGAGCGATCAATTCGGACTCCCATGCTGTGTCCTTGGGCAAGGTATTTAACTCTAATTCTCCATATGGGGGCACGATGCCGCCATGTACTAAGGCGTACTGCACGTCGACGGTACGCATGTCTTCAGCCAATCTAACCCTGCCTGTGCTGCAGTTCGCAGTTACGATGTTGGGAAGCTGGCAGCTGCTTGTCGTTGATCGGTGGTTCTCTCCAGGTACTGCGGCTTCCTCCACCCGTAGATTAGCCATTGAGCATAAGTATATGCCCTTAAACACCAATAAATAAATAATAAATGATATCATGCAGGGCAGTGTGGAATACGAGGTGAGGCGTACCTTTCAATGTGTGTTTGGTTGGAGAAAGAGGCAGGGGGGGGGGGGGGAGGTGGTAACCTTGGTAATTTTGTTTGGACAAATCGACCGCTGGCGACCGATGAAGCGGGACACGGTGAGAGTGGAACTTATGGGCGGTTATTCTTGATAATAAATAAATATGCACTTACTTTTGAGTTCATACAAGGTGAGTATAGTTGTCTCAAATGAGAATGGCCAATATTTGTCTTGAAAGCCTACGAGAGGCTTTTAGAGAAATCCTCGGAAAATATGAATTTTTAACCTTTTGAGGGGTATCGCTCTGTAACCAGCCCAAAACGGATTAATGCTTGGTTTTGTGAATACCTTCATTACTTACAAAAATGATCCTCAGTGAATTTCACTTCCAATGAGGAAGGTTATGTTTATCACGCAGGAACACATTGGGTGTTATGGGTGCCCCAAAACAGCCCATTTTCTCAAAATGTCTATACTTTCCAGGCTCTGGAGGGTTAATAATTGCTTACTGGAATATTTTGTCCATGCAACTTGTAATGTCACTCAAAGACCTGTAAATGGTCAATTTTTCTTGAAAACGTGCTAGAATTTTTGGAGAAATCCACAGAAAACGGGAATTTTAAGCTTTTGAGGGGTATATCTCCTTAACCAGTCGTCAATGGGTTAAGACCTCGATTTGTGAATATCCTTACTACTTACAAAAATGTTTCTCTATCAGTTTTGCGTCCAGTAAAAGAAGTTACGTTTCTCTGTGGCATTTTCATTTGATGTTGCTAGTGTCCAAAAACAGACTATTTCTTCAAAATTTTTGACATTTAGCAGCCCATGGAGGGTTAACAAATACCTACCAGAATAAATTATCTATGCAGCTGGTAATGTGATACCAAGACCTATCAGCGGCCATTTTCTCTTGAAAATCCTACAAGATGTTTGTAAAGAAATCCAGGGAGAACGATTTTTAAGCTTTCGATGGGTATCCCTGTTAACCTCCCCAACAGGGGTTAACGCTTAGTTTTTTGAATACCCTTATTACTTACAAAAATGGTCCTCTGTGAATTCCACTTCCAACAAAGGTGATTATGTTTATCTCTCGTGTATACATTGGGTGCTGTACGTGTCCGAAAACAGCTCATGTCAACAAAATTACGATACTTGGCAGCTTGTAGATGGTTAATAAACGCTCACCGGAGTATTCTGTCCCTACAACTTGTAATGTCACATAAAGACTTACAAACAGTTAATTTTTCTTGAAACCCTACAAGTTACTGTTAGGAAAATTCACAGAAAATGGGAATTTAAAGCTTTTGAGGGATATCTCTCTTAGCCTACCCAAAATGGGTTAAGACTTCGACTTTTGAATACCCTTACTACTTACAAAAATGTTTCTGTATAAATTGTACACTCGATAAAAGGAGGCGCTTTTCTTTGTGGTGTACCCATTGGGTGCTGTTGGTGTCCACAAACTGCCAATTTTATCACAATTTTGATGTTGAGGAGCCCAGGGAGGGTTAACTAATGCTGACCGGAATATTTTGTTCATGCAACTTGTAATGTCACACCAAGACCTGCAAATAGCCGATTTTTTCTTGAAAACCTACGAGATGTTTTTAGAGAAATCCACAGAAAGAGGGTATTTTAAGGTTTTAATGGGTATCTCTCTTTAACCAGCCGAAAATGGGTTAAGACGTCGAATTTTGAATACCCTTACCACTTGCAAAAATATTTTCCGATCAATTTTGCGTCCGATAAATGAAGACCACTTTCTCTGTGTTATACCGTTTGGGTGCTGTTGGTGTCCAAAAACAGCCCATTTTATCACAATTTTTACGTTTAGCAGATCGGGGAGGGTTAACTAATGCTGACCAGAATATTTTGTCCATGCAGCTTGTAATGTCACACCAAGACCTGGGAGTGACAAATATTTCCTGAAAATCTACAAGACTCGTCTAGAGAAATCCACGGAAAACATGAAGTTTTGAGCTTTTGGGGGGTATTGCTGTTTAACCAGCCCAAAACGGGTTAACACTTGGTTTTCTGAACACCCTTATTACTTACAAAAATGATCCTAGGTGAATTCCACTTCGAGTAAAAGCAGTTATGTGTATCTATCGTGTTTCGTTTTGGGTGTTGTGGGGGACCGAAAACAGCCCATTTCATCAAAATTTCGATGTTTGGCAGCCTGTGGAGGGTTACCATATGCATCGCCTGATATGTCGTGTGTAGGAAAGGTCGTAGCACAGGCAGGTCTAGCAATGATGAATGTTTAAAAAAAATCTACAAGACGTGTTTCGAGAAAGTGCCGATAAACCCCAATTTTGACAGTTTTTTGCCAGTTCTGACGAAATAAGGGTTAAATCGAAAAATCCGCTTCGGTACATTTTTAGATTTTGTGCCCCTCTATGTGTGTGCAAAATTTTGTGAAAATCGGTTCGAAAATGGTTTCTGAAGCGTACGGACAAAATGTGTGGAAAAAAAAAAAAAAAAAAAAAATAATAAACCGTAGAAAAACAATAGTCTTTTCCAGAGGGAAAAGCCTAAAAAACTAGACTTTATGAATCTGGACAATCATGGCTTTTCCCGATGAGATTCCATGATTTGTCGTGACCCCACGGTGTATGATGAATTGCTTGTGACTGTCTCACTGAAGATCCTCCATTGATGTCATGAAAAAGGTGAGTATAGAAGTCTCAAATGACTCAGTTTGATAAAAAAAATTGTTTAGGTAAAAGCCATCATTACCGTGGAGAGGGTTAATATCAATATCGTCGTCCAATAAGTTAATGACCGACAAAAGGAGTTATGCTTCTTTGACACCTACCCACTGAGTGCTGTATCTATTTGAAAATGGTCCGTTTTATCTCAAATGTATCCAAAATGTTGATGTCTGGCAGCTTCTTGAGTGTTAACAAGTGCTAACAGGAATATAATATTTATTCATGCAACTTGTAATTTCACACCAAAATCTGTGAATGGCCATTTTTACTTAAAAATCTACGAGATGTTTTCAGAGAAATCCAGGGAGAACATGAATTTTAAGCTGTTGATGGGTATAATTGTTTATCCAGCCCAAAACGGGTTAAGGGTTGTTTTTTTAATACACTTATTACCTATAAAAATAATTCTCAGCGAATTCTACTTCCACTTATGTTGATTTCTCCTCTTAACTTTGGGTGCTGCGGGTATGCAAACATAGCCCACTTTTTCAACATTTTGATGTTTGAGAACCAGCATAGGGTTAACAAATGCTTACTGGAATATTTTGTACATGCAACTTGTAATTCACACTAAGATCTGAGAATGGCCATTTTTTCTTGAAAATCTACGAGATATTTTCAGAGAAATGCTCGGGTAACATGAATTTTTAAACTTTTGCTCTGTAACCAGCCCTAAACGGGTTAATGCTTGGTTTTATGAATACCTTCATTACTTACAAAAATGATCGTCGGTGAATTCCACTTCCAATGAAGGAGATTATGTTTATCTCGCAGGTAAAAAAGTGCGAATGGCCATTTTTACTTAAAATCTACAAGATGTTTTCAGAGAAATCCATGCCCATACGCTCTTTTCGACGTGACGAAATGCGAAATTCGTACCGCTCTTCATGGAAAGTGATGCCGCAACTATTCGTGAACAAGGATGAAAATGTCATGGAAATCTGCCTAGAATTGGCTGAGATATAGCGTTTTGAAGAGAGGTGGTAACTGTTTGAATTTGGTCCTTTCTTTTTTAGCCAGTTCGAAAAAAAGACGTCGTGAATAGGCACAGACTCCTTTAGTGCCCCCCCCCCCTCTGTGAAGTAAGTCCACTTAAATGTTACAATTGTGTGTGACTGGTGGAGAGCTGGCTGTAAATGGAAGGTGCTTCTTTAAGGCCGCCACCCAGGGATCCCAACACAACCTTTAAACCTAAGAGAATCGTCAGAAGTTTAAAGTGAAAAGAAATTGGCGGTGTTTGGGTTTCTGGCAGGCAGGAAAAGAATGACGAAGATTTGCATATTAGACATTAAATAGCACTTCTGACATACAAGAACCATGTCCAGACCGCTGGAGGCAGCGACTTCTAATTTTCAGAACTTGTTCTACGCACCCTGGCCGACATTTTGGCATCTGTTGCAAGTGTCGAGACCGCGTGGAAAACACCACGCATCGCGTGGAAAGTGAGAGTACTATTCGTCCCGACTCTATCAGTTTGGAATGGAATTGGGAACTGTTGTAGGCTACTGTAGATCAGCGATTGAGCATAAAGTCGGAGTTTTTTGCGCCAAATTGCCTAACCGGCTCCAAGGTTTGATTTGTCGTTTGTACATCGCCCAGATCGCTTGTAGTTTATAAAGTTACCATACGCTGAAGTAGCCTTTTGTCATTTTCGCCACTTTCGACCCAGATTTGAGGGTACCTTCCTTCAACCCCAATTTACAGCAAAATCTAGCCATGCTCACAACAACGCCCTCTCCCCGTCGGCCCAGGTGCTTCTAAATATAGAAAGGTCAATGGGGAGGGACCCGTTAGCAAACAAACGGGGACAGGTGTACTTGGTGAAAAACAGCAGGGTGGGGGACGTGTCCTAGGTAAAAGAAACAGCAGGGGCAGGTGTCCTAGGTAAAATAAACAGCAGGGGGGGGGGGGGGGGGCAGATGTCCCTGCTAATTAATTTTAATAGGAGGCAGTTGTTCATGGGGCAGGTGTCCTATCCCACTGCTCAGTATTCCAAATTTTCTGTGGTACTTGGCCTTGACGGAAACATTTCAACAAGAAACAACGGGAAACCTATTTGCACCTGCGGCAACCGCGTTGTGTCCTTGGGCAAGACACTTCACCCCGATTGCCTACATGGGGGCACGATGACGCTGTGTACTGAGGCGTACTGCACGTCGATGGTGCGCATGTCTTCAACCAATCTAACCCTGCCTGTGCTGCGGTGCAGAGTTCAGAGTTACGATGTTGGGGAGCTGACAGCTGCTCGTCGTTGCTCGGTGGTTCTCTCCGGGTACTCCGGCTTCCTCCACCCGTAAAACTGTCACGGTCACGATTAGCCATTGTGCATAAGTATGTGACCTTAAACACCAATAAATAAATAAATAAATAAATAAGGCGTACTGCACGTTGATGGTACACATGTCTTCAACCAATCTTACACTGCCTGTGCTTCAGTGCGGAGTTACGATGTTGGGGAGCTGGCAGCTGCTCGTCGTTGCTCGGTGGTTCTCTCCGGGTACTCCGGCTTTCTCCACTCATAAAACTGTCACGGTCATGATTAGCCATCGTTGAGCTGGTTCTAATGAGTGGTTATAAGTTATGTTTTTGAGGCAAAAAAAAGAAAAAAAAACATTAATTATTCAAGAATTCTGTTTACATGTGTCGTCTGCCTTTCGTGTTTGGTAAAACGTTAAACAAAAACAAATAATAGAACATCCACTGTCTACAACATTCATGGATTTTAAAAATAGGCTGTTGATAATTTGCCTGAGCTGAATTATTTTAAAAGTAAGACAGGCGAACATTTGGCATTCGATTCAGTTTCGAATATTTTCATCAATTCGATTCGAATCAAAATCATCTCAATTATTCGAAAAAAAAAATGAATTGCGGAAAGTTTGAGATTTCTCACATTTCTCCATTATCGACTTTCTGGAGATGACACCTCATCCAGCATTTTTTTAAGGAACGTACATTGGGAGGATGTGGCACACAAAAGGCCATATCTGCTCATGATTCTTATTAACCCTAAAAACCTAAAATTTTATGGTAAATCAGAAGTTGACAGCTCGTCAGTAGACACAATAAACGCTAAAGTGAACAGTAGAATCGGTGATGATATGACCCTACAGGCCTTTGGAGTGTATGATTAAATACAAGATAGACTCGCCTATTTCGCTATATACCGTTGTGTACGATGAGGCGGTACCACTTCAGGAAATACAGTATTCTTGATAGGGTTAATATTGACATTCCCTGCCAAACCACAGTCTTCAGTCTCTCAGATAAGCTGATCGAACGAGTTTATTCCATGAGAGACCAGGAACCCTGATGGCACGGTGTATGGGGGAGGGAGAGGAGGAGTAAGCCGCCCCTGGCCATAGCCGGGGAGGCAAGGGGCATGCCATTATCCGGAAGGTCCGTGTGATCTCTTTCTGCAACGACTGTTCGTATAAAGGATTATAGGGAAGAGTTTAGAAGAAAAACATCTGAGAAAATACGGAATTTCAATGGCGATTGTTGTCCCTATGGGACATTTAATGTGGCTTTAAGTGGTCAGTCGAGACACAGTTTGTCACACTTCAGACAGACGGTACGTGTAATGGACCATTGCGTTTCGTGTCCGCAATCCTCATCATATTACCACTACTGTGGCAGTGCGCACCGACATGACTCGATAAAGAAAGATGAATGTTTTCGAAAGCTTTAGTATTATAGATGGCGCCTTATTCCACTCGGGGGACTATATACTATACCATTGATGTATGTATTCAACGTAGCCCGATACAATACAGGCATTGAGAAATGTGCTAGATACACTACGCGTGGAATCCCTCCTAGGTATCAAAACGTCATGTAAGAATGCATCTGCCTGGTCGTTTCGCATCTGATTGGCGTTATGGCGTGAATTAATTGCTTTGCGACAAAACAAGGGCAAGCAAGAAAAGTAAACAGCTTAATCCACTTGTACCAAGTTAAACGGAGCATAAATACGGAACACAACTCGGATAGAGTACGGAAGATAGGAATTAACGACCCATGTTGGAGTTTTTCCTGTATTTCACGCGCGCCGTCCGCGTACGTGAAATACAGGAAAAAACTTCAACTCGGATGGGAGATTACAGCCCCCCCCCCCCCCCCCCCCCGTACCCCGTACTCGTTCTCAGCGTCGAGAAAACACGCGCTGGCATTGGAAAACATACCATACAAACTTGAAATAAAATGATCTTACATGTTGGAAAATGTTTGCGGCATCGCCACCATTCTTCGTACATGTATACATACCATACAACAAACAACTTACTAAAAATGTATGCATCTATTGTATGTACCTTTTGTACCTCTGGTGTGGTTTAATGAGAGAATAAAGTTCCAATTCACATTCAAGTTGAGTTCTGTCTTATTGTCAGAAGTAATCATACAGTTTGTAAAGAAATGTCTAATCATAACGCTGAAATTAAAATTTAATACTATATGCTGTATACGTGAGGCGTTTTAAAATATCGTTTTGGGTGAGTTTGGGTGGAGTGGGGCGAGTGGGTGTAAGTCTTTTAAGTTCTGTCTTAATATTACACTTTCAGATTGACGCTTGTCTTTGCCATGAAATCCTGTCGAGAACCCCAAACACATGTTGCTTGAACTTTCTAAATAATCTTCGACACATATTCAAAAAACATAATCAAATTTTAAACCTATAGAATTCGAATAGTGCACACGATAAATGATCTCTTATAAACAAACAATGTAAATATACACGTTGTCAGTGGAGTATGACAGAATATGCGTTCGTTCTTTAAAAACAAATGACAATCATTTTTCATTGAATATTTTAAGGAGAACTGTGCTTTACATGTGCGAATACAGTAGTTCACAAGCCTTACTGTGGAAGAGTTGTATTATTCAATTTCAAGAACGACGCGGGTTGAGAGTTAATTAATTTTTCATTATTTTAATCCGATTGTCTCTGTCACTTTTTGTCAACTTTAACTGCCGAGAAGACGCTAATATTTTGTTGTTTGATTATCGTTGAATCATGAAAGCTGTTTGTTGGACATTTTAATCCCACAGATTAGGTAAGTTTTTAAAATGTCTTCATATTAAATAAATAATATATCAACAGTTCATTATATTGAATGATAGATTTTCCGTGAATAATTTATATATTTTCCAGATCTAACATAGCTGTATGATACAGTGTCGAGAGGTTCACTGAACCCTCCTGACAGTGTATCATACGCCTTAGTTGGCTGTTATAGGCAAATGCCTACTGGATTACGCCTCGAAGATATCACACACCCAAAGTTATGAATTCAGTTACGTGATGGCGACGATCCTCGACGTACTGTTTGGCATTGCGTATTTCTAACGCAGATTGACAGTAGACATATATGTCAAACGCGATTTCGCATGATTGGTGTATTAATTATGCATCCCTTTATATAAGAATCCCTTGAGACGTTGGCTAGTATGAATATTGTAGGGTAGTATAGGTTGGGCTCATTTACTCACGTTCTCTTCTAATAGATCCCTATCCCTGTACTACGTTTATAGTTATAGTTATGGCTAGTATAAATATTGTACGGTAGTATAGGTTGGGCTCATTTACTCATGTTCTCTTCTAATAGATCCCTATTCCTGTGCTACGTTTATAGTTAATTGCTTTTGGGAATTATAAAGATATTATATTTGTCCAACCCGTGGCAGATTTGTCTTGTTCGTGCAATAGCCTGTGGGGTGGGTAGGTTCATCTAAAAAGATTATGTAATTTTGAAATTGAATACCATGTGTCGTTGTGTTAATGTGCTCATTATTCGTCAGTACATGGATTGTTTGGCCCCCGATCTATTGCAGTGAACTATGTGAGTTCAGTGCCATAGATCGGCTGGCAGCATAAATCTATTTATGATACATTAAATTTGTTTTTGTTGCTTGGCGATCTGTTGAGGTTAACCCCGAGGTTCAGCACAGTGTTATTGTGCATAACCACAGTTTGGTGCTGTTTAGTATACATGTGTCTGTCTGGCGATCTGTCGCATTGAACCCGGTGGGTTCAGTGCCACAGATCCCCAGACAGCGCGAAACCATTAACCTTAACAATTATTGATGACGACGACCTGTAACCTTTAATGACCTTCACACGTTTATGTTTTTACTTTGCGGAATGTAAATGATTGATTGGCTGTGGTATGGATATAAATAAACATTGAACCTGGTCGGGACTTGTAGTTCATTTTCTGCAGACCCGGTTACATTACCATGAGCATCAGGGCTGTTCGTTGTCACTTTCGTCCCTTCATACCACCTGCAGGCGTCGTGTCTGATATCAGAAATAAAACGGTACTGAATTGGGGTATTTTGTAATAAAAGTAGCTTTATATGGTGTGATTGCCGTGGGAACCCCGGGAAGGTGAGCAATTCTGTTTTACTGGTAAAATAGGACCCCCCCCCCCAAAAAAAAGGCTCTGAAGTGGGCAGCAAGGTATAAACGATTGGACAACCTTGACTTCATCCCAATGTTGCGGTCATGTGATAGTCAAAGATGCCGAAAGTGAACTTAAACACCGAAACATAAATAAATAAATAAATAAATAAATAAATAAATAAATAAATAAATAAAATAAAATAAAATAAAATAAAATAAATAAATAAATAAATAAATAAATAAATAAATAAATAAATAAATAAATATGGTGTGAACTGATTAGGAATTGGAAAGAGGAAGAAGAGGGGGTTTGCCCTCATCCAAATAAACTTGGTAATGAACAGCATACAGTATGTGGAGAGTGGATTGTAGCAAAATCACCCGTAGAGTGGGGTTATCACCCAAAGCATCACTTTCAAAATCTGCACATATGGACACAAAACACAAGCAATGTTTCAGCCAATGGACCTCCGGGTTTAACCCGGAGGTCCATTGGCTGAAACTTTGCTTGTGCTTGTTATGGTTTGCAACAAATTTGCACTTATTGCTTGGGTGGAATCTCCACTCCGCGGTTGATTTAGTGATAATACACTCTCCACGTACTGTATCTTATTGCCTCGCCAACAATCCAACTATACTTACATGGTCTTCTTTGTGTTAGTGAAGTGTTTAACTATTTGCGTAGGGAGCGCGGTGGCTCAGTAGGTAGAGGTGCAGGCTGCAAGCCGAGAGGTCCTCGGTTCGAATCCCACCTGCGGCAACCGCGTTGTGTCCTTGGGCAAGACACTTCATCTCCATTGCCCGCATGGGGGCACGATGTCGCCGTGTCGCCTGTGCTGCAGTGCGGAGTTACGATGTTGGGGAGCTGGCAGCTGCTCGTCGTTGCTCGGTGGTTCTCTCCGGGTACTCCGGCTTCCTCCACCCGTAAAACTGTCACGGTCATGATTAGCCATTGTGCATAAATATGTAACCTTAAACATCAATAAATAAATAAATAAATAACTATTTGCGTAACTCTTTACACAACGTAACCACCATAACCGGCCAGCGCTATTCACAAAAATCACCAGTTAATTTTCGTTATTTTTTTGGTCTCAAAAACATAGGTTATGACCCCTTTTTGGAATGAGCTCGTTCCAAAGAGGGGTCATAACCTATGTTTTTGAGACAAAAAATGAAAAAAAAAAGTTATTCAAGAATTTTGTTTGTAAGTGTCGTCTGCTTTTCATTTTAGGTAAAGAGTTAAAACATTTTTTTCATGAATGCCTCACAATTTCCCGCCAGAAAACAGCTTATGACTTCATAAAACGACCTCACCCATCAAAAGTGAATATATATATCTCAACTCACCCTTTCAACATTGTGTTCCAGAAAGGTATTGTGTGCAATATTATTTGCCGCAAATAGACATATGATTCGTTTGTTTCGAAAGCTAGGGACATGTATCAATATCGTGTCTGGCGGTTTTATCGGTAGAGGAAGGAGGAGGACCTGGAGAGAACCACCGCGCAACGATGAGTTGGACTCTCTAACTTACCAACTCGTCACAAGCAGGGTTAGCAACGATGGAAGGTAAGTGTAACTTCAGCGTGCCTATCTACTAAGTGCACAGTGCCACCGAAAATCGGGTTGAAGTGTCTTGCCTAAGTACACAGAGCAGATGATGCGGGTCAGAATCGAACCGTCGACTTTAGATCCCCTGTACAAGGCTCTTACCAATGATCTACGGAGACAACATGCTGGAGTCAATACTATAAAAAAATTTACAGTTGTATTTTCTAGAATTGTCTAGTTATGACTTTAAATGGGTTGAAATGAACCATTATCTTTTTCAAAGATGTGGCAATTTGCCAGTCGGCAAATTGCCATATCTTTTAAAATGCTAATGATTCATTTTAGTCAGTTATATTAATAGGTATAAAATACAATTATAGACTAGACTTTATGATTCTGGAGAATCATGGCTTTTCCCGACAAGATTCCATGATTTTTTATGACCCTGGTGTGTCTGAAGAATTGTTTTTAATTGTATCATTAAAGTATTTTTTGATGTCTTGAGAAACGTGGGTATAATAGTCTCAAATGACCCAGTGTGATAAAAGGGTGTGTTCTCCGAACGTCAACTTTCTTAAAATCACATACTGCAGTATTGTTGTTTTAGCAGTTACAGTGAGGTCCCTAACAGAAAAGGAGGGAAGAACATAGCTTATGATGGATATATCTACAGACACATCCGGAAAGGTGGCGACAAAATATACTGGAGATGCACCACATCCGGTTGTTCAGGTTCTCTAACTACATTAGACAACATACCAGTAAGTTTCGGAAGACAACAGCACAATCACCCCGCTGACCACACTGGAGTCGTCACAAAACAGATACTTAATCAAATCGACCGACGCTGCATGGAAGACGTAAGGCCAATACCATCTATCTATGAAGAAGAACTAAATAAGCTACGAGACCAAGAATGGGATGACGACACCCAAATAATTGTACAGAGACTCCCTACCTTCAACTCCAGAAGATCAGCTTTATACAGAGCACGCCGCCAGCAAACTCCTAAACTTCCAGAGACTCTTGCTGACATCAGCCTAGAAGGAAGATGGACACAAACAGCCACTGGTGACCGATTTCTTCTTTTCGACGACAGCCAACAAACAGACCGTATCATCGCATTTGCCACCACAGAAAGCCTGACACATCTCTCAGCTGCCAACACCTTCTTCTGCGATGGAACCTTTTACACCTGTCCACGTATGTTTCGTCAGATATATTCTATCCATACACAGATAAATGGTACAATGACTCCAGTTGTCTATGCCTTACTTCCTTCCAAAAGTCAGAGCATATACGCCAGAATGTTCACTCTCCTCAAAGAACACATGACGACACTGAACCTACCATTCAACGCCACAACAGCATTTGCCGACTTCGAAGTAGCCGCCCACAATGCCATACGCCAGGTTCTTCCAAACGTCACCATAAATGGTTGTTTCTTCCATTTTACCCAATGTATATGGAAAAAGACACAAACTACCGGACTTCAAACTTTGTATAGAGACAACAAAGATGTTAGAACACTAATTCGCCGAGCAGCCGCTCTTCCATTAGTACCCCTAGAAAGCATAGAAGAAGTGTGGTTCAACACACTAGAAGCCTTGGAAGAAACAGAAATTCCTCATGATACCCTGCCTTTCACTGATTATGTTACAGAACAGTGGGTTGATGCTGGCGGCAGAACTACATGGAACCACTTCAACACAGATGGACCACGAACAACAAATAACCTAGAAGCTTGGCATGGTAAACTTAAAAGAAAGGTTCAACACACGCACACCCAAATATCTTTACAATCATCAAGACCTTCCAGGACATACAGAATGCAACTGACATCAATCGACTCAAGAGAGAAGCAGGGGGAACCGTCCGCCCAAGGGCAAAAAGGTACATGACTATCGACTGTCGCATTCGTACGCTCAAAGAAAGACTGCAGAGAGGAACCATCACAACCATGGAATATGTAGATTTAGCATCGGAATTACTCCACTTGGGTTAAAAATGTATTGATATTTTTTGTAATTTATTGTTGTTGTATCTTTATTGTTGCTGTATAATTATATGTTTATTAATTTCTTTTTTTCCAATTTTCTTCGATACAAAACTTTATTATTATTTTATTTTCATTTTTTTTAAATACAAAATTATTTTATTTTTTTTCATTTTTTTGTATTTATTTATTTTTTTTATTTTTTTCAATTCTTCTTTTGTGAAAAATATATGATAATTATATTGAAAACCCTTTGTAATAAAATATTTATAGTGTTAAAACTCTCTTGTTATCTGTACCTAACAATGCTATTCGCACATTGATTTTCGCGAAGTTCTTATTAGTGAAAGCTCCCCTTTGTGTGCCCCATAATTAACTTCAGTGAAGATGAACATCGAGATTAATTTTCTAAAAGTTGACGTTCGGAGATACAGTCTTTATATTAATATCAGCGTCTGAGAATCAGCGTCTGATGTAAATAGCCCATTGTATCTCAAATTTATCTAAAATTTCGATATTTGACGGTTTGTGGAGGGTTAATGAAGGCTTGCGAGAATAATTCTTCTCCAGGGTTTATTTGTTCTTAAAAATCTGTAAGAACCAGTTGAAGATAAACACAGAAAATGTGAACTTTAAATTCTTAAGAATGTCAATTATCTCCTATTAGACCACAGGTGTTATGCATGATTATGTCATTTTTCACACCTTGTAGAGCTCACCTATCACCTGTCTGTTAATAGCAGAAGTAAATTTCTCTCCAATTGGTTTTTCCCCGTAGATTAGTTTTATTTATTACAATGAAGATATCCATACATACAACGACAAACATGAAGTTATAAACTACAATAATTACATACGAAAATAGGAAGTGTTGTTTGTACATATGTGTAGATAAAATATACCCTGGGACGGAGAAAGGGAGTATAGTCGTCCTACAAACTGGAAAATATCTAGCCCCACTGCCGGGGAAATGTTGGCGCCATGCACCATTGCATTTGATAACCGCCTTACAGAGTAGTAAATATACCTGCCCCCCCCCCCCCCCTTCCCATGTTGGGGACCCCCACCTTTTATTGTAAGGTTCCTTAGGCACAACATAGCGTCAGTAAGATGGATATATATTGCCACGTCGCCACTCTGGGGCGGAGGAGGGGCAGTGTATAGCCGTTTTGCAGACTAGTATATACCTGGACCCACTGTCGGGGAAATGCTAGAGTGTCAACACTATTTGATATTATAAGTAACTGATCTCATTGTAGCTAACGTTATTTACTGCTTTCTTATCATGCAGTGGCGGGACGCGGTGGCATTGTGGTAGCCGGTTCTCGTCAGATCACCGAAGTTAAGCAACGTTGAGCCTGATTAATCACTGGATGGGTGGCCGTCTGAGCGATCAATTCGGACTTCCATGCTGTGAACTTGGGCAAGGCACTTAACTCTGATTCTCCATATGGGGGCACGATGCCGCCATGTACTAAGGCGTACTGCACGTCGACGGTACGCATGTCTTCAACCAATCTAACCCTGCATGTGCTGCAGTTCGGAGTTACGATGTTGGAAGCTGGCACCTGCATGTCGTTGCCCGGTGGTTCTCTTCAGGTACAGCGGCTTCCTCCACCCGTAGATTAGCCATTGTGCATAAGTATATGCCCTTAAACACCAATAAATAAACTAGACTTTATGATTCTGGAGAATCATGGCTTTTCCCGATGAGATTCCATGATTCTTTATGACCCCACAGTGTCTGATGAATTGTTTTTAACTGTCTGACTGAAGTTCCTTCACTGATGTTATGAGAAAGGTGAGTATAGTAGTCTCAAATGACTCAGTTTGATAAGAAAATTGTTTAGGTAAAAACCATCATTAACGGTGGAGTGGGTTAATATCAATATCGTCGTCCGACAAGTTAATGACCCACAAAAGGAGTTATGTTTGTTTCACACATACCCACTGAGTGCTGTGTCTATTTGAAAATGGTCCATTTTATCTCAAATGTATCCAAAATATTGATGTCTGGCAATTTGTAGAGGGTTAACAAGTGCTAACAGGAATATTTTTCCATGCAACTTGTAATGTCACACTAAGAACTGCAAATGGCCATTTTTTCTTTAAAATCTTCCAAGATGTTTTCAGAGAAATCCCTGCGCATACGCTCTTTTCCAATTCGACGTGACGAAATGGGAAATTCATGTCGCTCTTCATGGAAACTGATGCCACAACGATTCATGAACAAGGAGTGAAAATTTCATGAAAATCTGCCTAGAATTGGCTGAGATATGGTGTTTTGGAGAGAGGAGGTAATTGTTTGAATTTGGTCCTTCCTTTTCAAGCAAGTTCGAAAAAAGACGTCGGGAATGGGCGTAGAATCCTTCAGTGCCTCCTCGCTGGAGTAAGTCCACTTAAATGTTACAATTGTGTGTGACTGGTGGAGAGTTGACTGTAAATGGAAGTTGCTTCTTTAAGACAGCCACCCAGGGATCCCAACACAACCTTTAAACCTACGAGAATCTCAGAAGTTTAAAGTCAAGAGAAATTGGCGGTGATTGGGTTTCTGGCAGGCAGGAAAAGATTGACGAAGATTTGCATATTGGACATTAAAATAGCAATTCTGACATGCACGAACGGTGTTCAGACCGCTGGAGGCAGCGACTTGAAATTTTCAGAACTTGTTCTACGAACCCTGGCCGACATTTTGGGATCTGTTTGGAGTGTCCGGACCGCGTGGAAAACACCATGCATCGCTTGGAATGTGAGAGTACTATTCGTCCCGACTCTATCAGTTTGGAATGGACACGGGCAGTGTTGTAGACGACTGTAGAGCTGCGATTGAGCATAACGTCCCAGGTTTCGGTGCCACATTGCCTAACCAGCTCCAAAAAAGCGGCGGGGGAGGGGTATCCTGACACTATCTTTAAACCTTAGATAATCGTCAGAAGTTGAAGTGAAAAGAAATCGGCGGTGAGTAGGTTTTTTGGCGGGAAACGATTCACGAAAATTTGCCAATTAGACATTAAAATTGCACTTCTCACAAACATGAACCGTGTCTAGACCGCTGAAGGCAGCGACTTCTAATTTTCAAAACTTGTTCTACGCACCCTGGCCGACATTTTGGCATCTGTTGCGAGTGTCGAGGCCGCGGGAAGAACACCACTCATCGCGTGGAAAGTGAGAGTACTATTCGTCCCGACTCTATCAGTTTGGAATGGACTTGGGGATTGTTGTAGACTAGTGTAGAGCAGCGATTGAGCATAAAGTCGGAGTTTTTTGTGCCAAATTGCCTAACCGGCTCCAAGGTATGATTTTTCGTCTGTACATCGCCCAGATTGCCTGTAGTTTATACCGTTACCATACGTTGAAGTAGCCTTTTGTCATTTTCGCCACTTTCGACCCAGATTTGAGGGTACCTTCCTTCAACCCCATTCTATAGCAAAATCTAGCCATGCTCCCAACAACGCCCTCTCCCCGTCGGCCCGGATGCTTCTAAAAATAGAAAGGTCAATGGGGAGGGGCCCGTTAGAAAACAAACGGGGGACAGGACAGGTGTACTTGGTGAAAAAACAGTTGTGTGAACATCCCCAGAAGTGAAAACCTATGCTCAGTGGTTGTAATCAAGATGTTAATTTAGACTCCCATTACGGCCAAGATACTACAGAATGCAAATGGGTGGGTGGCGGGCATCACCACTGGATCTAATGTTGTATTTCATGTTTTCTTTTTTTCTTTATTAGGCTTTTCCCTCTGGAAAATACTATTGTTTTTCTACGGATTATTATTTTTTTTCTTTTTTTTTTCTTTTTTTTAGGCTTTTCCCTCTGGAAAAGACTATTGTTTCTCTACGGATTATTATTATTATTAATTTTTTTTTTTTTGGGGGGGGGGGGGGGGTTCCACACATTTTGTCCGTACGATTCAGAAACCATTTTCGAACCGATTTTCACGAAATTTTGCACTCGCATAGAGGGGCACAAAATCTAAAAACGTACCGAAGCGGAATTTTCGCTTTAACCCTTATTTCGCCAGAATTGGCAAAAAAACTGCCAAAATTTGGGTTTATCGGCACTTTCTCGAAACACGTCTTTAGGATTTTTTTTAAATATTCATAATTACTACACCTGGCTATGACACAACCTTTGATACACACGACATATTAGGCGATGCATATGGTAACCCTCCACAGGCTGCCAAACATCGAAATTTTGATGAAATGGGCCGGTTTCAGACCCCCACAGCACCCAAACGATACCCGAGAGGTAAACATAACTTCCTTTATTGGAAGTGGAATTAACCGAGGATTATTTTTGTAAGTAATAAGGGTGTTCAGAAAACCAAGTGTTAACCCGTTTTGGGCTGGTTAAACAGCAATACCCCAAAAAAGCTCAAAACTTCATGTTTTCCGTGGATTTCTCTAAACCAGTCTTGTAGATTTTCAAGAAAAAGTGGTCACTCTCAGGTCTTGGTGTGACATTACAAGCTGCATGGATAAAATATTCCGGTCAGCATTAGTTAACCCTCCCCGAGCTGCTAAACGTAAAATTTGTGATAAAATGGGCTGTTTTTAGACACCAACAGCACCCAAACGATATACCACACAGAAAGGGGCCTTCATTTATCGGACGCAAAATTGATCGGAAAATATTTTTGAAAGTGGTAAGGGTATTCAAAATTTGACGTCTTAACCCATTTTTGGCTGGTTAAAGAGAGATACCCATTAAAATCTTAAAATACCCGTTTTCTGTGGATTTCTCTAACAACATCTTGGAGGTTTTCAAGAAAAATCGGCTATTTGCAGGTCTTGGTGTGACATTACAAGTCGCATGAACAAAATATTCCGGTCAGCATTAGTTAACCCTCCCCGGGCTGCTGAAGGTCAAAATTGCGATAAAATGGGCTGTTTTTGCACACCAACAGCACCCAAAGGGTACACCACAAAGAAAAGTGCCTTCTTTTATCGCGCGTACAATTTATACGGAAACATTTTTGTAGGTAGTAAGGGTATTCAAAAGTCGACGTCTTAACCCATTTTGGGCAGGCTAAAGAGAGATATCCCTTGAAAGCTTTAAAGTCCCATTTTCTGTGAATTTCCCTAACGGTAACTTGTAGGGTTTCAAGACAAATTGACTATTCGTAGGTCTTCATGTGACATTACAAGATGCATGGACAAAATACTCCGGTGAGCGTTTTTTAACCATCTACAAGCTGCCAAGCATCGTAATGTTGTTAACATGGACTGTTTTCAGACACGCACAGCACCTAATGTATACATGAGAGATAAACATAATCTCCTTTGTTTGAAGTGGATTTCACAGAGGACCATTTTTGTAAGTAATAAGGGTATTCAAAAAGCCAAGCGTTAACCCCTGAAGGGGAGGTTAACAGGGATACCCATCAAAAGCTTAAAAAATCGTTTTCCCTGGATTTCTACAAACATTTTGTGGGGTTTTCAAGAGAAAATGGCCGTTGATAGGTCTTGGTGTCATATGACCAGTTGCATGGATCAATTATTCTGGTAGGCATTTGTTAACCCTTCATGGGCTGCTAAATGTAAAACAATTGAGGAAATAGTCTGTTTTTGGACACCAACAACATCAAATGGAAATGCCACAGAGAAACGTAACTTCTTTAACCAGACGCAAAACTGATAGGGAAACATTGATATTGATATTAACCCATTCTACCATTAATGATGGGTTTTACCTAAACATTTTTTTATCAAACCCAAACCGAGTCATTTGAGACTACTATACTCACCTTCTCATAACATCAGTGAAGAAACTTTAGTGAGACAGTTAAAAACAATTCATCAGACACTGTGGGGTCAAGAAAAATCATGGAATCTAATCGGGAAAAACCATGATTCTCCAGAATCATAAAGTCTAGTTGCCATTATTTTCCGCAGACGTATTTTTGTCTTTGCTTCTTGGGGAAATTTCTTGCTGCTAAATACAACGAAGGTGTGTTATTTGATGTCGTCAGAACCGTCAGGTGGTCGGGTCCGAAACCGCACCTCGCAGAAGATTTAGTGGGGGGTGTCGATTTAACAAGTAATGTAGGCAGCGTCCACGGCATGGGCTGTCTGTCTTTAATCCGACAAAACAGGGTTAAGGCTTGGTTTTTTGAATACCCTTATTTATTTATTTATTTATTTATTTATTTATTTATTTATTTATTTATTTATTTATTTATTTATTTATTGGTGTTTAAGGTCACATACTTCTGCACAATGGCTAATCGTGACCGTGACAGTTTTAGAGGTGGAGGAAGCCGGAGTACCCGGAGAGAACCACCAAGCATCGACGAGCAACTGTCAGCTCCTCAACATTCTCACTCTGTTCAGGCTCCGCTCAGGCAGGGTTAAAGAGGTTGAAGACATGTGTAGCATCGACGTGCAGTATGCCTTAGTACACGGGGACATCGTGCCCCCATGTCGGCAACCGGGCCAAAGTGCCTTGCCCAAGGACACAACCTGAGTCGTCCCGGACGGGGATCGAACTCGGGACCTCTAGCATAGAAGTACAACAGTCTACCACTGAGCCACCGCGCTCCCTTGAATACCCTTAATACTATCATACATTATCCCTCTGGAATTCTAAGTCTGATAAATGAGGTCATGTTTATCTATTGCATACCCATTTTGTTGCCCGAAAACAGCCGATTTTATTAAAATATTGACGTTTAGCAGCCTGTAGAGGGATTAACAACCGACTAGCAAAAATTTTGACGTTTAGCAGCCTGTAGAGGGATTAACAAACGACTAGCGGAATATTCTATCTGTGCAATTTGTAAGACCTGCCAATGTCAAATTGTTCTTGAAAATCCCCAACAAGCAGTTAGCGAAATCCACGGAAAATGTAAATTTTAAGCGTTTAAGGGGCATCCCTCCTTATTCAGTCCAAAATGGGTTAAGTTTCATTCTTTTAAATACCCTTACTACTTACAAACCTTAAACACCAATAAATAAACAATATCATGCAGTGCAGTGTGGAATATGAAGTGAGGCGGTCCAAAACATTTTAACAAGAAATACGGGAAACTTATTTGCAGTAACGCTACAAACATGAACTTGATTTTAGGACCATTCCATGGACAGTTTAAAGCCTACTTCGATATCAGCGTCCCTTATTCTCAACCTTTCAGTGCATCACTGCAGTATTTCACCCGAATCGAGTTCTGACGTCATGCAAGTTTGGTCGACATGCTTTCAATTCTGTTATTGCTAACTACATATTTATAATTTCATTATTTCTGATCGGAATTTTGAAAATGACACACGCAGACAGAGTTTTCTGAAAAACTCGATTCTGCAAAACGTTTTAGTGAAATTTCATTTTTTTTATTTTAAATTTCGATGGCTCTTGTCGAAAAGGGGTTAATTACTGATCGTTCCAAACAAGATCAAAGACTGACGCCGAAGATTAAAAACAGACAGAGAATCTTCTAAAAATATACATGTGCAATCCTAAAATGCAATAAATCAAGTCTTTTTTCACGTTTTATGCATGTTTTATGAGAGAAACATGTCCAATCGTATCATTGAATCATTTTTAGGTATATGTGGGTGAGACATTTTGTATACGGACAAAATACACACTAAATAAAACAATTGGCATTATTTTCCGATGACGTATTTTTATCTTTGCTTCTTGGGGAAATCCATTCTGCTAAATATGACGAAGGAATGTTATCTAATGAGGTCGGGTGGTCGGGTCTGACAGCCCACCTCGCAGTAGATTTAATGGGGGTGTCGATTTTACACGTAATTTAGGCAGCATACATGGCATGGGCTGTCTGTCTTTAATCAGGAAAAAACAGGTTAAGGCTTGGTTTTTTGAATACCCTTAATACTATCAAACATTATCCCTCGTGAATTCTGATTCTGATAAAAGAGGATATGTTTATCTATTACATACGCATTTGGAGCCCGGTAACAGCCAATTTTATCAAAATTATGACGTTTAGCAGTCTGTAGAGGGGTTAGCAAATTATTAGCGGAATATTCTATCCATGCAACTTGTAATACCAACCAAGACCTGCCAATGTCTAATTGTTCTTGAAAATCGCCAACAACCAGTTGGCGAACTCCACGGAAAATGTAAATTTTATGCTTCTGAGGGGTATCTCTCCTTATCCAGTCCAAAATGCGTTCAGCTTCATTCTTTTAAATACCCTTACTATATACAAAACTGATCTTCTGTGAATTCTACGCGCAGTAAAAGAAGTTTTGTTTAGCCTTTACATACCCATTGGGTGCAGTTGGTGTCTCAAAGCAGCCCATTTTGTCAAACTTTCGGTGTTCAGATGCTGGTGTAGAGCTAACAAATCCTGACCGGAATATTTTGTCCATGCAACATGTAATGGCACACTAAGACCTATGAATGACCATTTTTTTCTTGAATTTTACAAGATCTTTTTAAAGAAATCCAGGGAAAACTTGAATTTTTAAGCCTTTGATGGGTATCGCTGTTTAACCAGCCCAAAACGGGTTAAGGCTTGGTTTATTGAATACCCTTATTACTTACCAAAATTATCCTCGGTGATTTCCACTTCCAAGAGAGGAAGTTATGTTTATTTCCCAGCTACAGGTTGGGTGCTGTGTGCGTCTGAAAACAGCCCATTTCAACAAAATTACAAAGCTTGGCAGCCTGTGGAGGGTTAATAAACGCTCACCGGAATATTTTGTCCATGCCACTTGTAATGTCACACAAAGACCTGCGAGTAGTCAATTTTTCTTGAAAACCTACAAGATGTTTTTAGAGAAATCCACAGAAAATTCTAATTTTAAGATTTTAAGGGGTCTCTCTCTTTATCCTGCCCAAAAAGGGTTAAGACTTCAACTTTTGAATATCCTTACTACTTACAAAAATGTTTCCGTATAGAGTGTGGGCTCGATAAAAGAACGCACTTTTCTTTGTGGCGTACCCATTGGGTGCTGTTGGCGTCCAAAAACAGCCCATTTTATCACAATTTTGACTTTCAGCAGCCCATGGAGGGTTAACAAATGCTCCCCTTAGTATTTTGTCCATGCAACTTCTATTGCCACACCAAGACCTGGGAGTAACAAATTTTTCTTGAAAATCTACAAGATTCGTTTAGAGAAATCCACGGAAAACATGATTTTTTTAGCTTTATGGGGGTATTGCTGTTTAACCAGTCCGAAACGGGTTAATGCTTGGTTTTATGAACACCCTTATTACTGACAAAAATGATCCTCGGTGAATTCCACTTCCAATAAAGGAAGTTATGTTTATCTCTCATGTATTGTTGGAGTGTAGTGGGGGCCTGAAACCGACCCATTTCATCAAAATTTCGATGTTTGGCAGCCTGTGGAGGGTTACCATATGCATCGCCGAATACCTCGTATGTATCAAAGGTCGTGTCACAGGCAGGTCTAGAAATGATGAATGTTTAAAAAAAATCTACAAGACGTGTTTCGAGAAAGTGCCGATAAACCCCAATTTTGGCAGTTTTTTACCAATTCTGAGGAAATAAGGTTTAAATCGAAAATTCCGCTTTTGGTACATTTTTAGATTTTGTGCTCCTCTATGCGTGTGCAAAATTTTGTGAAAATCGGTTCGAAAATGGCTTCTGAATCGTACGGACAAAATGTGCGGAAAAAAAACAAAAAAAAAACCAAAAACTAGACTTTATGATTCTGGAGAATCATGGCTTTTCCCGATTAGATTCCATGATTTTTCTTGACCCCACAGTGTCTGATGAATTGTTTTAAACTGTCTCACTAAAGTTCATTCATTGACGTTATGAGAAAGGTGAGTATAGTAGTCTCAAATGACTCGGTTTGGGTTTGATAAAAAATGTTTAGGTAAAACCCATCATTAATGGTAGAATGGGTTAATATCAATATCAATGTTTCCCTATCAGTTTTGCGTCCGGTAAAAGAAGTTACGTTTCTCTGTGGCATTTCCATTTGATGTTGTTGGTGTCCAAAAACAGACTATTTCCTCATTTTTTTTTACATTTAGCAGCCCATGAAGGGTTAACAAATGCCTACCAGAATAATTGATCCAGGCAACTGGTCATATGACACCAAGACCTATCAACGGCCATTTTCTCTTGAAAACCCCACAAAATGTTTGTAAAGAAAAGCAGGGAAAACAATTTTTAAGCTTTTGATGGGTATCCCTGTTAACCTCCCCAACAGGGGTTAACGCTTGGCTTTTTGAATACCTTTATTACATTTCAAAAATGGTCCTCTGTGAATTCCACTTGAAACAAAGGAGATTATGTTTATCTCTCATGTATACATTAGGTGCTGTGCGTGTCTGAAAACAGTCCCATGTTAACAACATTACGATGCTTGGCAGATTGTAGATGGTTAAAAAACGCTCACCGGAGTATTTTGTCCATGCAACTTGTAATGTCACATAAAGACCTACGAATAGTCAATTTGTCTTGAAACCCTACAAGTTACCGTTATGGAAATTCACAGAAAATGGGAATTTAAAGCTTTCAACGGATATCTCTCTTTAGCCTGCCCACAATGGGTTAAGACGTCGACTTTTGAATACCCTTACTACTTACAAAAATGTTTCTGTATAAATTGTACGCGCGATAAAAGAAGGCACTTTTCTTTGTGATGTACCCTTTGGGTGCTGTTGGTGTGCAAAAACAGCACGTTGTATCGCAATTTTGGCCTTCAGCAGCCCGGGGAGGGTTAACTAATGCTGACCGGAATATTTTGTTCATGCGACTTGTAATGTCACACCAAGACCTGCAAATAGCCGATTGTTCTTGAAAACCTACAAGATGTTGTTAGAGAAATCCACAGAAAACGGGTATTTTAAGATTTTAATGGGTATCTCTCTTTAACCAGCCCAAAATGGGTTAAGACGTCAAATTTTGAATACCCTTACCACTTTCAAAAATATTTTCCGAACAATTTTGCGTCCGATAAATGAAGGCCCCTTTCTCTGTGGTATATCGTTTGGGTGCTGTTGGTGTCTAAAAACAGCCCATTTTATCACAATTTTTACGTTTAGCAGCTCGGGGAGGGTTAACTAATGCTGACCGGAATATTTTATCCATGCAACTTGTAATGTCACACCAAGACCTGAGAGTGACCAATTTTTCTTCAAAATCTACAAGACTCGTTTAGTGAAATCATTGATGTTATGAGAAAGGTGAGTATAGTAGTCTCAAATGACTCAGTTTGATAAGAAAATTGTTTAGGTAAAAACCATCATTAACGGTGGAGTGGGTTAATATCAATATCGTCGTCCGCCAAGTTAATGACCCACAAAAAGAGTTATGTTTGTTTCACACATACCCACTGAGCGCTGTGTCTATTTGAAAATGGTCCATTTTATCTCAAATGTATCCAAAATATTGATGTCTGGCAGCTTGTAGAGGGTTAACAAGTGCTAACAGCAATATTTTTCCATACAACTTGTAATGTCACACTAAGAACTGCAAGTGGCCATTTTTTCTTTAAGAACTTCCAAGATGTTTTCAAAGAAATCCCTGCGCATGCGCTCTTTTCCAGACGAAATGCGAAATTCATGTCGCTCTTCATGGAGAGTGATGCCACAACTATTCCTGAACAAGGAGTGAAAATTTCATGGAAATCTGCCTAGAATTGGCTGAGAGAAGGTGTTTTGGAGAGAGGAGGTAATGGTTTGAATTTGGTCCTTCCTTTTCAAGCCAGTTCGAAAAAAGACGTCGGGAATGGGCGCAGAATCCTTCAGTGCCTCCTCGCCGGAATAAGTCCACTTGAATGTTGCAATTGTGTGTGACTGGTGGAGAGTTGACTGTAAATGGAAGTTGCTTCTTTACTACAGCCCCCCCAGGGATCCAAACACAACCTTTAAACCTACGAGAATCTCAGAAGTTTAAAGTCAAGAGAAATTGGCGGTGATTGGACTTCTGGCAGGCAGGAAAAGATTGACGAAGATTTGCATATTGGACATTAAAATAGCACTTCTGACATACACGAACAGTGTTCAGACCGCTGGAGGCAGCGACTTGAAATTTTCAGAACTTGTTCTACGAACCCTGGCCGACATTTTGGGATCTGTTTGGAGTGTCTGGACCGCGTGGAAAACACCACGCATCGCATGGAATGTGAGAGTACTATTCGTCCCGACTCTATCAGTTTAGAATGGACACGGGCAGTGTTGTAGACGACTGTAGAGCTGCGATTGAGCATAACGTCCCAGGTTTTGGTAACACATTGCCTAACCAGCTCCAAAAGAGCGGCGGGGGAGGGGTATCCTGACACTATCTTTAAACCTTAGATAATCGTCAGAAGTTGAAGTGAAAAGAAATCGGCGGTGAGTAGGTTTTTTGGCGGGAAACGATTCACGAAAATTTGCCAATTAGACATTAAAATTGCACTTCTCACAAACATGAACCGTGTCTAGACCGCTGAAGGCAGCGACTTCTAATTTTCAAAACTTGTTCTACGCACCCTGGCCGACATTTTGGCATCTGTTGCGAGTGTCGAGGCCGCGTGAAGAACACCACTCATCGCGTGGAAAGTGAGAGTACTATTCGTCCCGACTCTATCAGTTTGGAATGGACTTGGGGACTGTTGTAGACTAGTGTAGAGCAGCGATTGAGCATAAAGTCGGAGTTTTTTGTGCCAAATTGCCTAACCGGCTCCAAGGTATGATTTTTCGTCTGTACATCGCCCAGATCGCCTGTAGTTTATACCGTTACCATACGTTGAAGTAGCCTTTTGTCATTTTCGCCACTTTTGACCCAGATTTGAGGGTACCTTCCTTCAACCCCATTCTATAGCAAAATCTAGCCATGCTCCCAACAACGCCCTCTCCCCGTCGGCCCGGATGCTTCTAAAAATAGAAAGGTCAATGGGGAGGGGCCAGTTAGAAAACAAACGGGGGGCAGGACAGGTGTACTTGGTGAAAAAACAGTTGTGTGAACATCCCCAGAAGTGAAAACCTATGCTCAGTGGTTGTAATCAAGATGTTAATTTAGACTCCCATTACGGCCAAGGTACTACAGAATGCAAATGGGTGGGTGGCGGGCATCATCACTGGATCTAATGTTGTATTTCATGTTTTCTTTTTTTCTTTATTAGGCTTTTCCCTCTGGAAAAGACTATTGTTTTTCTACGGATTATTATTTTTTTTCTTTTTTTTTTTTTTTTTTAGGCTTTTCCCTCTGGAAAAGACTATTGTTTCTCTACGGATTATTATTTTTTTTATTTTTTTTTTTTGTGGGGGGGGGTTTGGGTTTTTTTTTTTTTTTTTTTCCACACATTTTGTCCGTACGATTCAGAAACCATTTTCGAACCGATTTTCACGAAATTTTGCACTCGCATAGAGGGGCACAAAATCTAAAAACGTACCGAAGCGGAATTTTCGATTTAACCCTCATTTCGTCAGAATTGGCAAAAACTGCCAAAATTGGGGTTTATCGGCACTTTCTCGAAACACGTCTTGTAGATTTTTTTTATACATTCGTAATTGCTAGACCTGTCTGTGGCACGCCCTTTGATACACACGACATATCAGGCGATGCATATGGTAACCCTCCACAGGCTGCCAAACATCAAAATTTTGATGAAATAGGCCGGTTTCAGGCCCCCACTGCACCCAAACAATACATGAGAGATAAACATAACTTCCTTTATTGGGAGTGGAATTCACCGAGGATCATTTTTGTCAGTAATAAGGGTGTTCAAAAAACCAAGCGTTAACCCACATTGGGCTGGTTAAACAGCAATACCCCCATAAAGCTAAAGAAATTGTGTTTTCCGTGGATTTCTCTAAACGAGTCTTGTAGATTTTCAAGAAAAAATTGTCACTCCCAGGCCATGGTGTGAAAATAGAAGTTGCATGGACAAAATACTGCGGTGAGCATTTGTTAACCCTCCATGGGCTGCTAAAAGTCAAAATTGTGATAAAATGGGCTGTTTTTGGACGCCAACAGCACCCAATGGGTACGCCACAAAGAAACGTGTCTTCTTTTATCGAGCGCACAATCTATACTCAAATATTTTTGTAAGTAGTAAGGGTATTCAAAAGTCGAAGTCTTAACCCATTTTGGACAGGCTAAATAGAAAGACCCCTTAAAATCTTAAAATTCCCATTTTCTGTGGATTTCTCTAAAAACATCCTGTAGGTATTCAAGAAAAATTGACTACTCGCAGGTCTTTGTGTGATATTACAAGTTGCATGGACAAAATATTCCGGTGAGCGTTTATTAACCCTCTAGAGGCTGCCAAGCATCGTAATTTTGTTGAAATGGGCTGTTTTCAGGCACACACATCACCCAACGTGTACCTGAGAAATAAACATAATCTCCTTTGTTGGAAGTGGAATTCACCGAAGACCATTTTTGTAAGTAATAAGGGTATTCAAAAAACCAAGCGTTAACCCATTTTGTGGTTGTTAATTGTGATACCCATCAAAGGCTTAAAAATTTATGTTTTCCCTGGATTTCTTTACAAACATCTGGTAGGATTTTCAAGAGGAAATGGCCATTGATAGGTCATGGTGTCACATTACCAGTTGATTGGATAAATTATTCCGGTAAGCATTTGTTAACCCTCCATGGGCTGCTAAATGTCAAAATTTTGAAAAAAATATTCTGTTTTTGAACAACAACAACATCAAATTGGAATACAACAGAGAAATGTAACTCTTTTACCGGACGCAAATCTGACAGGGAAACATTTTTGTAAGTAGTAAATGTATTCAAAAATCAAGGTCTTAACCCATTTTTGACTGGTTAAGGAGATATACCCCTTAAAAGCTTAAAATTCCAGTTTTCTGTGGATTTCTCAAAAAAGAAAAAATTCAAGAGCAATTGACCATTCGCAGGTCTTCGAGTGACATTAAAAGTTGCATGAACAAAATGTTTCGGTAAGCATTTGTTAACCCCCCCCCCCCCCCCAGAGGCTGCCAAGCATTGACATTTGGAGAAAATGGGATGTTCTTGGGCAACCATAACACCAAATTGTACCTATGAGATAAATGTGGAAATCACCGTCGATCATTTTTCTAAGTAATGAAGATATTCACACAGCCAAGCATTAACCCTTTAGAACTGGTTAAAGAGAGATACCCCTCAAAAGGTTAAAAATTCATGTTATCTGAGGATTTCTTTAAAAACATCCCGTAGATTTTCAGGAAAAAATGGACATTCTCATATCTTAGTGTGACATTACAAGCTGCATGTACAAAATATTCTTGTAAGCATTTGTTAACCCTATGCAGGTTCTCAAACATCAAAATGTTGGTAAAATAGTCTGTGCGTACCCACAGCACCCGAAGTTGGGAGGAGGGATCAAAATAAGTGGAAGTAGAATTCACTGAGAATTATTTTTGGAAGCAATAAGAGATTTCCAAAAACAACACTTAACCCGTTTTGGGCTGGAAAAACAATGATACCCACCAAAAGCTTAAAAATCCTGTTCTCCCTGGATTTCTCTGAAAACATCTTGTAGATTTTAAAGAAAAAATGGCCATTCACAGTTCTTGGTGTGACATTACAAGTTGCATGAATAAATATCCCTGTTGGCACTTGTTAACCCTCTACAAGCTGCCAGACATCAATATTTTGGATACATTTGAGATAAAATGGACCATTTTTAAAATGACACAGCACTCAGTGAGTATGTGTCAAACAAACATAACTCCCTTTGTCGGTCATTGACTTGTTGGACGACGATATTGACATTAACCCATTCCACCGTTAATGATGGTTTTTACCTAAACAATTTTTTATCAAACTGTGTCATTTGAGACTACTATCTTCACCTTTCTCATAACATCAATGAAGGAACTTCAGTGAGACAGTTAAAAACAATTCATCAGACACTGTGGGGTCATGACAAATCATGGAATCTCATCGGGAAAAGCCATGATTCTCCAGAATCATAAAGTCTAGTTTTTTGGGGTTTTTTGGGGGTTTTTTTTTCCACACATTTTGTCCGTACGATTCCGAAGCCATTTTCGGACCGATTTTCACAAAATTTTGCACACGCATAGAGGGGCGCAAAATCTAAAAATGTACCGAAGCGGAATTTTCGATTTAACCCTTATTTCGTCAGAATTGGCAAAAAACTGTCAAAATTGGTGTTTATCGTCACTTTCTCGAAACACGTCTTGTAGATTTTTTTTAAACTTTCATCATTGATAGACCTGTCTGTGCCACGACCTTTGATACACATGACATATCAGGCGATGCATATGGTAACCCTCCACCGGCTGCCAAACATCGAAATTTTGATGAAATGGGCAGGTTTCAGGCCCCCAGAGCACCCAAACGATACACGAGAGATAAACATAACTTCCTTTATTTGAAGTGGAATTCACCGGAGATTATTTTTGTAAGTAATAATGGTGTTCAAAAAACCAAGCATTAACCCGTTTTGGGCTGGTTAAACAGCAATACCTCCAAAAAGCTAAAAAATTCAGGTTTTCCGTGGATTTCTCTAAACGAGTCTTGTAGATTTTCATGAAAAAATTGTCACTCCCAGGCTTTGATGTGACAATAGAAGTTGCATGGACAAAATACTTCGGTGAGCATTTGTTAACCCTCCACGGGCTGCTAAACGTCAAAATTGTGATAAAATGGGCTGTTTTTGGACGCCAACGGCACCCAACGGGTACGCCACAAAGAAAAGTGGTTTCTTTTATCGAGTGCACAATCTATATGGAAACATTTTTGTAAGTAGTAAGGGTATTCAAAAAACGAAGTCTTAACCCATTTTAGGCAGGCTAAAGAGAGAGACCCCTTAAAATCTAAAAATTCCTGTTTTTTGTGGATTTCTTTAAATACATTCCATAGGTTTTCAAGAAAAATTGACTACTTGCAGGTCTTTGTGTGACATTACAAGTGGCATGGACAAAATATTCCGCTGAGCGTTTATTAACCCTCTACAGAATGCCAAGCATCATAATTTTGTTGAAATGGGCTGTTTTCGGACACACACAGCACGCAATGTATGTCCGAGAGTTACACATAATCTCCTTTGTTGGAAGTGGAATTCACTGAGGACCATTTTTGTAAGTAATAAGGGTATTCAAAAACCCAAGCGTTAACCCCTTTTGGGGTGGTTATTAGCGATACCATCAAAAGCTAAAAAAAATCATGTTTTCCGTGGATTTCGTTACAAACATCTTGTAAGTTTTCAACAGAAAATGGCCATTGATAGGTCTTGGAGTCACATTACCAGTTGCATGGATAAAATATTCCAGTAAGCATTTGTTAATCCTCCATCGGCTGCTAAATGTCAACATTTTGAAAAAATAGTCTGTTTTTGGACACCAACAACAACAAATGGGAATGCCACAAAGATACATAACTTCTTTTACCGGATGCAAAACTGACAGAGAAAATTTAGTAAGTAGTAATGGTATTCAAAAAATCGAGGTCTTAACCCATTGTTGCCTGGTTAAGATGTACCCCTTAAAAGCTTAAAATTCCAGTTTTCTGTGGATTTCTCCAAAAAATCTCGTAAGTATTCAAGAAAAATTGACAATTTGCAGGTCTTGGAGTGACATTACAAGTTACATAGACAAAATATTCCGGTAAGCGTTAGTTAACTCTCCAGAGGCTACAAAGCATAGAAATTTTGAGAAAATTGACTGTCCTTGGGCACCCATTACACGCAATGTGTACCTGCGAGATAAACATAACCTCCTTCTTTGGAAGTAAAATTCATCAGACGAAGCATTAACCCATTTAGGGCTGGTCTCAACCCGTTTTGGGCTGGTTAAACAGCGGTACCCATCAAAGACTTAAAATTTCATGCTTTCCCTGGATTTCTTTAAAAACATCTTGTAGATTTCAAGAAAAAATGGCCATTCACGGGTCTTCATGTGACATTACAAGTTACATGGACAAAATATTCCGTTGAGCATTCGTTAACTCTCACCGAGCTGCTAAACATCAAAATGTTGATAAAATGGATTGTTTTCAGACACCAAGAGCACCCAATGGATATGTAACAGAGAAATATAACTTCTTTTACTGCGTGTAGAATTCACAGAGGATCAGTTTTGTAAGCAGTAAGGGTATTTAAAAGAATGAAACTTAACCTATTTTAGACTGGATAAGGAGAGATAACCCTTAAAAGCTTAAAATTTACATTTTCTGTGGATTTCGCTAACTGCTTGTTGGCGATTTTCAAGAACAATTGGACATTGGCAGGTCTTACAAATTGCATAGATAGAATATTCCGCTAGTCGTTTGTTAATCCCGCTACAGGCTGCTAAACGTCAATATTTTGATAAAATCGGCTGTTTTCGGGCAGCAAATGGGTATGTAATAGGTAAACATAACCTCTTTTATCAGACTCAGAATTCATGAGGGATAATGTATGATAGTGTAAAGGGTATTCAAGGGAGAGTGGTGGCTCAGTGGTAGACTGTTGTACTTCTATGCTAGAGGTCCCGAGTCCGATCCCCGTCCGGGACGACTCACGTTGTGTCCTTGGGCAAGGCACTTTAGCCCGGTTGCCGACATGGGGGCACGATGACGCAGTGTACTAAGGCATACTGCACGTCGATGGTACATATGTCTTCACCCTCTGTAACCCTGCTTGAGCGATGCTTGAACAGAGTTAGAATGTTGAGGAGCGGACAGTTGCTCATCGATGCTTGGTGGTTCTCTCCATGTACTCCGGCTTCCTCCACCTATAAAAATGTCACTGCCATGATTAGTCATTGTGCATAAGTATGTGACCTTAAACACCAATAAACAAATAAATAAATAAATAAATAAATAAATAAATAAATAAATAAATAAATAAATAAATAAATAAATAAATAAATAAGGGTATTCAAAAACCAAGCCTTAACTCTGTTTATAGGATTAAAGGCAGACAGCCCATGCCGTGTACGCTGCTTACATTACTTGTAAAATCGACACCCCCACTAAATCTACTTCGAGGTGCGGTGTCGGACCCGACCACCTAACGGTTCTGACCTCATTAGATAACACTCCTTCGTTGTATTATCAGCATGGATTTCCCCAAGAAGCAAAGACAAAAATACGTCTGCGGAAAATAATGGCAAATATTTTATTAGGCTTTTCCCTCTGGAAAAGACTATTGTTTTTCTACGGATTATTATTTTTTATTTTTTTTTTTTAATTTTTTTATTTTTTTTTGGGGGGGGGGGGGGTTTGGGGGGGTTTTTTTGAGGTTTTTTTTTTTTTTTTTTTTCCACACATTTTGTCCGTACGATTCAGAAGCCATTTTCGAACCGATTTTCACGAAATTTTGCACACGCATAGAGGGGCACAAAATCTAAAAATGTACCAAAGCGGAATTTTCGATTTAACCCTTGTTTCCTCAGAATTGGCAAAAAACTGCCAAAGTTGGGGTTTATCGGCACTTTGTCGAAACACGTCTTGTAGATTTTTTTTATACATTCGTCATTGCTAGACCTGTCTGTGACACGCCCTTTGATACACACGACATATCAGGCGATGCATATGGTAACCCTCCACAGGCTGCCAAACATCGAAATTTTGATCAAATAGGCCGGTTTCAGGCTCCCACTGCACCCAAAAAATACACGAGAGATAAATATAACTTTCTTTACTGGGAGTGGAATTCACCGAGGATCATTTTTGTCAGTAATAAGGGTGTTCAAAAAACCAAGCGTTAACCCGTTTTGGGCTGGTTAAACAGCAATACTCCCATAAAGCTAAAAAATTTGTATTTTCCGTGGATTTCTCTAAACCAGTCTTGTAGATTTTCAAGAAAAATTTGTCACTCCCAGGCCTTGGTGTGACAATAGAAGTTGCATGGACAAAATACTGCGGTGAGCATTTGTTAACCCTCCACGGGCTGCTAAATGTCAAAATTGTGATAAAATGGGCTGTTTTTGGACGCCAACAGCACCCAATTGGTACGCCTCAAAGAAATGTGCCTTCTTTTATCGAGCGCACAATCTATACTCAAACATTTTTGTAAGTAGTAAGGGTATTCAAAAGTCGAAGTTTTAACCCATTTTGGACAGGCTAAAGAGAGAGACCCCCTTAAAATCTTAAAATTCCCATTTTCTGTGGATTTCTCTAAAAACATCCTGTAGGTTTTCAAGAAAAATTGACGACTCGCAGGTCTTTGTGTGATATTACAAGATGCATGGACAGAATATTCCGGTGAGTGTTTATTAACCCTCTAGAGGCTGCCAAGCATCGTAATTTTGTTGAAATGGGCTGTTTTCAGGCACGCACATCACCCAACGTGTACCTTAGAAATAAACATAATCTCCTTTGTTGGAAGTGGATTTCACCAAAGACCATTTTTGGAAGGAATAAGGGTATTCAAAAAACCAAGCGTTAACCCATTTTGTGGTTGCTAATAGTGATACCCATCAAAGGCTTAAAAATTTATGTTTTTCCTGGATTTCTTTACAAACATCTGGTAGGGTTTTCGAGAGAAAATGGCCATTGATAGGTCATGGTGTCACATTACCAGATGATTGGATAAATTATTCCGGTAAGCATTTGTTAACCCTCCATGGGCTGCTAAATGTCAAAATTTTGAAAAAAAATAGTCTGTTTTTGAACAACAACAACAACATCAAATGGGAATACAACAGAGAAACGTAACTTCTTTTACCGGGCGCAAAACTGACAGGGAAACATTTTTGTAAGTAGTAAATGTATTCAAAAATCGAGGTCTTAACCCATTTTTGACTGGTTAAGGAGATATACCCCTTAAAAGCTTAAAATTCCAGTTTTTTGTGGATTTCTCAAAAAAGAAAAAATTCAAGAGCAATTGACCATTCGCAGGTCTTCGAGTGACATTACAAGTTGCATGAACAAAATGTTTCAGTAAGCATTTGTTAACCCCCCCCCCCCCCCCCCCCCCCAGAGGCTGCCAAGCATTGACATTTGGAGAAAATGGACTGTTCTTGGGCAACCATAACACCAAATTGTACCTATGAGATATATGTGGAAATCACCGTCGATCATTTTTGTAAGTAATGAAGATATTCACACAACCAAGCATTAACCCTTTAGAACTGGTTAAAGAGAGATACCCCACAAAAGGTTAAAAATTCATGTTATCTGAGGATTTCTTTAAAAACATCCCGTAGATTTTCAGGAAAAAATGGACATTCTCATATCTTAGTGTGACATTACAAGTTGCATGTACAAAATATTCTTGTAAGCATTTGTTAACCCTATGCAGGTTCTCAAACATCAAAATGTTGGTAAAATAGTCTGTGCGTACCCACAGCACCCGAAGTTGGGAGGAGGGATCAAAATAAGTGGAAGTAGAATTCACTGAGAATTATTTTTGGAAGCAATAAGAGATTTCCAAAAACAACACTTAACCCGTTTTGGGCTGGAAAAACAATGATACCCACCAAAAGCTTAAAAATCCTGTTCTCCCTGGATTTCTCTGAAAACATCTTGTAGATTTTAAAGAAAAAATGGCCATTCACAGTTCTTGGTGTGACATTACAAGTTGCATGAATAAATATCCCTGTTGGCACTTGTTAACCCTCTACAAGCTGCCAGACATCAATATTTTGGATACATTTGAGATAAAATGGACCATTTTTAAAATGACACAGCACTCAGTGAGTATGTGTCAAACAAACATAACTCCCTTTGTCGGTCATTGACTTGTTGGACGACGATATTGACATTAACCCATTCCACCGTTAATGATGGTTTTTACCTAAACAATTTCTTATCAAACTGTGTCATTTGAGACTACTATCTTCACCTTTCTCATAACACCAATGAAGGAACTTCAGTGAGACAGTTAAAAACAATTCATCAGACACTGTGGGGTCATGACAAATCATGGAATCTCATCGGGAAAAGCCATGATTCTCCAGAATCATAAAGTCTAGTTTTTTGTGTTTTTTTTTTGGGGGGGGGGGGGGGGGGGGGGTTCCACACATTTTGTCCGTACGATTCAGAAGCCATTTTCGAAACGATTTTCACGACATTTTGCACAGCCATAGAGGGGCACAAAATCTAAAAATGTACCAAAGCGGAATTTTCGATTTAACCCTTATTTCGTCAGAATTGGCAAAAAACTGCCAAAATTGAGGTTTATCGGCACTTTCCCGAAACATGTCTTGTAGATTTTTTTTATACATTCGTCATTGCTAGACCTGTCTGAGAAACACCCTTTGGTACACATGACATATCAGGCAATGCATATGGTAACCCTACACAGGCTGCCAAACTTCGGAATTTTGATGAAATAGGCCGGTTTCAGGCCCCCACTGCACCCAAACAATACACGAGAGATAAACATAACTTCCTTTATTGGGAGTGGAATTCACCGTGGATCATTTTTGTCAGTAATAAGGGTGTTCATAAAACCAAGCGTTAAACCATTTTGAGCTGGTTAAACAGCAATACCCCCATAATGCTCAAAAGTTTGTGTTTTCCGTGGATTTCTCTAAACGAGTCCTGTAGATTTTCAAGAAAAATTGGTCACTCTCAGGTCTTGCCGTGACATTACAAGCTGAATGGATAAAATATTCCGGTCAGCATTAGTTAACCCTCCCCGAGCTGTTAAACGTAAAAATTGTGATAAAATGGGCTCTTTTTAGACGCCAACAGCACCCAAACGATATACCAGAGAGAAAGGAGGACTTCATTTATCGGACGCAAAATTGATCGGAAAATATTTTTGAAAGTGGTAAGGGTATTCAAAATTTGACGTCTTAACCCATTTTGGGCTGGTTAAATAGAGATACCCATTAAAATCTTAAAATACCCGTTTTCTGTGGATTTCTCTATCAACATTTTGTAGATTTTCAAGAAAAAATCGGCTATTTGCAGGTCTTGGTGTGACATTACAAGATGCATGAACAAAATATTCCGGTCAGCATTAGTTAACCCTCCCCGGGCTGTTGAAGGTCAAAATTGTGATAAAATGGGCTGTTTTTGGACACAAACAGCACCCAAAGAGTACACACAAAGAAAAGTGCCTCCTTTTATCGAGCACACAATTTATACGGAAACATTTTTGTAAGCAGTAAGGGTATTCAAAAGTCGACGTTTTAACCCATTTTGGGCAGGCTAAAGCGAGATATCCCTTGAAAGCTTTAAATTCCCATTTTCTGTGAATTTCCCTAACGGTAACTTGTAGGGTTTCAAGACACATTGACTTTTCGCAGGTCTTTATGTGACATTACAAGCTGCATGGACAAAATACTCTGGTGAGCGTTATTAACCATCTACAAGCTGCCAAGCATCGTAATTTTGTTAACATGGGGCTGTTTTCAGACACGCACAGCACCCAATGTATACATGAGATATAAACATAATCTCCTTTGTTGGAAGTGGAATTCACAGAGGACCATTTCTGTAAGTAATAAGGGTATTAAAAAAACCAAGCGTTAATCCCTGTTGGGGAGGTTAACACGGATACCCATCGATAGCTTAAAAAGTCGTTTTCCCTGGATTTCTTTACAAACATTTTGTGGGGTTTCCAAGAGAAAGTGGCCGTTGATAGGTCTTGGTGTCATATGACCAGTTGCATGGATAAATTATTCTGGTAGGCATTTGTTAACCCTCCATGGACTGCTAAATGTAAAAAAAATGAAGAAATAGTCTGTTTTTGGACACCAACAAATGGAAATGCCACAGAGAAACGTAACTTCTTTACCGGACGCAAAACTGATAGGGAAACATTGATCTTGATATTAACCCATTCTACCATTAATGATGGGTTTTACCTAAACATTTTTTTTTTATCAAACCCAAACCAAGTCATTTGAGACTACTATACTCACCTTTCTCATAACATCAATGAGGGAACTTCAGTGAGACAGTTAAAATCAATTCATCAGACACTGTGGGGTCATGAAATATCATGGAATCTAATCGGGAAAAGCCATGATTCTCCAGAATCATAAAGTCTAGTTATTTTTTTATTTTTATTTTATTTTTTTTTTCCCACACATTTTGTCCGTACGATTCAGAAGCCATTTTCGAACCGATTTTCACGAAATTTTGCACACGCATAGAGAGGCACAAAATCTAAAAATGTACCGAAGCGGAATTTTCGAATTAACCCTTATTTCGTCAGAATTGGCAAAAAACTGCCAAAATTGGGGTTTATCGGCATGTTCTCGAAACACGTCTTGTAGATTTTTTTTATACATTCGTAATTGCTAACCCTGTCTGTGACACGCCCTTTGATATACACGACATATCAGGCAATGCATATGGTAACCCTCCACAGGCTGCCAAACATCGAAAATTTTTTATGAAATAGGCTGGTTTCAGGCCCCCACCGCACCCCAACAATACATGAGAGATACACATAACTCCCTTTATTGGGAGTGGAATTCACCGAGAATCATTTTTGTCAGTAATAAGGGTGTTCAAAAAACCAAGCGTTAACCCACTTTGGTCTGATTAAACAGCAATACCCCCATAAAGCTCAAAAATTTGTGTTTTCCGTGGATTTCTCTAAACGAGTCTTGTAGATCTTCAAGAAAAATTTGTCACACCCAGGCCTTGGTGTGACAATAGAAGTTGCATAGACAAAATACTGCGGGTGAGCATTTGTTAACCCTCCACGGGCTGCTAAAAGTCAAAATTGTGATAAAATGGGCTGTTTTTGGACGCCAACAGCACCCAATGGGTACGCCACAAAGAAAAGTGCCTTCTTTTATCGAGCGCACAATCTATATGGAAACATTTTTGTAAGTAGTAAGGGTATTCAAAAGTCGAAGTCTTAACCCATTTTGGGGAGGCTAAAGAGAGATAACCCTTAAAATCTTAAAATTCCCGTTTTCTGTGGATTTCTCTAAATACATCTGTAGGTTCTCAAGATAAATTGACTACTCGCAGGTCTTTGTGTGACATTTGTAAGTTGCATGGACAAAATATTCCGGTGAGCGTTTATTAACCCTCTACAGACTGCCAAGCATCGTAATTTTGTTGAAATGGGCTGTTTTCAGACACGCACAGCAACCAACGTGTACCTGAGAAATACACATAATCTCCTTTGTTGGAAGTGGAATTTACTGAGGACCATTTTTGTAAGTAATAAGGGTATTCTAAAAACCAATCGTTAACCCCTTTTGTGGTTGTTAATAGTGATACCCATCAAAGGCTTCAAAATTTATGTATTCCCTGGATTTCTTTACAAACATCTGCTAGCGTTTTCAAGAGAAAATGGCCATTGATAGGTCATAGTGTCACATCACCAGTTGATTGGATAAATTATTCCGGTAAGCATTTGTTAACCCTCCATGGGCTGCTAAATGTCAAAATTTTGAAAAAAAATAGTCTGTTTTTGAACAACAAACAACATCAGAAGGGAATGCAACAGAGAAACGTAACTTCTTTTTCTGGACGCAAAACTGACAGGGAAACATTTTTGTAGGTAGTAAATGTATTCTCAAATCGAGGTCTTAACCCATTTTTGACTGGTTAAGGAGATATACCCCTTAAAAGCTTAAAATTCCAGTTTTCTGTGGATTTCTCAAAACAAATTTCAAGAACAATTGACCATTCAAAGGTCTTCGAGGGACATTACAAGCATGAACAAAATGTTTTCGGTAAACATTTGTTAACCCCCCCCCCCCCCCAGAGGCTGTCAGGCATAGACATTTCGAGAAAATGGGCTCTGCCTGGGCAACCATAACACCAAATGTGTACCTACGAGATAACCATAACCCTCTTCATTGGAAATGGAATTCACAGTTGATCTTTTTTGTACCCATTGAAGGTATTAACAAAACCAAGAATTAACCCTTTACACCTGGTTACAGAGAGATACCCCTCAAAAGGTTTAAAAATTTGTGTTATCTGAGGATTTCTTTTAAAACCATCCAGTATATTTTCAAGAAAAAATGGCCATTCTCAGATCTTAGTGTGACATTACAAGTTGCATGTACAAAATATTCCTGTAAGCATTTGTTAACCCTATGCAGGTTCTCAAACATCAAAATGTTGATAAAATGGGCTGTGTTTGCGTATCCACAGCACCCAAAGTTGGGAGGAGAGATCAAAATAAGTGGAAGTAGAATTCACTGAGAATTATTTTTGGAAGTAATAAGAGTATTCAATAAACAACACTTAACCCGTTTTGGGCTGGATAAACAATGATACCCATCAAAAGCTTGAAATTCATGTTCTCCCTGGATTTCTCTGAAAACATCTTGTAGATTTTAAAGAAAAAAATGGCCATTCACAGTTCTTGGAGTGACATTACGAGTTGCATGAATAAATATTCCTGTTAGCACTTGTTAACAACCCTCTACAAGCTGCCAGACATCAATATATGGGAAACATTTGAGATAAAATGAACCATTTTTAAATTAACACAGCACTCAGTGGGTATGTGTCAAAGAAACATAACTCCTTTTGTCGGTCATTGACTTGTTAGACGATATTGACATTAACCCACTCCACCGTTAATGATGGTGTTTACCTAAACAATTTTTTATCAAACTCTGTCATTTGAGATTACTATCTTCACCTTTCTCATAACATCAATGAAGGGACTTCAGTGAGACAGTTAAAAACAATTCATCAGACACTGTGGGGTCATGAAAAATCATGGAATCTCATCGGGAAAAGCCATGATTCTCCAGAATCATAAAGTCTAGTATTCTATTTATTTTTTTTGATCTCTCTCTCTCTCTCTCTCTCTCTCTCTCTCTCTCTCTCTCTCTCTCTCTCTCTCTCTCTCTCAGTTTAATTTGTGTTTGTCTATAATGTTTATAATATTTAGATTTTGCTAGATTCTGTTATTTATGGAATATGTTCTGCCAAATTGTAAATTATTTGTCACTGTACAGGAACGGAGGGGCTTCTAAGTGGTAAACACTTGTCCTCCAATCCTGGTTTGCATTGTCAAATGGCAAATAAAATATGTTTAATCTACTCTAACAGTAAGGGGGGGGGGGGCATGTGTCCTACGTAAAATAAACAGCATGGGGGGATGGCCCCGCTAATTACTTTTAATAGG
Organism: Pictodentalium vernedei; assembly: GCA_031216915.1. Taxonomy (NCBI): domain Eukaryota; kingdom Metazoa; phylum Mollusca; class Scaphopoda; order Dentaliida; family Dentaliidae; genus Pictodentalium; species Pictodentalium vernedei. The sequence continues at coordinate 109,716,044 of CM062288.1, forward strand.
AGACAGTTGTTCATGGGGCAGGTGTCCTATCCCACTGCCCAGTATTCCAAATTTTCTATGGTACTTGGCCTTGACGGAAATAACATTTCAACAAGAAACAACGGGAAACCTATTTGCAATAAAGCTGCAAATATAAACTTGATTTTAGGACCATTCCATGGACATTTTAAAGCCTACTGCGATATCAGCGTTTCTTACTCTCGTCCTTTCACTACACCGCAGTATTTTACCCGAGTCGAGTTCTGACGTCATGCAAGTTTGACCGACATGCTTTCAATTTTGTTATTGACAACAACATATTTATAATTTCGTGCTTACTGATCCGAATTTTGAAAACGACACACGCAATCGCGAAACCGTTTTCTGAAAAACACGATTCTGCAAAAGGTTTTAGTGAAATTTGATTATTTTTTTTATTTTCAATTTCGATGGCTCTTGTCGAAAAGGTGCTAATCACTGATCGTCCCAAACGAGATCAAAGACACGCCGTAGTTTAATAACAGACAGAGAATTTTCTAAGAATATACATGCGCAATCCTAAAATGCAATAAATCAAGTGTTTTTTCACGTTTTATGAGAGAAATATGTCCAATTGTATCATTGAATCATTTTTAGGTATATGTGGGTGAGAAATTTTCTGTACGGACAAAATACAGGCTAAATAAAATATTTGCCATTATTTTCCGCAGACGTATTTTTGTCTTTGCTTCTTGGGGAAATCCATGCTGCTAAATACAACGAAGGTGTGTTATTTGATGTGGTCAGAACCGTCAGGTGGTCGGGTCCGAAACCGCACCTCGCAGAAGATTTAGTGGGGGGTGTCGATTTTACAAGTAATGTAGGCAGCGTACACGGCATGGGCTGTCTGTCTTTAATCCGACAAAACAGGGTTAAGGCTTGGTTTTTTGAATACATTTATTTATTTATTTATTTATTTATTTATTTATTTATTTATTTATTTATTTATTTATTTATTGTGTTTAAGGTCACATACTTCTGCACAATGGCTAATCGTGACCGTGACAGTTTTAGAGGTGGAGGAAGCCGGAGTACCCGGAGAGAACCACCTAGCATCGACGAGCAACTGTCAGCTCCTCAACATTCTAACTCTGTTCAGGCTCCGCTCAGGCACGGTTACAGAGGTTGAAGACATGTGTACCATCGACGTGCAGTATGCCTTAGTACACGGGGACATCGTGCCCCCATGTCGGCAACCGGGCCAAAGTGCCTTGCCCAAGGACACAACGTGAGTCGTCCCGGACGGGGTCGGACTCGGGACCTCTAGCATAGAAGTACAACAGTCTACCACTGAGCCACCGCGCTCCCTTGAATACCCTTAACACTATCATACATTATCCCTCAGGAATTCTAAGTCTGATAAAAGAGGTCATGTTTATCTATTGCATACCCATTTGCTGCCCGAAAACAGCCGATTTTATTAAAATTTTGACGTTTAGCAGCCTGTAGAGGGATTAACAAACGACTATCGGAATATTCTATCTATGCAATTTGTAAGACCTGCCAATGTCAAATTGTTCTTGAAAATCCCCAACAAGCAGTTAGCGAAATCCACGGAAAATGTAAATTTTAAGCGTTTAAGGGGCATCTCTCCATATCCAGTCAAAAATGGGTTAAGTTTCATTCTTTTAAATACCCTTACTACTTACAAACCTTAAACACCAATAAATAAATGATATCATGCAGTGCAGTGTGGAATATGAAGTGAGGGGGTCCAAAACATTTTAACAAGAAATACGGGAAACCTATTTGCAGTAACGCTGCAAGCATGAACTTGATTTTAGGACCATTCCAAGGACAATTTAAAGCCTACTTCGATATCAGCGTTCCTTATTCTCAACCTTTCAGTATTTCACCCGAATCGAGTTCTGACGTCATGCAAGTTTGGCCGACATGCTTTCAATTTTGTTATTGCTAACTACATATTTATAATTTCATTATTTCTGATCGGAATTTTGAAAATGACACACGCAATCGCGACAGAGTTTTCTGAAACACTCGATTCTGCAAAAAGTTTTAGTGAAATTTCATTTTTTTTTTATTTTAAATTTCGATGGCTCTTGTCGAAAAGGTGTTAATTACTGATCGTCCCAAACGAGATCAAAGACTGACGCCGAAGATTAAAAACAGACAGAGAATCTTCTAAAAATATACATGTGCAATCCTAAAATGCAATAAATCAACTCTTTTTTCACGTTTTATGCATGTTTTACGAGAGAAACATGTCCAATCGTATCATTGAATCATTTTTAGAGATATGTGGGTGAGAAATTTTGTATACGGACAAAATACACACTAAATAAAACAATTGGCATTATTTTCAATGACGTATTTTTATCTTTGCTTCCTGGGGAAATCCATGCTGCAAAATATGACGAAGGAATGTTATCTCATGAGGTCAGGTGGTCGGGTCTGACACCCCACCTCGCAGTAGATTTAATGGGGGTGTCGATTTTACACGTAAAGTAGGCAGCATACATGGCATGGGCTGTCTGTCTTTAATCAGGAAAAAACAGGTTAAGGCTTGGTTTTTTGAATACCCTTAATACTATCAAACATTATCCCTCGTGAATTCTGATTCTGATAAAAGAGGATATGTTTATCTATTACATACGCATTTGGAGCCCGATAACAGCCAATTTTATAAAAATTATGACGTTTAGCAGTCTGTAGAGGGGTTAGCAAATTATTAGCGGAATATTCTATCCATACAACTTGTAATACCAACCAAGACCTGCCAATGTCCAATTGAAAATCGCCAACAAGCAGTTGGCGAACTCCACGGAAAATGTAATTTTTATGCTTCTAAGTGGTATCTCTCATTATCCAGTCCAAAATGCGTTAAGCTTCATTCTTTTAAATACCCTTACTACATACAAAACTGATCTTCTGTGAATTCTACGCGCAGTAAAAGAAGTTTTGTTTAGTCTTTACATACCCATTGGGTGCTGTTGGTGTCTCAAAGCAGCCCATTTTATCAAACTTTTGATGTTCAGAAGCTGGTGTAGAGCTAACAAATTCTGACCGGAATATTTTGTCCATGCAACATGTAATGGCACACTAAGACCTATGAATGACCATTTTTTTCTTGAAATTTACATGATGTTTTTAAAGAAATCCAGGGAAAAATTAAACCAGCATAGGGTTAACAAATGCTTAGTGGAACATTTTGTACATGCAACTTGTAATTCACACTAAGATCTGAGAATGGCCAATTTTTCTTGAAAATCTGTGATGTTTTTAGAGAAATCCTCGGATAACATGAATTTTTAACCTTTTGAGGGGTATCACCCTGTAACCAGCTTTAAACGGGTTAATGCTTGGTTTTATGAATACCTTCATTACTTACAAAAATGATCCTCGGTGAATCCCACTTCCAATGAAGGTGGTTATGTTCATCTCGCAGGTACACATTGGGTGTAATGGGTGGCCAAGTACAGCCCATTTTCTCAAAATTTGCTGCCTCTGGAGGGTTAACAAACGCTTACCGGAATCTTTTGTTCATGCAACGTGTAATGTCACTCTAAGACCTGCTAATGGTCAATTTCTCTTGAATACTTCCTAGATTTTTTGGAGAAATCCACTGAAAATGGGAATTTTAAGCTTTTAAGGGGTACATCTCCTTAACCGGGCGAAAATGGGTTAAGACCTCAATTTTTGAATACCCTTACTACTTACTAAAAATTTTCCCTGTCAGTTTTGCGTCCGGTAAAAGAAGTTATGTTTCTCTGCAGCATTCCCATTTGATGTTGTTGGTGTCCAAAAACAGACTATTTTTTTTAGAAATTTTGACATTTAGCAGCCCATGGAGGATTAACAAATGCTTATCAGAATATTTTATCCATCCAACTGGTAATGTGACTCTATGACCTATCAACGACCATTTTCCCTTGAAACCCTACGAGACTTTTCTAAAGAAATTAAGGGAAAACATGATTTTTTAAGCTTTTGATGGGTATTGCTATTAACCATCCCAAAAGGGGTTAATGCTTGGTTTTTTTAATACCCTTATTAGTAACAAATTTGGTCCTCGGTGAATTCTACTTTCAACAAAGTAGATTATGTTTATCTCTCGGGTATGCATTGGGTGTTGTGCGCGTCTGAAAACAGCCTATTTAAACAAAATTACGATGCTTAGCAGCCTGTAGCGGGTTAATAAATGCTCACCAGAATATTTTGTCCATGCAACTTGTCATGTCACACAAGGACCTGCGAATAGTCCATTTTTCCTGAAAACCTACAACTTGCTTTTAGAGAAATCCACAGAAAATGGGAATTTTAAGCTTTTAAGGGGTATCTCTCTTTAACCAGTCCAAAATGGGTTAAGGTTTCGACTTTTGAATACCATTACCACTATCAAAAATGTTTCCCCATCAATTTTGCGTCCGATAAAAGAAGGAGCCTTTCTCGGTGGTACACCAACTGGGTGCTGTTGGCGTCCAAAAACAGCCCATTTTATCACAATTTGGACTTTTAGCAGCCCGTGGAGGGTTAACAAATGCTCACCGCAGTATTTTGTCCATGCAACTTCTATCGTCACACCAAGGCCTGGGAGTGACAATTTTTTCTTGAAAATCTACAAGACTCGTTTAGAGAAATCCACGGAAAATACGAATTTCTGAGATTTATGGGGGTATTGCTGTTTAACCAGCCCAAAACGGGTTAACGCTTGGTTTCTTGAACACCCTTATTACTGACAAAAATGATCCTCGGTGAAATTCCAATCCCAATAAAGGAAGTTTTGTTTTTCTCTCGTGTATTGTTTCGGTGCAGTGGGGGCCTGAAACCGGCCTATTTCATCAAAATTTCGATGTTTGGCAGCCTGTGGAGGGTTACCATATGCATCGCCTGATATGTCGTGTGTATCAAAGGGCGTGTCACAGACAGGTCTAGCAATGACGAATGTATAAAAAAAATCTACAAGTCGTGTTTCGAGAAAGTGCCGATAAACCCCAATTTTGGCAGTTTTTTGCTAATTCTGACAAAATAAGGGTTAAATCGAAAATTCCGCTTTGGTACATTTTTAGATTTTGTGCCCCTCTATGCGTGTGCAAAATTTCGTGAAAATCGGTTCGAAAATGGCTTCTGAATCGTACGGACAAAATGTGTGGAAAAAAAAAAAAAAAAAAAAAACCCCAAAAATAATAATCCGTAGAAAAACAATAGTCTTTTCCAGAGGGAAAAGCCTAAAAAAATAATAATCCGTAGAAAAACAATAGTCTTTTCCAGAGGGAAAAGGCTAAAAAAAAAAAAAAAAAAAAAAAAAAAAAAATAATAATCCGTAGAAAAACAATAGTCTTTTCCAGAGGGAAAAGCCTAAAAAAATAATAATCCGTAGAAAAACAATAGTCTTTTCCAGAGGGAAAAGGCTAAAAAAAAAAAAAAAAAAAAAAAATAATAATCCGTAGAAAAACAATAGTCTTTTCCAGAGGGAAAAGCCTAAAAAAAAACAAAAAACAAAAAACAAAAAAATAATAATAATCCGTAGAAAAACAATAGTCTTTTCCAGAGGGAAAAGCCTAAAAATAATAATCCGTAGAAAAACAATAGTCTTTTCCAGAGGAAAAAGCCTAAAAAAAAAAAATAAAAATAAAAAAAAAAAATAATAATCCGTAGAAAAACAATAGTCTTTTCCAGAGGGAAAAGCCTAATAATGCTGAAACTTCCTTCTTCATGACAGGTTGCACATTGTGTCGGCGTCTGCTTTTTGGCCACCATTTTATTTTCGTCACTTAAATATTTTGCGACTCCTTTTGAAGGGTGAAACAAAATATGAAATTCTGCGATGTACTTTCAGTTCAAAACTGGTCAAACATTTGCATAGCTTCGAATTCCATCTCATTTTCCAATCAAATGACCTGTTAACGAAAGCAGAGAACATATTTAGCGACGACCCAACTTGATCTACCTGCATTTGCAAGATTTGTCAGTCAGAAACTAGGCGTGTCTCATCAAGCGTAGAGTGTGTATTCCAACAGAAATCTTTTACGACAACCATCTTGATTTGATATCCACAGTCATCGAGACAGCTTATCATCGGCAAACTGATCGAGAGAAAATAATTAATACCAAACATCACATAAAACATTTTATATTGGCAGGTTTAACTCCAAAACAGAGGAGGGATTATACTGAGACGTTTCGAAGGGTTTGACAAAGATGGCAATGGAGCAATTGACATTAAAGAATTGGGTCGTATCTGTAGAGATTTAGGATTCTCAAACGATGATGCTATTGTGAGTATTCAGTCTTCAATTTCAAACAAAATCCACATCTCACGATGATTTTCAAGTTGGATCGCATATTATTATCTTTTCAGTTCATCAGCAGAAGCATCGCTAAGGGGGTGTTTAGTCTAGAGGGATTTGACAACCACCCAGACCAGTGTATTTATTTATTGGTGTTTAACCCTTTACCTAACATGAAAAGCAGACGACACTTGCAAAAAAAATTCTTGAATAACTAATTTTTTTTCATTTTTTGTCTCAAAAACATAGGTTATGACCCCTCGTTGGAACGAGCTCGACGAGCTCGTTCCAACGAGGGGTCATAACCAATGTTTTTTAGACAAAAAATGAAAATATTTTGAAAATTAATTGGCGATTTTTGAGAATAGCGCTGGCCGGTTTTGGCCGTTACGTTAGGTAAAGGATTAAGATCACTTCTATCTATCTATATAGTCACTACGGAGATAACTGGTTCTCGTCAGATCACCGAAGTTAAGCAATGTCGAGCCCGGTATTGAATTACCTCATACCGTGCATGCGCGATGCCCCAGGGGTTAATATCGGACTCGAATGGTCGTTGGTTCCATCTTAAGGGCCTATATAAGTAATGAAATTTTGTTTATTTTGAAAATTCTCACCTCTGATATTCCTTAAATTCAAATTAAATGTACACAAATTGCACATCAAAATGAAGACTGCGATGTCAAGAATACGAAACACATATGTAATCAACTCATAGAGTCGACCATAGGCACCACTGGTTTCTGGAAGTCTGCTACCATATTCGTACCAGAACTGATTATTTAATAATATTTCACGATAACAACTTGTGGCCAAATGTGCTTTACATATTCAACAACAAAGCTAGGCATTCAAAACACTTTCGGGTGCAGCGATAGGACTGCATTTTGGAAAAGGACAACACTGTCTGCATTTTTTATTGAAGATGGTTTATACGTTCGACAGACATGCGCAAATCACTCGATACCACGAATTTCCATCGAAAAACAAAATCGTAATTCTAAGAAAATTCAACAGGTATCATGATACCTTTCATTGAATATGGCAATTGTGCAGTCTCTATATGATAATATTATATTGTATTAAGAAGATCTTTCTCATTATTTGCTTTTAGACGGCGTTGTAAATCGATGCTTTTTCCGTCCGATGTCGTCGACCGGAAATCGAAAGTACATTCATATGTAAACCAAAGCAAAGGTTTTGGAATTTACCTCCATGCGGCCCTGACGTTGTGTTTTGAAGAATGTTGATACCCTAGCTTTGTTCTTGGGTATGTAAAGCACATTTGGCCATAAGTTATTGTCGTGAAATATTATTAAATTCTCAGTTCTGGAACGAATACGGTAACAGGCTTCCATAAACCAGTGGTGCCTACGGTCGAATCTATGGGTTGATTACACGTGTTTCGTGTTCTATACATCTCAATCGTCATTTTGATGTACAATTTGTGTATATTTTATTTGCATTTAAGGAATATCAGAGGTGAGACTTTTCAAAATAAACAAAATTTCATAACTTATATGGGCCCTTAACCTGCATCATCTGTGTTGTGTGTAGGCGGAAAACACTTAAAACCAGTTGTCCAAGTGGGAGCACGGTGGTACAGTGCTAAGACGTGCTACAAGTAAATTAATAAATAAATAAATAAAAAATTAAGTGGATAGCTGATGCCACATATAGCATAGGCCATTAGAAAACTGTGTAAGGAACATATCTTACAATTTCTAAATACTAAACTTGCAATTGCGACCAAGAATGAATAATACAGTTCTTGCTTTGCAACCCGAAGCTGTTATCGTCTGCCCACATTTCAAACATTTATAAACAAGGGAAGATCACTCTGACCACAAGCTGTATATAGGTTTCCACTGACTGTGTATGGTTATATTCAGCTTGCACATGACGTTATAAAACTAACGTAATCCCCAGAAATCTGAAAGAGGAAAATAAAGTTACACGTAATCATAAATGATTTAATGTGTAAGCGCTTGACCGTCATCGAGACTTACTAAACATTTGCCGAATGTAAGCTATAGCCGGAACATCGGTCAGTCAGGATAAGAGTTCACGGACGCAAGACTTTCTGCATTGCTTTCGTTAACCGTGGTCGAAAATTCCATATTCAGCTCTCCCATTTCGACTGGAATATACATTTTCAATCGAACTGTTTTTCGAACACGGAATATGCACAAGACTCGACTTTTGGCTTTATTCAAGTAAATCAAGAGAAAATGAATGGTGAAAACGATCTGAAGTACCCCTACTACCTACAGTACAGTCGCCGTGAACTGGTCGTAATCCACGCGTGAGCAGTGATGTCCACGCATGCTTTTACCAGGTAATAAAAAATATCATTAGCAAAATTTTAATTAATGAAGCACAGGATTGTATCCGGTGCATCATTAATTAAATTTTTGTTGATTATTCCTATAATCAGTGTTTGGAATATAATGTTATTGCGTCCATGGAAATATTGCCTACCCGAGGAAAGTGACCATTCCACTACGGCCGCACTGTATGTTATTTTCATGGCAATATAGGTAACATTTGACTTGATGGTCGTTTCTGCGGTTTCGGGTTTCAATTTTCCACTGTTGGGCCACGTGCAAGCTGTGGATTTTCCAAATATAGTAAACTCAAAATACAACAATGCCAGATGTGTACAAAAGATGCTCCGAACAAAACCCAAACTATTTGAATACTTCGAGCAAGCACAGAAATAGGTGCCAACTGCCAACTCAACTCGGCTGATGTTCTAGCCGTGTGGATATATCCGAGGCAGCTTCAGCCAAAGATAGTTTTGATATAATTTGCCTCTGTTTACAGTTCTCACCGAATGCGATTCTATCAGTTTAGTTGTTGTCATGCATTCATTTGAGTGTTTGCAACACAGCCTTCTTTTTATTATTAGGCTTTTCCCTCTGGAAAAGACTATTGTTTTTCTACGGATTATTATTTTTTTTTTTTTTTTTTTTTTTTTTTTTTTTTTAGGCTTTTCCCTCTGGAAAAGACTATTGTTTTTCTACGGATTATTATTTTTTTTTTTTTTTCGGGGGGGGGTTTTTTGGGGTTTTTTTTTTTTTTTCCACACATTTTGTCCGCACGATTCCGAAGCCATTTTCGGACCGATTTTCACGAAATTTTGCACACGCATAGAGGGGCACAAAATCTAAAAATGTACCGAAGCGGAATTTTCGATTTAACCCTTATTTCGTCCCAATTGGCAAAAAACTGTCAAAATTGGGGTTTATCGGCACTTTCTCGAAACACGTCTTGTAGATTTTTTTCAAACTTTCATCATTGATAGACCTGTCTGTGCCACGACCTTTGATACACATGACATATTAGGCGATGCATATGGTAACCCTCCACAGGCTGCCAAACATCGAAATTTTGATGAAAAGGGCCGGTCTCAGGCCCCCAGAGCACCCAAACGATACACGAGAGATAAACATAACTTCCTTTATTTGAAGTGGAATTCACCGGAGATCATTTTTGTAAGTAATAATGGTGTTCAAAAAACCAAGCATTAACCCGTTTTGGGCTGGTTAAACAGCAATACCCCCAAAAAGCTAAAAAATTCAGGTTTTCCGTGGATTTCTCTAAACGAGTCTTGTAGATTTTCATGAAAAAATTGTCACTCCCAGGCCTTGATGTGACAATAGAAGTTGCATGGACAAAATACTTCGGTGAGCATTTGTTAACCCTCCACGGGCTGCTAAATGTCAAAATTGTGATAAAATGGGCTGTTTTTGGACGCCAACGGCACCCAACGGGTACGCCACAAAGAAAAGTGATTTCTTTTATCGAGCGCACAATCTATAGGGAAACATTTTTGTAAGTAGTAAGGGTATTCAAAAAACGAAGTCTTAACCCATTTTGGGCAGGCTAAAGAGAGAGACCCCTTAAAATCTAAAAATTCCCATTTTCTGTGGATTTCTCTAAATACATTCCATAGGTTTTCAAGAAAAATTGACTACTTGCAGGTCTTTGTGTGACATTACAAGTGGCATGGACAAAATATTCCGCTGAGCGTTTATTAACCCTCTACAGAATGCCAAGCATCATAATTTTGTTGAAATGGGCTGTTTTCGGACGCACACAGCACGCAATGTATGTCCGAGAGTTACACATAATCTCCTTTGTTGGAAGTGGAATTCACTGAGGACCATTTTTGTAAGTAATAAGGGTGTTCAAAAACCCAAGCGTTAACCCCTTTTGGGGTGGTTATTAGCGAGACCATCAAAAGCTAAAAAAAAATCATGTTTTCCGTGGATTTCGTTACAAACATCTTGTAAGTTTTCAACAGAAAATGGCCATTGATAGGTCTTGGAGTCACATTACCGGTTGCATGGATAAAATATCCCAGTAAGCACTTGTTAACCCTCCATCGGCTGCTAAATGTCAACATTTTGAAAAAATAGTCTGTTTTTGGACACCAACAATAACAAATGGGAATGCCACAGAGATACATAACTTCTTTTACCGGATGCAAACCTGACAGAGAAAAATTTAGTAAGTAGTAAGGGTATTCAAAAAATCGAGGTCTTAACCCATTTTCGCCTGGTTAAGATGAACCCCTTAAAAGCTTAAAATTCCAGTTTTCTGTGGATTTCTCCAAAAAATCTAGTAAGTATTCAAGAAAAATTGACCATTTGCAGGTCTTGGAGTGACATTACAAGTTACATAGACAAAATATTCCGGTAAGCGTTAGTTAACTCTCCAGAGGCTGCAAAGCATAGAAATTTTGAGAAAATGGACTGTCCTTAGGCATCCATTGCACGCAATGTGTACCTGCGAGATAAACATAACCTCCTTCTTTGGAAGTGGAATTCATCAGACCAAGCATTAACCCATTTAGGGCTGGTCTTAACCCGTTTTGGGCTGGTTAAACAGCGGTACCCATCAAAGACTTAAAATTTCATGCTTTCCCTGGATTTCTTAAAAAACATCTTGTAGATTTCAAGAAAAAATGGCCATTCACGGGTCTTCATGTGACATTACAAGTTACATGGACAAAATATTCCGTTGATCATTCGTTAACTCTCCACGAGCTGCTAAACATCAAAATGTTGATAAAATGGATTGTTTTCAGACACCAAGAGCACCCAATGGATATGTAACAAAGAAATATAACTTCTTTTACTGCGCGTAGAATTCACAGAGGATCAGTTTTGTAAGTAGTAAGGGTATTTAAAAGAATGAAACTTAACCTATTTTAGACTGGATAAGGAGAGATACCCCTTAAAAGCTTAAAATTTACATTTTCTGTGGATTTCGCTAACTGCTTGTTGGCGATTTTCAAGAACAATTGGACATTGGCAGGTCTTACAAATTGCATAGATAGAATATTCCGCTAGTCGTTTGTTAATCCCGCTACAGGCTGCTAAACGTCAATATTTTGATAAAATCGGCTGTTTTCGGGCAGCAAATGGGTATGTAATAGGTAAACATAACCTCTTTTATCAGATTCAGAATTCATGAGGGATAATGTATGATAGTATTAAGGGTATTCAAGGGAGCGTGGTGGCTCAGTGGTAGACTGTTGTACTTCTATGCTAGAGGTCCAGAGTCCGATCCCCGTCCGGGACGACTCACGTTGTGTCCTTGGGCAAGGCACTTTAGCCCGGTTGCCGACATGGGGGCACGATGACGCCGTGTACTAAGGCATACTGCACGTCGATGGTACATATGTCTTCACCCTCTGTAACCCTGCTTTAGCGGAGCTTGAACAGAGTTAGAATGTTGAGGAGCTGACAGTTGCTCATCGGTGCTTGGTGGTTCTCTCCGTGTACTCCGGCTTCCTCCACCTATAAAACTGTCACGGCCACGATTAGCCATTGTGCATAAGTATGTGACCTTAAACACCAATAAACAAATAAATAAATAAATAAATAAATAAATAAATAAATAAATAAATAAATAAATAAATAAATAAATAAATAAGGGTATTCAAAAACCAAGCCTTAACCCTGTTTATAGTATTAAAGACAGACAGCCCATGCCGTGTACGCTGCCTACATTACTTGTAAAATCGACACCCCCCACTAAATCTTTTGCGAGGCGCGGTTTCGGACCCGACCACCTGACGGTTCTGACCACATCAAATAACACACCTTCGTTGTATTTAGCAGCATTCCCCAAGAAGCAAAGACAAAAATACGTCTGCGGAAAATAATGGCAAATATTTTATTTAGCCTGTATTTTGTCCGTATAGAAAATTTCTCACCCATATATACCTAAAAATGATTCAATGATACAATTGGACATATTTCTCTCATAAAACGTGAAAAAACACTTGATTTATTGCATTTTAGGATTGCTCATGTATATTCTTAGAAGAATCTCTGTCTGTTATTAAACTACGGCGTGTCTTTGATCTCGTTTGGGACGATCAGTGATTAGCACCTTTTCGACAAGAGCCATCGAAATTGAAAATCAAAAAAATAATCAAATTTCACTAAAACCTTTTACAGAATCGTGTTTTTCAGAAAACGCTTTCGCGATTGCGTGTGTAGTTTTCAAAATTCGGATCAGTAAGCACGAAATTATAAATATGTTGTTGTCAATAACAGAATTGAAAGCATGTCGGTCAAACTTGCATGACGTCAGAACTCGACTCGGGTTAAATACTGCGGTGTAGTGATAGGACGAGAGTAAGAAACGCTGATATCGCAGTAGGCTTTAAAATGTCCATGGAATTGTCCTAAAATCAAGTTTATATTTGCAGCCTTATTGCAAATAGGTTTCCCGTTGTTTCTTGTTGAAATGTTATTTCCGTCAAGGCCAAGTACCATAGAAAATTTGAATACTGGGCAGTGTTATAGAACACCTGCCCCATGAACAACTGCCTCCTATTAAAATTAATTAGCAGGGACATCACCCCCCCCCCCCCCCATATGCTGTTTATTTTACCTAGAACACCTGCCTCCCCCCTGCTGTTTTTTTTTACCTAGGACACATGCCCCTCCCCCCCCCCCCCTACTGTTAGATTAGATTAAACATATTTTATTTGCCATTTGACAATGCAAATCAGGATTGGAGGACAAGTGCTTACCACTTAGAAGCCCCTCCGTTCCTGTACAGTGACTAATAATTTACAATATGGCAGAACGTATTCCATAAATAACAGAATCTAGCAAAATCTAAATATTATAAACATTATAGACAAACACAAATTAAACTGAGAGAAAGAGAGAGAGAGAGAGAGAGAGAGAGAGAGAGAGAGAGAGAGAGAGAGAGAGAGAGAGATAAAAAAATAAATAGAATATAAAAAAAAAAGAAAACATGAAATACAACATTAGATCCAGTGATGATGCCCGCCACCCACCCATTTGCATTCTGTAGTATCTTGGCCGTAATGGGAGTCTAAATTAACATCTTGATTACAGCCACTGAGCAATGGTTTTCACTTCTGGGGATGTTCACACAACTGTTTTTTCACCAAGTACACCTGCCCTGCCCCCGTTTGTTTGCTAACGGGCCCCTCCCCATTGACCTTTCTATTTTTAGAAGCACCCAGGCCGACGGGGAGAGGGCGTTGTTGGGAGCATGGCTAGATTTTGCTATAAAATGGGGTTGAAGGAAGGTACCCTCAAATCTGGGTCGAAAGTGGCGAAAATGACAAAAGGCTACGTCAACGTATGGTGACGGTATAAACTACAGGCGATCTGGGCGATGTACAGACGAAAAATAATACCTTGGAGCCGGTTAGGCAATTTGGCACAAAAAACTCCGACTTTATGCTCAATCGCTGCTCTACAGTAGTCTACAACAGTCCCCAAGTCCATTCCAAACTGATAGAGTCGGGACGAATAGTACTCTCACTTTCCACGCGATGCGTGGTGTTCTTCACGCGGCCTCGACACTCGCAACAGATGCCAAACTGTCAGCCAGGGTGCGTAGAACAAGTTCTGAAAATTAGAAGTCGCTGCCTTCAGCGGTCTAGACACGGTTCATGTTTGTGAGAAGTGCAATTTTAATGTCTAATTGGCAAATTTTCAATAATCGTTTCCCGCCAAAAAACCTACTCACCACCGATTTCTTTTCACTTCAACATCTGACGATTATCTAAGTTTTAAAGATAGTGTCCGGATACCCCTCCTCCGCCGCTCTTTTGGAGCTGGTTAGGCAATGTGGCACCGAAACCTGGGACGTTATGCTCAATCGCAGCTCTACAGTCGTCTACAACATTGCCCGTGTCCATTCTAAACTGATAGAGTCGGGACGAATAGTACTCTCACATTCCAAGCGATGCGTGGTGTTTTCCACGCGGTCCGGACACTCCAAACAAATCCCAAAATATCGGCCAGGGTTCGTAGAACAAGTTCTGAAAATTTCAAGTCGCTGCCTCCAGCGGTCTGAACACCGTTCGTGTATGTCAGAAGTGCTATTTTAATGTCCAATATGCAAATCTTCGTCAATCTTTTCCTGCCTGCCAGAAACCCAATCACCGCCAATTTCTCTTGACTTTAAACTTCTGAGATTCTCGTAGGTTTAAAGGTTGTGTTGGGATCCCTGGTGGCTGTCTTAAAGAAGCAACTTCCATTTACAGTCAGCTCTCCACCAGTCACACACAATTGTAACATTTAAGTGGACTTACTCCAGCGAGGAGGCACTGAAGGATTCTGCGCCCATTTCCGACGTCTTTTTCCGAACTGGCTTGAAAAGGGAGGACCAAATTCAAACAATTACCTCCTCTCTCCAAAACACCATATCTCAGCCAATTCTAGGCAGATTTTCATGAAATTTCCACTCCTTGTTCAGGAATAGTTGTGGCATCACTTTCCATGAAGAGCGACATGAATTTCGCATTTCGTCACGTCGAATTGGAAAAGAGCGTATGCGCAGGGATTTCTCTGAAAACATCTTGGAAGTTTTCAAAGAAAAATGGCCATTTGCACTTCTTAGTGTGACATTACAAGTTGCATGGAAAAATATTCCTGTTAGCACTTGTTAATCCTCTACAAGCTGCCAGACATCAATATTTTGGATACATTTGAGATAAAATGGACCATTTTCAAATAGACACAGCACTCAGTGGGTATGTGTGAAACAAACATAACTCCTTTTGTGGGTCATTAACTTGTCGGACGACGATATTGATATTAACCCACTCCACCGTTAATGATGGTTTTTACCTAAACAATTTTCTTATCAAACTGAGTCATTTGAGACTACTATACTCACCTTTCTCATAGCATCAATGAAGGAACTTCAGTGAGACAGTTAAAAACAATTCATCAGACACTGTGGGGTCATGAAGAATCATGGAATCTCATCGGGAAAAGCCATGATTCTCCAGAATCATAAAGTCTAGTTTTTTTTTTTTTTTTTGGGGGGGGGGGGGTTCCACACATTTTGTCCGCACGATTCCGAAGCCATTTTCGGACCGATTTTGACAAAATTTTGCACACGCATAGAGGGGCACAAAATCTAAAAATGTACCGAAGCGGAATTTTCGATTTAACCCTTATTTCGTCAGAATTGGCAAAAAACTGTCAAAATTGGGGTTTATCTGCACTTTCTCGAAACACGTCTTGTAGATTTTTTTTAACCCTTCATCATTGATAGACCTGTCTGTGCCATGACCTTTGATACACATCACATATCAGGCGATGCATATGGTAACCCTCCACAGGCTGCCAAACATCGAAATTTTGATGAAATGGGCCGGTTTCAGGCCCCCAGAACACCCAAACGATACACGAGAGATAAACATAACTTCCTTTATTGGAAGTGGAATTCACCGGAGATCATTTTTGTAAGTAATAAGGGTGTTCAAAAAAGCAAGCGTTAACCCGTTTTGGGCTGGTTAAACAGCAATACCCCCATAAAGCTACAAAATTCAGGTTTTCCGTGGATTTCTCTAAATGAGTCTTGTAGATTTTCAAGAAAAAATTGTCACTCCCAGGCCTTGATGTGACAATAGATGCTGCGTGGACAAAATACTGCGGTGAACATTTGTTAACCCTCCACGGGCTGCTAAAAGTCAAAATTGTGATAAAATGGGCTGTTTTTGGACGCCAACAGCACCCAACGGGTACGCCACAAAGAAAACTGCTTTCTTTTATCGAGCGCACAATCTATATGGAAACATTTTTGTAAGTAGTAAGGGTATTCAAAAGTCGAAGTCTTAACCCATTTTGGCAAAGCTAAAGAGAGAGACCCCTTAAAATCTTAAAATTCCCATTTTCTGTGGATTTAGCTAAAAATATCCTGTAGGTTTTCAAGAAAAAATGACTACTCGCAGGTCTTAGTGTGACATTACAAGCTGCATGGACAAAATATTCCGGTGAGCGTTTATTAACCCTCTGCAGGCTATCAAACATCGTAATTTTGTTGAAATGGGCTGTTTTCAGACACCCACAGCTCCCGACGTGTACCTGAGAAATAAACTTAATCTCCATTGTCGGAAGTGGAATTCACCAAGGACCATTTTTGTAAGTAATAAGGGTATTCAAAAAACCAAGCGTTAACCCCTTTTGTTGTTGTTAATAGTGATACCCATCAAAGGCTTAAAAATTTATGTTTTCCCTGGATTTCTTTACAAACATCTGGTAGGGTTTTCAACAAAAAATGGCCATTGATAGGTCTTGGTGTCACATTACCACTTGAATGGATACATTATTCTGGTAAGCATTGGTTAACCCTTTATGAACTGCTAAAAGTCAAAATTCTGAAAAAATAGTCCATTTTTGGACACCAACAACATCAAATTGAGAAGGCAACAGAGAAAAATAACTTCTTTTACCGGACGCAAAGCTGCCAGGGAAACATTTTTGTAAGTAGTAAGTGTATTCAAAAATCAAGGTCTTAACCCATTTTTGGCTAGTTAAGGAGATATACCCCTAAAAAGCTTAAAATTCCAGTTTACTGTAGATTTCTCAAAAAGATTTTCAACAAAAAGTTTGCATTCGCAGGTCTTGGAGTGACATTACAAGTTGCATGGACAAAATATTTCGGTAAGCATTTGCTAACCCTCCAGAGGCTGCCAAGCATAGACATTTTCAGAAAATGGGCTGTCAATTCCATGGTGTCTAACGCCATCGGTAGATTATCCCAACAATATTACCGATCTTACCACCCCCACCCCTTCCCCTCTCTCTTTCTCCAACCAAACACACATTGAAAGGTACGTCTCACTTCATATTCCACACTACAGTGCATGATAATATTTGCACAACGGCCAATCATGACCGTGACAGTTCTACGGATGGAGGAAGCCGGAGTACCCGGAGAGAACCACCAGTCCAACGACGAGCAGCTGCCAGCTCCCCAACATCGTAACTCCGCACTGCAGCACAGGCAGGGTTATATTGGTTGAAGACATGCGTACCATCGACGTGCAGTACGCCTTTGTACACGGCGGCATCGTGCTCCCATTTGGATAATTGGCGTTAAGTAGCCCGGTTGCCGACATGGGGGCACGATGACGCCGTGTACTAAGGCATACTGAACGTCGATGGTACATATGTCTTCAACCTCTGTAACTCTGCTTGAGCGGAGCTTGAACAGAGTTAGAATGTTGAGGAGCTGACATTTGCTCGTCGATGCTTGGTGGTTCTCTCCGGGTACTCCGGCTTCCCTCCACCAAAAAAACTGTCACGGTCACGATTAGCCATTGTGCATAAGTATGTGACCTTAAACACCAACAAAATAAATAAAAAATAAATAAATAAATAAATAAATAAATAAATAAATAAATAAATAAATAAATAAATAAATAAATAAATAAATAAATAAGGGTATTCAAAAAATCAAGCCTTAACCCTGTTTATAGGATTAAAGACAGACAGCCCATGCCGTGTTACGCTGCCTACATTACTTGTAAAATCGACACCCCCACTAAATCTTCTTCGAGGTGCGGTGTCGGATCGACCACCTGACGGTTCTGACCTCATTAGATAACACTTCTTCATTGTATTTAGCAGCATGGATTTCCCTAAGAAGCAAAGACAAAAATACGTCTGCGGAAAATAATGGCAAATATTTTATTTAATCTGTATTTTGTCCGTATAGAAAATGTCTCGCCCACATATACCTAAATATGATTCAATGATACAATTGGACATATTTCTCTCGTAAAACCTGAAAAAAGACTTGATTTATTGCATTTTAGAATTGCGCGTGTATATTCTTAGAAGATTCTCTGTATGTTATTAATATACGGCGTCAGTCTTTGATCTCGTTTGGGACGATCAGTGATTAGCACCTTTTCGACAAGAGCCATCGAAGTTGAAAATAAAAAAAAATAATCAAATTTCACTAAAACCTTTTGCAGAATCGTGTTTTTCAGAAAACTCTTTCGCGATTGTGTGTGTAGTTTTCAAAATTCCGATCAGTAATCACGAAATTATAAATATGTTGTTGTCAATAACAAAATTGAAAGCGTGTCCGTCAAACTTGCATGACGTCAGCACTCGACTCGGGTGAAATACTGCGGAGAGTAAGAAACGCTGATATCGCAGTAGGCTTTAAACTGTCCATGG